>CM075879.1:19854123-20249123 GCA_038021265.1 Cyprinella venusta
TTGAAACTCTGGATTCTGACAGAGGGCCACGAGGACTTCGACCAGCGCGCAAAAATGGAGGCTCTAGACCCTTCCAGAGCCGAGATATCGGATGTCAAAGTTTGACCTGAAAAAAAAAAAACATAAGGGGTAACACTGTCGTTTTTGGCCGAAATTTTGACCCCCTCCGATCTTCTTGAAACTCTGGATTCTGACAGAGGGCCACGAGACTTCGACCAGCGCGCAAAAATGGACGCTCTAGACCCTTCCAGAGCGAGATATCGGATGTCAAAGTTTTGACTGAAAAAAAAACATAAGGGGTAACACTGTCGTTTTTGGCCGAAATTTTGACCCCCTCCGATCTTCTTGAAACTCTGGATTCTGACAGAGGGCCACGAGACTTCAACCAGCGCGCAAAAATGGAGGCTCTAGACCCTTCCAGAGCCGAGATATCGGATGTCAAAGTTTTGACCTGAAAAAAAAACATAAGGGGTAACACTGTCGTTTTTGGCCGAAATTTTGACCCCCTCCGATCTTCTTGAAACTCTGGATTCTGACAGAGGGCCACGAGACTTCGACCAGCGCGCAAAAATGGAGGCTCTAGACCTTCCAGAGCCGAGATATCGGATGTCAAAGTTTTGACCTGAAAAAAAAAACCATAAGGGGTAACACTGTCGTTTTTGGCCGAAATTTTGACCCCCTCCGATCTTCTTGAAACTCTGGATTCTGACAGAGGGCCACGAGACTTCGACCAGCGCGCAAAAATGGAGGCTCTAGACCCTTCCAGAGCCGAGATATCGGATGTCAAAGTTTTGACCTAAAAAAAAACATAAGGGGTAACACTGTCGTTTTTGGCCGAAATTTTGACCCCCTCCGATCTTCTTGAAACTCTGGATTCTGACAGAGGGCCACGAGATTTCAACCAGCGCGCAAAATCGAGGCTCTAGACCCTTCCAGAGCCGAGATATCGGATGTCAAAATTTTGACCCGAAAAAAAAACATAAAGGGTAACACTGTCGTTTTTGGCCGAAATTTTGACCCCCTCCGATCTTCTTGAAACTCTGGATTCTGACAGAGGGCCACGAGACTTCGACCAGCGCGCAAAAATGGAGGCTCTAGACCCTTCCAGAGCCGAGATATCGGATGTCAAAGTTTTGACCTGAAAAAAAAACATAAGGGGTAACACTGTCGTTTTTGGCCGAAATTTTGACCCCCTCCGATCTTCTTGAAACTCTGGATTCTGACAGAGGGCCACGAGACTTCGACCAGCACGCAAAAAATCGAGGCTCTAGACCCTTCCAGAGCCGAGATATCGGATGTCAAAGTTTGACCTGAAAAAAAAAACATAAGGGGTAACACTGTCGTTTTTGGCCAAATTTTGACCCCCTCCGATCTTCTTGAAACTCTGGATTCTGACAGAGGGCCACGAGACTTCGACCAGCGCGCAAAAATGGAGGCTCTAGACCCTTCCAGAGCCGAGATGTCGGATGTCAAAGTTTTGACCCGAAAAAAAAAACATAAGGGGTAACACTGTCGTTTTGGCCGAAATTTTGACCCCCTCCGATCTTCTTGAAACTCTGGATTCTGACAGAGGGCCACGAGACTTCGACCAGCGCGCAAAAATGGAGGCTCAAGACCCTTCCAGAGCCGAGATATCGGATGTCAAAGTTTTGACCCGAAAAAAAAACATAAGGGGTAACACTGTCGTTTTGGCCGAAATTTTGACCCCCTCCGATCTTCTTGAAACTCTGGATTCTGACAGAGGGCCACGGGACTTCGACCAGCGCGCAAAAATGGAGGCTCAAAATCGGAGGGGGTCAAATTTCGGCCAAAAACGACAGTGTTACCCCTTATGTTTTTTTTTTTTCAGGTCAAAACTTGGACATCCGATATCTCGGCTCTGGAAGGGTCTAGAGCCTCCGTTTTTGCGCGCTGGTTGAAGTCTCGTGGCCCTCTTTCAGAATCCAGAGTTTCAAAAAGATCGGAGGGGGTCAAAATTTCGGCAAAAACGACAGTGTTACCCCTTATGTTTTTTTTCAGGTCAAAACTTTGACATCCGATATCTCGGCTCTGGAAGGGTCTAGAGCCTCCATTTTTGCGCGCTGGTCGAAGTCTCGTGGCTATCTGTCAGAATCCAGAGTTTCAAGAAGATCGGAGGGGGTCAACATTTCGGCCAAAAACGACAGTGTTACCCCTTATGTTTTTTTTTCAGGTCAAAACTTTGACATCTGATATCTCGGCTCTGGAAGGGTCTAGAGCCTCCATTTTTGCGCGCTGGTCGAAGTCTCGTGGCCCTCTGTCAGAATCCAGAGTTTCAAGAAGATCGGAGGGGGTCAAAATTTCGGCCAAAAACGACAGTGTTACCCCTTATGTTTTTTTTTAGGGTCAAAACTTTGACATCCGATATCTCGGCTCTGGAAGGGTCTAGAGCCTCCATTTTTGCGCGCTGGTCGTAGTCTCGTGGCCCTCTGTCAGAATCCAGAGTTTCAAGAAGATTGGAGGGGGTCAAAATTTCGGCCAAAAACGACAGCGTTACCCCTTATGTTTTTTTTTTTCAGGTCAAAACTTTGACATCCGATATCTCGGCTCTGGAAGGGTCTAGAGCCTCCATTTTTGCGCGCTGGTCGAAGTCTCGTGGCCCTCTGTCAGAATCCAGAGTTTCAAGAAGATCGGAGGGGGTCAAAATTTCGGCCAAAAACGACAGTGTTACCCCTTATGTTTTTTTTTTCAGGTCAAAACTTTGACATCCGATATCTCGGCTCTGGAAGGGTCTAGAGCCTCCATTTTTGCGCGCTGGTCGAAGTCTCGTGGCCCTCTGTCAGAATCCAGAGTTTCAAGAAGATCGGAGGGGGTCAAAATTTCGGCCAAAAACGACAGTGTTACCCCTTATGTTTTTTTTTTTAGGTCAAAACTTTGACATCCGATATCTCGGCTCTGGAAGGGTCTAGAGCCTCCATTTTTGCGCGCTGGTCGAAGTCTCGTGGCCCTCTGTCAGAATCCAGAGTTTCAAGAAGATCAGAGGGGGTCAAAATTTCGGCCAAAAACGACATTGTTACCCCTTATGTTTTTTTTTTCAGGTCAAAACTTTGACATCCGATATCTCGGCTCTGGAAGGGTCTAGAGCCTCCATTTTTGCGCGCTGGTCGAAGTCTCGTGGCCCTCTGTCAGAATCCAGAGTTTCAAGAAGATCGGAGGGGGTCAAAATTTCGGCCAAAAACGACAGTGTTACCCCTTATGTTTTTTTTTTCAGGTCAAAACTTTGACATCCGATATCTCGGCTCTGGAAGGGTCTAGAGCCTCCATTTTTGCGCGCTGGTTGAAGTCTCGTGGCCCTCTGTCAGAATCCAGAGTTTCAAGGAGATCGGAGGGGGTCAAAATTTCGGCCAAAAACAACAGTGTTACCCCTTATGTTTTTTTTTTCAGGTCAAAACTTTGACATCCGATATCTCGGCTCTGGAAGGGTCTAGAGCGTCCATTTTTGCGCGCTGGTCGAAGTCTCGTGGCCCTCTGTCAGAATCCAGAGTTTCAAGAAGATCGGAGGGGGTCAAAATTTCGGCCAAAAACGACAGTGTTACCCCTTATGTTTTTTTTTCGGGTCAAAACTTTGACATCCGATATCTCGGCTCTGGAAGGGTCTAGAGCCTCCATTTTTGCGCGCTGGTCGAAGTCTCGTGGCCCTCTGTCAGAATCCAGAGTTTCAAGAAGATCGGAGGGGGTCAAAATTTCGGCCAAAAACGACAGTGTTACCCCTTATGTTTTTTTTTCAGGTCAAAACTTTGACATCCGATATCTCGGCTCTGGAAGGGTCTAGAGCCTCCATTTTTGCGCGCTGGTTGAAGTCTCGTGGCCCTCTGTCAGAATCCAGAGTTTCAAGAAGATCGGAGAGGGTCAAAATTTCGGCCAAAAACGACAGTGTTACCCCTTATGTTTTTTTTTCAGGTCAAAACTTTGACATCCGATATCTCGGCTCTGGAAGGGTCTAGAGCGTCCATTTTTGCGCGCTGGTCGAAGTCTCGTGGCCCTCTGTCAGAATCCAGAGTTTCAAGAAGATCGGAGGGGGTCAAAATTTCGGTCAAAAATGACAGTGTTACCCCTTATGTTTTTTTTTCGGGTCAAAACTTTGACATCCGATATCTCGGCTCTGGAAGGGTCTAGAGCCTCCATTTTTGCGCGCTGGTCGAAGTCTCGTGGCCCTCTGTCAGAATCCAGAGTTTCAAGAAGATCGGAGGGGGTCAAAATTTCGGCCAAAAACGACAGTGTTACCCCTTATGTTTTTTTTTTCAGGTCAAAACTTTGACATCTGATATCTCGGCTCTGGAAGGGTCTAGAGCCTCCATTTTTGCGCGCTGGTCGAAGTCTCGTGGCCCTCTGTCAGAATCCAGAGTTTCAAGAAGATCGGAGGGGGTCAAAATTTCGGCCAAAAACGACAGTGTTACCCCTTATGTTTTTTTTTAGGGTCAAAACTTTGACATCCGATATCTCGGCTCTGGAAGGGTCTAGAGCCTCCATTTTTGCGCGCTGGTCGAAGTCTCGTGGCCCTCTGTCAGAATCCAGAGTTTCAAGAAGATTGGAGGGGGTCAAAATTTCGGCCAAAAACGACAGTGTTACCCCTTATGTTTTTTTTTCAGGTCAAAACTTTGACATCCGATATCTCGGCTCTGGAAGGGTCTAGAGCCTCCATTTTTGCGCGCTGGTCGAAGTCTCGTGGCCCTCTGTCAGAATCCAGAGTTTCAAGAAGATCGGAGGGGGTCAAAATTTCGGCCAAAAACGACAGTGTTACCCCTTATGTTTTTTTTTCGGGTCAAAACTTTGACATCCGATATCTCGGCTCTGGAAGGGTCTAGAGCCTCCATTTTTGCGCGCTGGTCGAAGTCTCGTGGCCCTCTGTCAGAATCCAGAGTTTCAAGAAGATCGGAGGGGGTCAAAATTTCGGCCAAAAACGACAGTGTTACCCCTTGTGTTTTTTTTTCGGGTCAAAACTTTGACATCCGATATCTCGGCTCTGGAAGGGTCTAGAGCCTCCATTTTTGCGCGCTGGTCGAAGTCTCGTGGCCCTCTGTCAGAATCCAGAGTTTCAAGAAGATCGGAGGGGGTCAAAATTTCGGCCAAAAACGACAGTGTTACCCCTTATGTTTTTTTTTAGGGTCAAAACTTTGACATCCGATATCTCGGCTCTGGAAGGGTCTAGAGCCTCCATTTTTGCGCGCTGGTCGAAGTCTCGTGGCCCTCTGTCAGAATCCAGAGTTTCAAGAAGATTGGAGGGGGTCAAAATTTCGGCCAAAAACGACAGTGTTACCCCTTATGTTTTTTTTTCAGGTCAAAACTTTGACATCCGATATCTCGGCTCTGGAAGGGTCTAGAGCCTCCATTTTTGCGCGCTGGTCGAAGTCTCGTGGCCCTCTGTCAGAATCCAGAGTTTCAAGAAGATCGGAGGGGGTCAAAATTTCGGCCAAAAACGACAGTGTTACCCCTTATGTTTTTTTTTCGGGTCAAAACTTTGACATCCGATATCTCGGCTCTGGAAGGGTCTAGAGCCTCCATTTTTGCGCGCTGGTCGAAGTCTCGTGGCCCTCTGTCAGAATCCAGAGTTTCAAGAAGATCGGAGGGGGTCAAAATTTCGGCCAAAAACGACAGTGTTACCCCTTATGTTTTTTTTTCAGGTCAAAACTTTGACATCCGATATCTCGGCTCTGGAAGGGTCTAGAGCCTCCATTTTTGCGCGCTGGTCGAAGTCTCGTGGCCCTCTGTCAGAATCCAGAGTTTCAAGAAGATCGGAGGGGGTCAAAATTTCGGCCAAAAACGACAGTGTTACCCCTTGTGTTTTTTTTTCGGGTCAAAACTTTGACATCCGATATCTCGGCTCTGGAAGGGTCTAGAGCCTCCATTTTTGCGCGCTGGTCGAAGTCTCGTGGCCCTCTGTCAGAATCCAGAGTTTCAAGAAGATCGGAGGGGGTCAAAATTTCGGCCAAAAACGACAGTGTTACCCCTTACGTTTTTTTTTTTAGGTCAAAACTTTGACATCCGATATCTCGGCTCTGGAAGGGTCTAGAGCCTCCATTTTTGCGCGCTGGTCGAAGTCTCGTGGCCCTCTGTCAGAATCCAGAGTTTCAAGAAGATCGGAGGGGGTCAAAATTTCGGCCAAAAACGACAGTGTTACCCCTTATGTTTTTTTTTCAGGTCAAAACTTTGACATCCGATATCTCGGCTCTGGAAGGGTCTAGAGCCTCCATTTTTGCGCGCTGGTCGAAGTCTCGTGGCCCTCTGTCAGAATCCAGAGTTTCAAGAAGATCGGAGGGGGTCAAAATTTCGGCCAAAAACGACAGTGTTACCCCTTATGTTTTTTTTTTCATGTCAAAACTTTGACATCCGATATCTCGGCTCTGGAAGGGTCTAGAGCCTCCATTTTTGCGCGCTGGTTGAAGTCTCGTGGCCCTCTGTCAGAATCCCGAGTTTCAAGAAGATCGGAGGGGGTCAAAATTTCGGCCAAAAACGACAGTGTTACCCCTTATGTTTTTTTTTCAGGTCAAAACTTTGACATCCGATATCTCGGCTCTGGAAGGGTCTAGAGCCTCCATTTTTGCGCGCTGGTCGAAGTCTCGTGGCCCTCTGTCAGAATCCAGAGTTTCAAGAAGATCGGAGGGGGTCAAAATTTCGGCCAAAAATGACAGTGTTACCCCTTATGTTTTTTTTTCAGGTCAAAACTTTGACATCCGATATCTCGGCTCTGGAAGGGTCTAGAGCCTCCATTTTTGCGCGCTGGTCGAAGTCTCGTGGCCCTCTGTCAGAATCCAGAGTTTCAAGAAGATCGGAGGGGGTCAAAATTTCGGCCAAAAACGACAGTGTTACCCCTTATGTTTTTTTTTTCAGGTCAAAACTTTGACATCCGATATCTCGGCTCTGGAAGGGTCTAGAGCCTCCATTTTTGCGCGCTGGTTGAAGTCTCGTGGCCCTCTGTCAGAATCCAGAGTTTCAAGAAGATCGGAGGGGGTCAAAATTTCGGCCAAAAACGACAGTGTTACCCCTTATGTTTTTTTTTTCAGGTCAAAACTTTGACATCCGATATCTCGGCTCTGGAAGGGTCTAGAGCCTCCATTATTGCGCGCTGGTCGAAGTCTCGTGGCCCTCTGTCAGAATCCAGAGTTTCAAGAAGATCGGAGGGGGTCAAAATTTCGGCCAAAAACGACAGTGTTACCCCTTATGTTTTTTTTTTCAGGTCAAAACTTTGACATCCGATATCTCGGCTCTGGAAGGGTCTAGAGCCTCCATTTTTGCGCGCTGGTTGAAGTCTCGTGGCCCTCTGTCAGAATCCAGAGTTTCAAGAAGATCGGAGGGGGTCAAAATTTCGGCCAAAAACGACAGTGTTACCCCTTATGTTTTTTTTTCAGGTCAAAACTTTGACATCCGATATCTCGGCTCTGGAAGGGTCTAGAGCCTCCATTTTTGCGCGCTGGTCGAAGTCTCGTGGCCCTCTGTCAGAATCCAGAGTTTCAAGAAGATCGGAGGGGGTCAAAATTTCGGCCAAAAACGACAGTGTTACCCCTTATGTTTTTTTTTTCAGGTCAAAACTTTGACATCCGATATCTCGGCTCTGGAAGGGTCTAGAGCCTCCATTTTTGCGCGCTGGTTGAAGTCTCGTGGCCCTCTGTCAGAATCCAGAGTTTCAAGAAGATCGGAGGGGGTCAAAATTTCGGCCAATAACGACAGTGTTACCCCTTATGTTTTTTTTTCGGGTCAAAACTTTGACATCCGATATCTCGGCTCTGGAAGGGTCTAGAGCCTCCATTTTTGCGCGCTGGTCGAAGTCTCGTGGCCCTCTGTCAGAATCCAGAGTTTCAAGAAGATCGGAGGGGGTCAAAATTTCGGCCAAAAACGACAGTGTTACCCCTTATGTTTTTTTTTCAGGTCAAAATGGAGGCTCTAGACCCTTCCAGAGCCGAGATATCGGATGTCAAAGTTTTGACCTGAAAAAAAAACATAAGGGGTAACACTGTCGTTTTTGGCCGAAATTTTGACCCCCTCCAATCTTCTTGAAACTCTGGATTCTGACAGAGGGCCACGAGACTTCGACCAGCGCGCAAAAATGGAGGCTCTAGACCCTTCCAGAGCCGAGATATCGGATGTCAAAGTTTTGACCCTAAAAAAAAAACATAAGGGGTAACACTGTCGTGTTTGGCCGAAATTTTGACCCCCTCCGATCTTCTTGAAACTCTGGATTCTGATAGAGGGCCACGAGACTTCGACCAGCGCGCAAAAATGGAGGCTTTAGACCCTTCCAGAGCCGAGATATCGGATGTCAAAGTTTTGACCTGAAAAAAAAACATAAGGGGTAACACTGTCGTTTTTGGCCGAAATTTTGACCCCCTCCGATCTTCTTGAAACTCTGGATTCTGACAGAGGGCCACGAGACTTCGACCAGCGCGCAAAAATGGAGGCTCTAGACCCTTCCAGAGCCGAGATATCGGATGTCAAAGTTTTGACATGAAAAAAAAAACATAAGGGGTAACACTGTCGTTTTTGGCCGAAATTTTGACCCCCTCCGATCTTCTTGAAACTCTGGATTCTGACAGAGGGCCACGAGACTTCGACCAGCGCGCAAAAATGGAGGCTCTAGACCCTTCCAGAGCCGAGATATTGGATGTCAAAGTTTTGACCTGAAAAAAAAAACATAAGGGGTAACACTGTCGTTTTTGGCCGAAATTTTGACCCCCTCCGATCTTCTTGAAACTCTGGATTCTGACAGAGGGCCACGAGACTTCGACCAGCGCGCAAAAATGGAGGCTCTAGACCCTTCCAGAGCCGAGATATCGGATGTCAAAGTTTTGACCCGAAAAAAAAAACATAAGGGGTAACACTGTCGTTTTTGGCCGAAATTTTGACCCCCTCCGATCTTCTTGAAACTCTGGATTCTGACAGAGGGCCACGAGACTTCGACCAGCGCGCAAAAATGGAGGCTCTAGACCCTTCCAGAGCCGAGATATCGGATGTCAAAGTTTTGACCTGAAAAAAAACATAAGGGGTAACACTGTCGTTTTTGGCCGAAATTTTGACCCCCTCCGATCTTCTTGAAACTCTGGATTCTGACAGAGGGCCATGAGACTTCGACCAGCGCGCAAAAATGGAGGCTCTAGACCCTTCCAGAGCCGAGATATCGGATGTCAAAGTTTTGACCTGAAAAAAAAAAACATAAGGGGTAACACTGTCGTTTTTGGCCGAAATTTTGACCCCCTCCGATCTTCTTGAAACTCTGGATTCTGACAGAGGGCCACAAGACTTCGACCAGCGCGCAAAAATGGAGGCTCTAGACCCTTCCAGAGCCGAGATATCGGATGTCAAAGTTTTGACCTGAAAAAAAAACATAAGGGGTAACACTGTCGTTTTTGGCCGAAATTTTGACCCCCTCCGATCTTCTTGAAACTCTGGATTCTGACAGAGGGCCACGAGACTTCGACCAGCGCGCAAAAATGGAGGCTCTAGACCCTTCCAGAGCCGAGATATCGGATGTCAAAGTTTTGACCTGAAAAAAAAAAAACATAAGGGGTAACACTGTCGTTTTTGGCCGAAATTTTGACCCCCTCCGATCTTCTTGAAACTCTGGATTCTGACAGAGGGCCACGAGACTTCGACCAGCGCGCAAAAATGGAGGCGCTAGACCCTTCCAGAGCCGAGATATCGGATGTCAAAGTTTTGACCTGAAAAAAAAACATAAGGGGTAACACTGTCGTTTTTGGCCGAAATTTTGACCCCCTCCGATCTTCTTGAAACTCTGGATTCTGACAGAGGGCCACGAGACTTCGACCAGCGCGCAAAAATGGAGGCTCTAGACCCTTCCAGAGCCGAGATATCGGATGTCAAAGTTTTGACCTGAAAAAAAAAACATAAGGGGTAACACTGTCGTTTTTGGCCGAAATTTTGACCCCCTCCGATCTTCTTGAAACTCTGGATTCTGACAGAGGGCCACGAGACTTCGACCAGCGCGCAAAAATGGAGGCTCTAGATCCTTCCAGAGCCGAGATATCGGATGTCAAAGTTTTGACCTGAAAAAAAAACATAAGGGGTAACACTGTCGTTTTTGGCCGAAATTTTGACCCCCTCCGATCTTCTTGAAACTCTGGATTCTGACAGAGGGCCACGAGACTTCGACCAGCGCGCAAAAATGGAGGCTCTAGACCCTTCCAGAGCCGAGATATCGGATGTCAAAGTTTTGACCTGAAAAAAAAACATAAGGGGTAACACTGTCGTTTTTGGCCGAAATTTTGACCCCCTCCGATCTTCTTGAAACTCTGGATTCTGACAGAGGGCCACAAGACTTCGACCAGCGCGCAAAAATGGAGGCTCTAGACCCTTCCAGAGCCGAGATATCGGATGTCAAAGTTTTGACCTGAAAAAAAAAACATAAGGGGTAACACTGTCGTTTTTGGCCGAAATTTTGACCCCCTCCGATCTTCTTGAAACTCTGGATTCTGACAGAGGGCCACGAGACTTCGACCAGCGCGCAAAAATGGAGGCTCTAGACCCTTCCAGAGCCGAGATATCGGATGTCAAAGTTTTGACCTGAAAAAAAAACATAAGGGGTAACACTGTCGTTTTTGGCCGAAATTTTGACCCCCTCCGATCTTCTTGAAACTCTGGATTCTGACAGAGGGCCACGAGACTTCGACCAGCGCGCAAAAATGGAGGCTCTAGACCCTTCCAGAGCCGAGATATCGGATGTCAAAGTTTTGACCCGAAAAAAAAAACATAAGGGGTAACACTGTCGTTTTTGGCCGAAATTTTGACCCCCTCCGATCTTCTTGAAACTCTGGATTCTGACAGAGGGCCACGAGACTTCGACCAGCGCGCAAAAATGGAGGCTCTAGACCCTTCCAGAGCCGAGATATCGGATGTCAAAGTTTTGACCTGAAAAAAAAACCATAAGGGGTAACACTGTCTTTTTTTGCCGAAATTTTGACCCCCTCCGATCTTCTTGAAACTCTGGATTTTGACAGAGGGCCACGAGACTTCGACCAGCGCGCAAAAATGGAGGCTCTAGACCCTTCCAGAGCCGAGATATCGGATGTCAAAGTTTTGACCTGAAAAAAAAAACATAAGGGGTAACACTGTCGTTTTTGGCCGAAATTTTGACCCCCTCCGATCTTCTTGAAACTCTGGATTCTGACAGAGGGCCACGAGACTTCGACCAGCGCGCAAAAATGGAGGCTCTAGACCCTTCCAGAGCCGAGATATCGGATGTCAAAGTTTTGACCTGAAAAAAAAACATAAGGGGTAACACTGTCGTTTTTGGCCGAAATTTTGACCCCCTCCGATCTTCTTGAAACTCTGGATTCTGACAGAGGGCCACGAGACTTCGACCAGCGCGCAAAAATGGACGCTCTAGACCCTTCCAGAGCCGAGATATCGGATGTCAAAGTTTTGACCTGAAAAAAAAACATAAGGGGTAACACTGTCGTTTTTGGCCGAAATTTTGACCCCCTCCGATCTTCTTGAAACTCTGGATTCTGACAGAGGGCCACGAGACTTCAACCAGCGCGCAAAAATGGAGGCTCTAGACCCTTCCAGAGCCGAGATATCGGATGTCAAAGTTTTGACCTGAAAAAAAAACATAAGGGGTAACACTGTCGTTTTTGGCCGAAATTTTGACCCCCTCCGATCTTCTTGAAACTCTGGATTCTGACAGAGGGCCACGAGACTTCGACCAGCGCGCAAAAATGGAGGCTCTAGACCCTTCCAGAGCCGAGATATCGGATGTCAAAGTTTTGACCTGAAAAAAAAAAACCATAAGGGGTAACACTGTCGTTTTTGGCCGAAATTTTGACCCCCTCCGATCTTCTTGAAACTCTGGATTCTGACAGAGGGCCACGAGACTTCGACCAGCGCGCAAAAATGGAGGCTCTAGACCCTTCCAGAGCCGAGATATCGGATGTCAAAGTTTTGACCTAAAAAAAAAACATAAGGGTAACACTGTCGTTTTTGGCCGAAATTTTGACCCCCTCCGATCTTCTTGAAACTCTGGATTCTGACAGAGGGCCACGAGATTTCAACCAGCGCGCAAAAATCGAGGCTCTAGACCCTTCCAGAGCCGAGATATCGGATGTCAAAATTTTGACCCGAAAAAAAAAAACATAAAGGGTAACACTGTCGTTTTTGGCCGAAATTTTGACCCCCTCCGATCTTCTTGAAACTCTGGATTCTGACAGAGGGCCACGAGACTTCGACCAGCGCGCAAAAATGGAGGCTCTAGACCCTTCAGAGCCGAGATATCGGATGTCAAAGTTTTGACCTGAAAAAAAAAACATAAGGGGTAACACTGTCGTTTTGGCCGAAATTTTGACCCCCTCCGATCTTCTTGAAACTCTGGATTCTGACAGAGGGCCACGAGACTTCGACCAGCACGCAAAAATGGAGGCTCTAGACCCTTCCAGAGCCGAGATATCGGATGTCAAAGTTTTGACCTGAAAAAAAAAACATAAGGGGTAACACTGTCGTTTTTGGCCAAAATTTTGACCCCCTCCGATCTTCTTGAAACTCTGGATTCTGACAGAGGGCCACGAGACTTCGACCAGCGCGCAAAAATGGAGGCTCTAGACCCTTCCAGAGCCGAGATGTCGGATGTCAAAGTTTTGACCCGAAAAAAAAAACATAAGGGGTAACACTGTCGTTTTTGGCCGAAATTTTGACCCCCTCCGATCTTCTTGAAACTCTGGATTCTGACAGAGGCCACGAGACTTCGACCAGCGCGCAAAATGGAGGCTCAGACCCTTCCAGAGCCGAGATATCGGATGTCAAAGTTTTGACCCGAAAAAAAAACATAAGGGGTAACACTGTCGTTTTTGGCCGAAATTTTGACCCCTACCGATCTTCTTGAAACTCTGGATTCTGACAGAGGGCCACGGGACTTCGACCAGCGCGCAAAAATGGAGGCTCAAAATCGGAGGGGGTCAAAATTTCGGCCAAAAACGACAGTGTTACCCCTTATGTTTTTTTTTTCAGGTCAAAACTTTGACATCTGATATCTCGGCTCTGGAAGGGTCTAGAGCCTCCATTTTGCGCGCTGGTCGAAGTCTCGTGGCCCTCTGTCAGAATCCAGAGTTTCAAGAAGATCGGAGGGGGTCAAAATTTCGGCCAAAAACGACAGTGTTACCCCTTATGTTTTTTTTTAGGGTCAAAACTTTGACATCCGATATCTCGGCTCTGGAAGGGTCTAGAGCCTCCATTTTACGCGCTGGTCGAAGTCTCGTGGCCCTCTGTCAGAATCCAGAGTTTCAAGAAGATTGGAGGGGGTCAAAATTTCGGCCAAAAACGACAGTGTTACCCCTTATGTTTTTTTTTCAGGTCAAAACTTTGACATCCGATATCTCGGCTCTGGAAGGGTCTAGAGCCTCCATTTTTGCGCGCTGGTCGAAGTCTCGTGGCCCTCTGTCAGAATCCAGAGTTTCAAGAAGATCGGAGGGGGGTCAAATTTTCGGCCAAAAACGACAGTTACCCCTTATGTTTTTTTTTTTTAGGTCAAAACTTTGACATCCGATATCTCGGCTCTGGAAGGGTCTAGAGCCTCCATTTTTGCGCGCTGGTCGAAGTCTCGTGGCCCTCTGTCAGAATCCAGAGTTTCAAGAAGATCGGAGGGGGTCAAAATTTCGGCCAAAACGACAGTGTTACCACTTATGTTTTTTTTTAGGGTCAAAACTTTGACATCCGATATCTCGGCTCTGGAAGGGTCTAGAGCCTCCATTTTTGCGCGCTGGTCGAAGTCTCGTGGCCCTCTGTCAGAATCCAGAGTTTCAAGAAGATCGGAGGGGGTCAAAATTTCGGCCAAAAACGACAGTGTTACCCCTTATGTTTTTTTTTCAGGTCAAAACTTTGACATCCGATATCTCGGCTCTGGAAGGGTCTAGAGCCTCCATTTTTGCGCGCTGGTCGAAGTCTCGTGGCCCTCTGTCAGAATCCAGAGTTTCAAGAAGATCGGAGGGGGTCAAAATTTCGGCCAAAAACGACAGTGTTACCCCTTATGTTTTTTTTTTTCAGGTCAAAACTTTGACATCCGATATCTCGGCTCTGGAAGGGTCTAGAGCCTCCATTTTTGCGCGCTGGTCGAAGTCTCGTGGCCCTCTGTCAGAATCCAGAGTTTCAAGAAGATCGGAGGGGGTCAAAATTTCGGCCAAAAACGACAGTGTTACCCCTTATGTTTTTTTTTCAGGTCAAAACTTTGACATCCGATATCTCGGCTCTGGAAGGGTCTAGAGCCTCCAGTTTTGCGCGCTGGTCGAAGTCTCGTGGCCCTCTGTCAGAATCCAGAGTTTCAAGAAGATCGGAGGGGGTCAAAATTTCGGCCAAAAACGACAGTGTTACCCCTTATGTTTTTTTTTCAGGTCAAAACTTTGACATCCGATATCTCGGCTCTGGAAGGGTCTAGAGCCTCCATTTTTGCGCGCTGGTCGAAGTCTCGTGGCCCTCTGTCAGAATCCAGAGTTTCAAGAAGATTGGAGGGGGTCAAAATTTCGGCCAAAAACGACAGTGTTACCCCTTATGTTTTTTTTTTCATGTCAAAACTTTGACATCCGATATCTCGGCTCTGGAAGGGTCTAGAGCCTCCATTTTTGCGCGCTGGTTGAAGTCTCGTGGCCCTCTGTCAGAATCCCGAGTTTCAAGAAGATCGGAGGGGGTCAAAATTTCGGCCAAAAACGACAGTGTTACCCCTTATGTTTTTTTTTCAGGTCAAAACTTTGACATCCGATATCTCGGCTCTGGAAGGGTCTAGAGCGTCCATTTTTTGCGCGCTGGTCGAAGTCTCGTGGCCCTCTGTCAGAATCCAGAGTTTCAAGAAGATCGGAGGGGGTCAAAATTTCGGCCAAAAATGACAGTGTTACCCCTTATGTTTTTTTTTCAGGTCAAAACTTTGACATCCGATATCTCGGCTCTGGAAGGGTCTAGAGCCTCCATTTTTGCGCGCTGGTCGAAGTCTCGTGGCCCTCTGTCAGAATCCAGAGTTTCAAGAAGATCGGAGGGGGTCAAAATTTCGGCCAAAAACGACAGTGTTACCCCTTATGTTTTTTTTTTTAAGGTCAAAACTTTGACATCCGATATCTCGGCTCTGGAAGGGTCTAGAGCCTCCATTTTTGCGCGCTGGTTGAAGTCTCGTGGCCCTCTGTCAGAATCCAGAGTTTCAAGAAGATCGGAGGGGGTCAAAATTTCGGCCAAAAACGACAGTGTTACCCCTTATGTTTTTTTTTCGGGTCAAAACTTTGACATCCGATATCTCGGCTCTGGAAGGGTCTAGAGCCTCCATTTTTGCGCGCTGGTCGAAGTCTCGTGGCCCTCTGTCAGAATCCAGAGTTTCAAGAAGATCGGAGGGGGTCAAAATTTCGGCCAAAAACGACAGTGTTACCCCTTATGTTTTTTTTTCAGATCAAAACTTTGACATCTGATATCTCGGCTCTGGAAGGGTCTAGAGCCTCCATTTTTGCGCGCTGGTCGAAGTCTCGTGGCCCTCTGTCAGAATCCAGAGTTTCAAGAAGATCGGAGGGGGTCAAAATTTCGGCCAAAAACGACAGTGTTACCCCTTATGTTTTTTTTTTCAGGTCAAAACTTTGACATCCGATATCTCGGCTCTGGAAGGGTCTAGAGCCTCCATTTTCGCGCGCTGGTTGAAGTCTCGTGGCCCTCTGTCAGAATCCAGAGTTTCAAGAAGATCGGAGGGGGTCAAAATTTCGGCCAAAAACGACAGTGTTACCCCTTATGTTTTTTTTTTCAGGTCAAAACTTTGACATCCGATATCTCGGCTCTGGAAGGGTCTAGAGCGTCCATTTTTGCGCGCTGGTCGAAGTCTCGTGGCCCTCTGTCAGAATCCAGAGTTTCAAGAAGATCGGGAGGGGGTCAAAATTTCGGCCAAAAACGACAGTGTTACCCCTTATGTTTTTTTTTCGGGTCAAAACTTTGACATCCGATATCTCGGCTCTGGAAGGGTCTAGAGCCTCCATTATTGCGCGCTGGTCGAAGTCTCGTGGCCCTCTGTCAGAATCCAGAGTTTCAAGAAGATCGGAGGGGGTCAAAATTTCAGCCAAAAACGACAGTGTTACCCCTTATGTTTTTTTTTTCAGGTCAAAACTTTGACATCCGATATCTCGGCTCTGGAAGGGTCTAGAGCCTCCATTTTTGCGCGCTGGTTGAAGTCTCGTGGCCCTCTGTCAGAATCCAGAGTTTCAAGAAGATCGGAGGGGGTCAAAATTTCGGCCAAAAACGACAGTGTTACCCCTTATGTTTTTTTTTCAGGTCAAAACTTTGACATCCGATATCTCGGCTCTGGAAGGGTCTAGAGCGTCCATTTTTGCGCGCTGGTCGAAGTCTCGTGGCCCTCTGTCAGAATCCAGAGTTTCAAGAAGATCGGAGGGGGTCAAAATTTCGGCCAAAAACGACAGTGTTACCCCTTATGTTTTTTTTTTCAGGTCAAAACTTTGACATCCGATATCTCGGCTCTGGAAGGGTCTAGAGCCTCCATTTTTGCGCGCTGGTCGAAGTCTCGTGGCCCTCTGTCAGAATCCAGAGTTTCAAGAAGATCGGAGGGGGTCAAAATTTCGGCCAAAAACGACAGTGTTACCCCTTATGTTTTTTTTTTCAGGTCAAAACTTTGACATCCGATATCTCGGCTCTGGAAGGGTCTAGAGCCTCCATTTTTGCGCGCTGGTTGAAGTCTCGTGGCCCTCTGTCAGAATCCAGAGTTTCAAGAAGATCGGAGGGGGTCAAAATTTCGGCCAAAAACGACAGTGTTACCCCTTATGTTTTTTTTTCGGGTCAAAACTTTGACATCCGATATCTCGGCTCTGGAAGGGTCTAGAGCCTCCATTTTTGCGCGCTGGTCGAAGTCTCGTGGCCCTCTGTCAGAATCCAGAGTTTCAAGAAGATCGGAGGGGGTCAAAATTTCGGCCAAAAACGACAGTGTTACCCCTTATGTTTTTTTTTTCAGGTCAAAATGGAGGCTCTAGACCCTTCCAGAGCCGAGATATCGGATGTCAAAGTTTTGACCTGAAAAAAAAACATAAGGGGTAACACTGTCGTTTTTGGCCGAAATTTTGACCCCCTCCAATCTTCTTGAAACTCTGGATTCTGACAGAGGGCCACGAGACTTCGACCAGCGCGCAAAAATGGAGGCTCTAGACCCTTCCAGAGCCGAGATATCGGATGTCAAAGTTTTGACCCTAAAAAAAAACATAAGGGGTAACACTGTCGTGTTTGGCCGAAATTTTGACCCCCTCCGATCTTCTTGAAACTCTGGATTCTGACAGAGGGCCACGAGACTTCGACCAGCGCGCAAAAATGGAGGCTCTAGACCCTTCCAGAGCCGAGATATCGGATGTCAAAGTTTTGACCTGAAAAAAAAACATAAGGGGTAACACTGTCGTTTTTGGCCGAAATTTTGACCCCCTCCGATCTTCTTGAAACTCTGGATTCTGACAGAGGGCCACGAGACTTCGACCAGCGCGCAAAAATGGAGGCTCTAGACCCTTCCAGAGCCGAGATATCGGATGTCAAAGTTTTGACATGAAAAAAAAAAACATAAGGGGTAACACTGTCGTTTTTGGCCGAAATTTTGACCCCCTCCGATCTTCTTGAAACTCTGGATTCTGACAGAGGGCCACGAGACTTCGACCAGCGCGCAAAAATGGAGGCTCTAGACCCTTCCAGAGCCGAGATATTGGATGTCAAAGTTTTGACCTGAAAAAAAAAACATAAGGGGTAACACTGTCGTTTTTGGCCGAAATTTTGACCCCCTCCGATCTTCTTGAAACTCTGGATTCTGACAGAGGGCCACGAGACTTCGACCAGCGCGCAAAAATGGAGGCTCTAGACCCTTCCAGAGCCGAGATATCGGATGTCAAAGTTTTGACCCGAAAAAAAAACATAAGGGGTAACACTGTCGTTTTTGGCCGAAATTTTGACCCCCTCCGATCTTCTTGAAACTCTGGATTCTGACAGAGGGCCACGAGACTTCGACCAGCGCGCAAAAATGGAGGCTCTAGACCCTTCCAGAGCCGAGATATCGGATGTCAAAGTTTTGACCTGAAAAAAAACATAAGGGGTAACACTGTCGTTTTTGGCCGAAATTTTGACCCCCTCCGATCTTCTTGAAACTCTGGATTCTGACAGAGGGCCATGAGACTTCGACCAGCGCGCAAAAATGGAGGCTCTAGACCCTTCCAGAGCCGAGATATCGGATGTCAAAGTTTTGACCTGAAAAAAAAAAAACATAAGGGGTAACACTGTCGTTTTTGGCCGAAATTTTGACCCCCTCCGATCTTCTTGAAACTCTGGATTCTGACAGAGGGCCACAAGACTTCGACCAGCGCGCAAAAATGGAGGCTCTAGACCCTTCCAGAGCCGAGATATCGGATGTCAAAGTTTTGACCTGAAAAAAAAACATAAGGGGTAACACTGTCGTTTTTGGCCGAAATTTTGACCCCCTCCGATCTTCTTGAAACTCTGGATTCTGACAGAGGGCCACGAGACTTCGACCAGCGCGCAAAAATGGAGGCTCTAGACCCTTCCAGAGCCGAGATATCGGATGTCAAAGTTTTGACCTGAAAAAAAAAAAACATAAGGGGTAACACTGTCGTTTTTGGCCGAAATTTTGACCCCCTCCGATCTTCTTGAAACTCTGGATTCTGACAGAGGGCCACGAGACTTCGACCAGCGCGCAAAAATGGAGGCGCTAGACCCTTCCAGAGCCGAGATATCGGATGTCAAAGTTTTGACCTGAAAAAAAAACATAAGGGGTAACACTGTCGTTTTTGGCCGAAATTTTGACCCCCTCCGATCTTCTTGAAACTCTGGATTCTGACAGAGGGCCACGAGACTTCGACCAGCGCGCAAAAATGGAGGCTCTAGATCCTTCCAGAGCCGAGATATCGGATGTCAAAGTTTTGACCTGAAAAAAAAACATAAGGGGTAACACTGTCGTTTTTGGCCGAAATTTTGACCCCCTCCGATCTTCTTGAAACTCTGGATTCTGACAGAGGGCCACGAGACTTCGACCAGCGCGCAAAAATGGAGGCTCTAGACCCTTCCAGAGCCGAGATATCGGATGTCAAAGTTTTGACCTGAAAAAAAAAACATAAGGGGTAACACTGTCGTTTTTGGCCGAAATTTTGACCCCCTCCGATCTTCTTGAAACTCTGGATTCTGACAGAGGGCCACGAGACTTCGACCAGCGCGCAAAAATGGAGGCTCTAGATCCTTCCAGAGCCGAGATATCGGATGTCAAAGTTTTGACCTGAAAAAAAAACATAAGGGGTAACACTGTCGTTTTTGGCCGAAATTTTGACCCCCTCCGATCTTCTTGAAACTCTGGATTCTGACAGAGGGCCACGAGACTTCGACCAGCGCGCAAAAATGGAGGCTCTAGACCCTTCCAGAGCCGAGATATCGGATGTCAAAGTTTTGACCCTGAAAAAAAAACATAAGGGGTAACACTGTCGTTTTTGGCCGAAATTTTGACCCCCTCCGATCTTCTTGAAACTCTGGATTCTGACAGAGGGCCACAAGACTTCGACCAGCGCGCAAAAATGGAGGCTCTAGACCCTTCCAGAGCCGAGATATCGGATGTCAAAGTTTTGACCTGAAAAAAAAAAACATAAGGGGTAACACTGTCGTTTTTGGCCGAAATTTTGACCCCCTCCGATCTTCTTGAAACTCTGGATTCTGACAGAGGGCCACGAGACTTCGACCAGCGCGCAAAAATGGAGGCTCTAGACCCTTCCAGAGCCGAGATATCGGATGTCAAAGTTTTGACCTGAAAAAAAAACATAAGGGGTAACACTGTCGTTTTTGGCCGAAATTTTGACCCCCTCCGATCTTCTTGAAACTCTGGATTCTGACAGAGGGCCAAGAGACTTCGACCAGCGCGCAAAAATGGAGGCTCTAGACCCTTCCAGAGCCGAGATATCGGATGTCAAAGTTTTGACCCGAAAAAAAAACATAAGGGGTAACACTGTCGTTTTTGGCCGAAATTTTGACCCCCTCCGATCTTCTTGAAACTCTGGATTCTGACAGAGGGCCACGAGACTTCGACCAGCGCGCAAAAATGGAGGCTCTAGACCCTTCCAGAGCCGAGATATCGGATGTCAAAGTTTTGACCTGAAAAAAAAACCATAAGGGGTAACACTGTCTTTTTTTGCCGAAATTTTGACCCCCTCCGATCTTCTTGAAACTCTGGATTTTGACAGAGGGCCACGAGACTTCGACCAGCGCGCAAAAATGGAGGCTCTAGACCCTTCCAGAGCCGAGATATCGGATGTCAAAGTTTTGACCTGAAAAAAAACCATAAGGGGTAACACTGTCGTTTTTGGCCGAAATTTTGACCCCCTCCGATCTTCTTGAAACTCTGGATTCTGACAGAGGGCCACGAGACTTCGACCAGCGCGCAAAAATGGAGGCTCTAGACCCTTCCAGAGCCGAGATATCGGATGTCAAAGTTTTGACCTGAAAAAAAAACCATAAGGGGTAACACTGTCGTTTTTGGCCGAAATTTTGACCCCCTCCGATCTTCTTGAAACTCTGGATTCTGACAGAGGGCCACGAGACTTCGACCAGCGCGCAAAAATGGACGCTCTAGACCCTTCCAGAGCCGAGATATCGGATGTCAAAGTTTTGACCTGAAAAAAAAACATAAGGGGTAACACTGTCGTTTTTGGCCGAAATTTTGACCCCCTCCGATCTTCTTGAAACTCTGGATTCTGACAGAGGGCCACGAGACTTCAACCAGCGCGCAAAAATGGAGGCTCTAGACCCTTCCAGAGCCGAGATATCGGATGTCAAAGTTTTGACCTGAAAAAAAAACATAAGGGGTAACACTGTCGTTTTTGGCCGAAATTTTGACCCCCTCCGATCTTCTTGAAACTCTGGATTCTGACAGAGGGCCACGAGACTTCGACCAGCGCGCAAAAATGGAGGCTCTAGACCCTTCCAGAGCCGAGATATCGGATGTCAAAGTTTTGACCCTAAAAAAAAACATAAGGGGTAACACTGTCGTTTTTGGCCGAAATTTTGACCCCCTCCGATCTTCTTGAAACTCTGGATTCTGACAGAGGGCCACGAGACTTCAACCAGCGCGCAAAAATCGAGGCTCTAGACCCTTCCAGAGCCGAGATATCGGATGTCAAAATTTTGACCCGAAAAAAAAAACATAAAGGGTAACACTGTCGTTTTTGGCCGAAATTTTGACCCCCTCCGATCTTCTTGAAACTCTGGATTCTGACAGAGGGCCACGAGACTTCGACCAGCGCGCAAAAATGGAGGCTCTAGACCCTTCCAGAGCCGAGATATCGGATGTCAAAGTTTTGACCTGAAAAAAAAACATAAGGGGTAACACTGTCGTTTTTGGCCGAAATTTTGACCCCCTCCGATCTTCTTGAAACTCTGGATTCTGACAGAGGGCCACGAGACTTCGACCAGCACGCAAAAATGGAGGCTCTAGACCCTTCCAGAGCCGAGATATCGGATGTCAAAGTTTTGACCTGAAAAAAAAAACATAAGGGGTAACACTGTCGTTTTTGGCCAAAATTTTGACCCCCTCCGATCTTCTTGAAACTCTGGATTCTGACAGAGGGCCACGAGACTTCGACCAGCGCGCAAAAATGGAGGCTCTAGACCCTTCCAGAGCCGAGATGTCGGATGTCAAAGTTTTGACCCGAAAAAAAAAACATAAGGGGTAACACTGTCGTTTTTGGCCGAAATTTTGACCCCCTCCGATCTTCTTGAAACTCTGGATTCTGACAGAGGGCCACGAGACTTCGACCAGCGCGCAAAAATGGAGGCTCTAGACCCTTCCAGAGCCGAGATATCGGATGTCAAAGTTTTGACCCGAAAAAAAAACATAAGGGGTAACACTGTCGTTTTTGGCCGAAATTTTGACCCCCTCCGATCTTCTTGAAACTCTGGATTCTGACAGAGGGCCACGGGACTTCGACCAGCGCGCAAAAATGGAGGCTCTAGACCCTTCCAGAGCCGAGATATCGGATGTCAAAGTTTTGACCTGAAAAAAAACATAAGGGGTAACACTGTCGTTTTTGGCCGAAATTTTGACCCCCTCCGATCTTCTTGAAACTCTGGATTCTGACAGAGGGCCACGAGACTTCGACCAGCGCGCAAAAATGGAGGCTCTAGACCCTTCCAGAGCCGAGATATCGGATGTCAAAGTTTTGACCTGAAAAAAAACATAAGGGGTAACACTGTCGTTTTTGGCCGAAATTTTGACCCCCTCCGATCTTCTTGAAACTCTGGATTCTGACAGAGGGCCATGAGACTTCGACCAGCGCGCAAAAATGGAGGCTCTAGACCCTTCCAGAGCCGAGATATCGGATGTCAAAGTTTTGACCTGAAAAAAAAAAACATAAGGGGTAACACTGTCGTTTTTGGCCGAAATTTTGACCCCCTCCGATCTTCTTGAAACTCTGGATTCTGACAGAGGGCCACAAGACTTCGACCAGCGCGCAAAAATGGAGGCTCTAGACCCTTCCAGAGCCGAGATATCGGATGTCAAAGTTTTGACCTGAAAAAAAAACATAAGGGGTAACACTGTCGTTTTTGGCCGAAATTTTGACCCCCTCCGATCTTCTTGAAACTCTGGATTCTGACAGAGGGCCACGAGACTTCGACCAGCGCGCAAAAATGGAGGCTCTAGACCCTTCCAGAGCCGAGATATCGGATGTCAAAGTTTTGACCTGAAAAAAAAAAAAACATAAGGGGTAACACTGTCGTTTTTGGCCGAAATTTTGACCCCCTCCGATCTTCTTGAAACTCTGGATTCTGACAGAGGGCCACGAGACTTCGACCAGCGCGCAAAAATGGAGGCGCTAGACCCTTCCAGAGCCGAGATATCGGATGTCAAAGTTTTGACCTGAAAAAAAAACATAAGGGGTAACACTGTCGTTTTTGGCCGAAATTTTGACCCCCTCCGATCTTCTTGAAACTCTGGATTCTGACAGAGGGCCACGAGACTTCGACCAGCGCGCAAAAATGGAGGCTCTAGATCCTTCCAGAGCCGAGATATCGGATGTCAAAGTTTTGACCTGAAAAAAAAACATAAGGGGTAACACTGTCGTTTTTGGCCGAAATTTTGACCCCCTCCGATCTTCTTGAAACTCTGGATTCTGACAGAGGGCCACGAGACTTCGACCAGCGCGCAAAAATGGAGGCTCTAGACCCTTCCAGAGCCGAGATATCGGATGTCAAAGTTTTGACCTGAAAAAAAAAACATAAGGGGTAACACTGTCGTTTTTGGCCGAAATTTTGACCCCCTCCGATCTTCTTGAAACTCTGGATTCTGACAGAGGGCCACGAGACTTCGACCAGCGCGCAAAAATGGAGGCTCTAGATCCTTCCAGAGCCGAGATATCGGATGTCAAAGTTTTGACCTGAAAAAAAAACATAAGGGGTAACACTGTCGTTTTTGGCCGAAATTTTGACCCCCTCCGATCTTCTTGAAACTCTGGATTCTGACAGAGGGCCACGAGACTTCGACCAGCGCGCAAAAATGGAGGCTCTAGACCCTTCCAGAGCCGAGATATCGGATGTCAAAGTTTTGACCTGAAAAAAAAACATAAGGGGTAACACTGTCGTTTTTGGCCGAAATTTTGACCCCCTCCGATCTTCTTGAAACTCTGGATTCTGACAGAGGGCCACAAGACTTCGACCAGCGCGCAAAAATGGAGGCTCTAGACCCTTCCAGAGCCGAGATATCGGATGTCAAAGTTTTGACCTGAAAAAAAAAACATAAGGGGTAACACTGTCGTTTTTGGCCGAAATTTTGACCCCCTCCGATCTTCTTGAAACTCTGGATTCTGACAGAGGGCCACGAGACTTCGACCAGCGCGCAAAAATGGAGGCTCTAGACCCTTCCAGAGCCGAGATATCGGATGTCAAAGTTTTGACCTGAAAAAAAAACATAAGGGGTAACACTGTCGTTTTTGGCCGAAATTTTGACCCCCTCCGATCTTCTTGAAACTCTGGATTCTGACAGAGGGCCAAGAGACTTCGACCAGCGCGCAAAAATGGAGGCTCTAGACCCTTCCAGAGCCGAGATATCGGATGTCAAAGTTTTGACCCGAAAAAAAAACATAAGGGGTAACACTGTCGTTTTTGGCCGAAATTTTGACCCCCTCCGATCTTCTTGAAACTCTGGATTCTGACAGAGGGCCACGAGACTTCGACCAGCGCGCAAAAATGGAGGCTCTAGACCCTTCCAGAGCCGAGATATCGGATGTCAAAGTTTTGACCTGAAAAAAAAACCATAAGGGGTAACACTGTCTTTTTTTGCCGAAATTTTGACCCCCTCCGATCTTCTTGAAACTCTGGATTTTGACAGAGGGCCACGAGACTTCGACCAGCGCGCAAAAATGGAGGCTCTAGACCCTTCCAGAGCCGAGATATCGGATGTCAAAGTTTTGACCTGAAAAAAAACCATAAGGGGTAACACTGTCGTTTTTGGCCGAAATTTTGACCCCCTCCGATCTTCTTGAAACTCTGGATTCTGACAGAGGGCCACGAGACTTCGACCAGCGCGCAAAAATGGAGGCTCTAGACCCTTCCAGAGCCGAGATATCGGATGTCAAAGTTTTGACCTGAAAAAAAAACCATAAGGGGTAACACTGTCGTTTTTGGCCGAAATTTTGACCCCCTCCGATCTTCTTGAAACTCTGGATTCTGACAGAGGGCCACGAGACTTCGACCAGCGCGCAAAAATGGACGCTCTAGACCCTTCCAGAGCCGAGATATCGGATGTCAAAGTTTTGACCTGAAAAAAAAACATAAGGGGTAACACTGTCGTTTTTGGCCGAAATTTTGACCCCCTCCGATCTTCTTGAAACTCTGGATTCTGACAGAGGGCCACGAGACTTCAACCAGCGCGCAAAAATGGAGGCTCTAGACCCTTCCAGAGCCGAGATATCGGATGTCAAAGTTTTGACCTGAAAAAAAAACATAAGGGGTAACACTGTCGTTTTTGGCCGAAATTTTGACCCCCTCCGATCTTCTTGAAACTCTGGATTCTGACAGAGGGCCACGAGACTTCGACCAGCGCGCAAAAATGGAGGCTCTAGACCCTTCCAGAGCCGAGATATCGGATGTCAAAGTTTTGACCCTAAAAAAAAACATAAGGGGTAACACTGTCGTTTTTGGCCGAAATTTTGACCCCCTCCGATCTTCTTGAAACTCTGGATTCTGACAGAGGGCCACGAGACTTCAACCAGCGCGCAAAAATCGAGGCTCTAGACCCTTCCAGAGCCGAGATATCGGATGTCAAAATTTTGACCCGAAAAAAAAAACATAAAGGGTAACACTGTCGTTTTTGGCCGAAATTTTGACCCCCTCCGATCTTCTTGAAACTCTGGATTCTGACAGAGGGCCACGAGACTTCGACCAGCGCGCAAAAATGGAGGCTCTAGACCCTTCCAGAGCCGAGATATCGGATGTCAAAGTTTTGACCTGAAAAAAAAACATAAGGGGTAACACTGTCGTTTTTGGCCGAAATTTTGACCCCCTCCGATCTTCTTGAAACTCTGGATTCTGACAGAGGGCCACGAGACTTCGACCAGCACGCAAAAATGGAGGCTCTAGACCCTTCCAGAGCCGAGATATCGGATGTCAAAGTTTTGACCTGAAAAAAAAAACATAAGGGGTAACACTGTCGTTTTTGGCCAAAATTTTGACCCCCTCCGATCTTCTTGAAACTCTGGATTCTGACAGAGGGCCACGAGACTTCGACCAGCGCGCAAAAATGGAGGCTCTAGACCCTTCCAGAGCCGAGATGTCGGATGTCAAAGTTTTGACCCGAAAAAAAAAACATAAGGGGTAACACTGTCGTTTTTGGCCGAAATTTTGACCCCCTCCGATCTTCTTGAAACTCTGGATTCTGACAGAGGGCCACGAGACTTCGACCAGCGCGCAAAAATGGAGGCTCTAGACCCTTCCAGAGCCGAGATATCGGATGTCAAAGTTTTGACCCGAAAAAAAAACATAAGGGGTAACACTGTCGTTTTTGGCCGAAATTTTGACCCCCTCCGATCTTCTTGAAACTCTGGATTCTGACAGAGGGCCACGGGACTTCGACCAGCGCGCAAAAATGGAGGCTCTAGACCCTTCCAGAGCCGAGATATCGGATGTCAAAGTTTTGACCTGAAAAAAAACATAAGGGGTAACACTGTCGTTTTTGGCCGAAATTTTGACCCCCTCCGATCTTCTTGAAACTCTGGATTCTGACAGAGGGCCACGAGACTTCGACCAGCGCGCAAAAATGGAGGCTCTAGACCCTTCCAGAGCCGAGATATCGGATGTCAAAGTTTTGACCTGAAAAAAAAAACATAAGGGGTAACACTGTCGTTTTTGGCCGAAATTTTGACCCCCTCCGATCTTCTTGAAACTCTGGATTCTGACAGAGGGCCACGAGACTTCGACCAGCGCGCAAAAATGGAGGCGCTAGACCCTTCCAGAGCCGAGATATCGGATGTCAAAGTTTTGACCTGAAAAAAAAAAACATAAGGGGTAACACTGTCGTTTTTGGCCAAAATGTTGACCCCCTCCGATCTTCTTGAAACTCTGGATTCTGACAGAGGGCCACGAGACTTCGACCAGCGCGCAAAAATGGAGGCTCTAGACCCTTCCAGAGCCGAGATATCGGATGTCAAAGTTTTGACCTGAAAAAAAAAACATAAGGGGTAACACTGTCGTTTTTGGCCGAAATTTTGACCCCCTCCGATCTTCTTGAAACTCTGGATTCTGACAGAGGGCCACGAGACTTCGACCAGCGCGCAAAAATGGAGGCTCTAGATCCTTCCAGAGCCGAGATATCGGATGTCAAAGTTTTGACCTGAAAAAAAAACATAAGGGGTAACACTGTCGTTTTTGGCCGAAATTTTGACCCCCTCCGATCTTCTTGAAACTCTGGATTCTGACAGAGGGCCACGAGACTTCGACCAGCGCGCAAAAATGGAGGCTCTAGACCCTTCCAGAGCCGAGATATCGGTTGTCAAAGTTTTGACCTGAAAAAAAAACATAAGGGGTAACACTGTCGTTTTTGGCCGAAATTTTGACCCCCTCCGATCTTCTTGAAACTCTGGATTCTGACAGAGGGCCACAAGACTTCGACCAGCGCGCAAAAATGGAGGCTCTAGACCCTTCCAGAGCCGAGATATCGGATGTCAAAGTTTTGACCTGAAAAAAAAAACATAAGGGGTAACACTGTCGTTTTTGGCCGAAATTTTGACCCCCTCCGATCTTCTTGAAACTCTGGATTCTGACAGAGGGCCACGAGACTTCGACCAGCGCGCAAAAATGGAGGCTCTAGACCCTTCCAGAGCCGAGATATCGGATGTCAAAGTTTTGACCTGAAAAAAAAACATAAGGGGTAACACTGTCGTTTTTGGCCGAAATTTTGACCCCCTCCGATCTTCTTGAAACTCTGGATTCTGACAGAGGGCCACGAGACTTCGACCAGCGCGCAAAAATGGAGGCTCTAGACCCTTCCAGAGCCGAGATATCGGATGTCAAAGTTTTGACCCGAAAAAAAAACATAAGGGGTAACACTGTCGTTTTTGGCCGAAATTTTGACCCCCTCCGATCTTCTTGAAACTCTGGATTCTGACAGAGGGCCACGAGACTTCGACCAGCGCGCAAAAATGGAGGCTCTAGACCCTTCCAGAGCCGAGATATCGGATGTCAAAGTTTTGACCTGAAAAAAAAACCATAAGGGGTAACACTGTCTTTTTTTGCCGAAATTTTGACCCCCTCCGATCTTCTTGAAACTCTGGATTTTGACAGAGGGCCACGAGACTTCGACCAGCGCGCAAAAATGGAGGCTCTAGACCCTTCCAGAGCCGAGATATCGGATGTCAAAGTTTTGACCTGAAAAAAAACCATAAGGGGTAACACTGTCGTTTTTGGCCGAAATTTTGACCCCCTCCGATCTTCTTGAAACTCTGGATTCTGACAGAGGGCCACGAGACTTCGACCAGCGCGCAAAAATGGAGGCTCTAGACCCTTCCAGAGCCGAGATATCGGATGTCAAAGTTTTGACCTGAAAAAAAAACCATAAGGGGTAACACTGTCGTTTTTGGCCGAAATTTTGACCCCCTCCGATCTTCTTGAAACTCTGGATTCTGACAGAGGGCCACGAGACTTCGACCAGCGCGCAAAAATGGACGCTCTAGACCCTTCCAGAGCCGAGATATCGGATGTCAAAGTTTTGACCTGAAAAAAAAACATAAGGGGTAACACTGTCGTTTTTGGCCGAAATTTTGACCCCCTCCGATCTTCTTGAAACTCTGGATTCTGACAGAGGGCCACGAGACTTCAACCAGCGCGCAAAAATGGAGGCTCTAGACCCTTCCAGAGCCGAGATATCGGATGTCAAAGTTTTGACCTGAAAAAAAAACATAAGGGGTAACACTGTCGTTTTTGGCCGAAATTTTGACCCCCTCCGATCTTCTTGAAACTCTGGATTCTGACAGAGGGCCACGAGACTTCGACCAGCGCGCAAAAATGGAGGCTCTAGACCCTTCCAGAGCCGAGATATCGGATGTCAAAGTTTTGACCCTAAAAAAAAACATAAGGGGTAACACTGTCGTTTTTGGCCGAAATTTTGACCCCCTCCGATCTTCTTGAAACTCTGGATTCTGACAGAGGGCCACGAGACTTCAACCAGCGCGCAAAAATCGAGGCTCTAGACCCTTCCAGAGCCGAGATATCGGATGTCAAAATTTTGACCCGAAAAAAAAAACATAAAGGGTAACACTGTCGTTTTTGGCCGAAATTTTGACCCCCTCCGATCTTCTTGAAACTCTGGATTCTGACAGAGGGCCACGAGACTTCGACCAGCGCGCAAAAATGGAGGCTCTAGACCCTTCCAGAGCCGAGATATCGGATGTCAAAGTTTTGACCTGAAAAAAAAACATAAGGGGTAACACTGTCGTTTTTGGCCGAAATTTTGACCCCCTCCGATCTTCTTGAAACTCTGGATTCTGACAGAGGGCCACGAGACTTCGACCAGCACGCAAAAATGGAGGCTCTAGACCCTTCCAGAGCCGAGATATCGGATGTCAAAGTTTTGACCTGAAAAAAAAAACATAAGGGGTAACACTGTCGTTTTTGGCCAAAATTTTGACCCCCTCCGATCTTCTTGAAACTCTGGATTCTGACAGAGGGCCACGAGACTTCGACCAGCGCGCAAAAATGGAGGCTCTAGACCCTTCCAGAGCCGAGATGTCGGATGTCAAAGTTTTGACCCGAAAAAAAAAACATAAGGGGTAACACTGTCGTTTTTGGCCGAAATTTTGACCCCCTCCGATCTTCTTGAAACTCTGGATTCTGACAGAGGGCCACGAGACTTCGACCAGCGCGCAAAAATGGAGGCTCTAGACCCTTCCAGAGCCGAGATATCGGATGTCAAAGTTTTGACCCGAAAAAAAAACATAAGGGGTAACACTGTCGTTTTTGGCCGAAATTTTGACCCCCTCCGATCTATGAAACTCTGGATTCTGACAGAGGGCCACGGGACTTCGACCAGCGCGCAAAAATGGAGGCTCTAGACCCTTCCAGAGCCGAGATATCGGATGTCAAAGTTTTGACCTGAAAAAAAACATAAGGGGTAACACTGTCGTTTTTGGCCGAAATTTTGACCCCCTCCGATCTTCTTGAAACTCTGGATTCTGACAGAGGGCCACGAGACTTCGACCAGCGCGCAAAAATGGAGGCTCTAGACCCTTCCAGAGCCGAGATATCGGATGTCAAAGTTTTGACCTGAAAAAAAAACATAAGGGGTAACACTGTCGTTTTTGGCCGAAATTTTGACCCCCTCCGATCTTCTTGAAACTCTGGATTCTGACAGAGGGCCACGAGACTTCGACCAGCGCGCAAAAATGGAGGCGCTAGACCCTTCCAGAGCCGAGATATCGGATGTCAAAGTTTTGACCTGAAAAAAAAAACATAAGGGGTAACACTGTCGTTTTTGGCCAAAATGTTGACCCCCTCCGATCTTCTTGAAACTCTGGATTCTGACAGAGGGCCACGAGACTTCGACCAGCGCGCAAAAATGGAGGCTCTAGACCCTTCCAGAGCCGAGATATCGGATGTCAAAGTTTTGACCTGAAAAAAAAAACATAAGGGGTAACACTGTCGTTTTTGGCCGAAATTTTGACCCCCTCCGATCTTCTTGAAACTCTGGATTCTGACAGAGGGCCACGAGACTTCGACCAGCGCGCAAAAATGGAGGCTCTAGACCCTTCCAGAGCCGAGATATCGGATGTCAAAGTTTTGACATGAAAAAAAAAACATAAGGGGTAACACTGTCGTTTTTGGCCGAAATTTTGACCCCCTCCGATCTTCTTGAAACTCTGGATTCTGACAGAGGGCCACGAGACTTCGACCAGCGCGCAAAAATGGAGGCTCTAGACCCTTCCAGAGCCGAGATATCGGATGTCAAAGTTTTGACCTGAAAAAAAAAACATAAGGGGTAACACTGTCGTTTTTGGCCGAAATTTTGACCCCCTCCGATCTTCTTGAAACTCTGGATTCTGACAGAGGGCCACAAGACTTCGACCAGCGCGCAAAAATGGAGGCTCTAGACCCTTCCAGAGCCGAGATATCGGATGTCAAAGTTTTGACCCGAAAAAAAAAACATAAGGGGTAACACTGTCGTTTTTGGCCGAAATTTTGACCCCCTCCGATCTTCTTGAAACTCTGGATTCTGACAGAGGGCCACGAGACTTCGACCAGCGCGCAAAAATGGAGGCTCTAGACCCTTCCAGAGCCGAGATATCGGATGTCAAAGTTTTGACATGAAAAAAAAACATAAGGGGTAACACTGTCGTTTTTGGCCGAAATTTTGACCCCCTCCGATCTTCTTGAAACTCTGGATTCTAACAGAGGGCCATGAGACTTCGACCAGCGCGCAAAAATGGAGGCTCTAGACCCTTCCAGAGCCGAGATATCGGATGTCAAAGTTTTGACCTGAAAAAAAAAACATAAGGGGTAACACTGTCGTTTTTGGCCGAAATTTTGACCCCCTCCGATCTTCTTGAAACTCTGGATTCTGACAGAGGGCCACAAGACTTCGACCAGCGCGCAAAAATGGAGGCTCTAGACCCTTCCAGAGCCGAGATATCGGATGTCAAAGTTTTGACCTGAAAAAAAAACATAAGGGGTAACACTGTCGTTTTTGGCCGAAATTTTGACCCCCTCCGATCTTCTTGAAACTCTGGATTCTGACAGAGGGCCACGAGACTTCGACCAGCGCGCAAAAATGGAGGCTCTAGACCCTTCCAGAGCCGAGATATCGGATGTCAAAGTTTTGACCTGAAAAAAAAAACATAAGGGGTAACACTGTCGTTTTTGGCCGAAATTTTGACCCCCTCCGATCTTCTTGAAACTCTGGATTCTGACAGAGGGCCACGAGACTTCGACCAGCGCGCAAAAATGGAGGCGCTAGACCCTTCCAGAGCCGAGATATCGGATGTCAAAGTTTTGACCTGAAAAAAAAACATAAGGGGTAACACTGTCGTTTTTGGCCGAAATTTTGACCCCCTCCGATCTTCTTGAAACTCTGGATTCTGACAGAGGGCCACGAGACTTCGACCAGCGCGCAAAAATGGAGGCTCTAGATCCTTCCAGAGCCGAGATATCGGATGTCAAAGTTTTGACCTGAAAAAAAAACATAAGGGGTAACACTGTCGTTTTTGGCCGAAATTTTGACCCCCTCCGATCTTCTTGAAACTCTGGATTCTGACAGAGGGCCACGAGACTTCGACCAGCGCGCAAAAATGGAGGCTCTAGACCCTTCCAGAGCCGAGATATCGGATGTCAAAGTTTTGACCTGAAAAAAAAAACATAAGGGGTAACACTGTCGTTTTTGGCCGAAATTTTGACCCCCTCCGATCTTCTTGAAACTCTGGATTCTGACAGAGGGCCACGAGACTTCGACCAGCGCGCAAAAATGGAGGCTCTAGACCCTTCCAGAGCCGAGATATCGGATGTCAAAGTTTTGACCTGAAAAAAAAACATAAGGGGTAACACTGTCGTTTTTGGCCGAAATTTTGACCCCCTCCGATCTTCTTGAAACTCTGGATTCTGACAGAGGGCCACGAGACTTCGACCAGCGCGCAAAAATGGAGGCTCTAGACCCTTCCAGAGCCGAGATATCGGATGTCAAAGTTTTGACATGAAAAAAAAAACATAAGGGGTAACACTGTCGTTTTTGGCCGAAATTTTGACCCCCTCCGATCTTCTTGAAACTCTGGATTCTGACAGAGGGCCACGAGACTTCGACCAGCGCGCAAAAATGGAGGCTCTAGACCCTTCCAGAGCCGAGATATCGGATGTCAAAGTTTTGACCTGAAAAAAAAAACATAAGGGGTAACACTGTCGTTTTTGGCCGAAATTTTGACCCCCTCCGATCTTCTTGAAACTCTGGATTCTGACAGAGGGCCACGAGACTTCGACCAGCGCGCAAAAATGGAGGCTCTAGACCCTTCCAGAGCCGAGATATCGGATGTCAAAGTTTTGACCCGAAAAAAAAAACATAAGGGGTAACACTGTCGTTTTTGGCCGAAATTTTGACCCCCTCCGATCTTCTTGAAACTCTGGATTCTGACAGAGGGCCACGAGACTTCGACCAGCGCGCAAAAATGGAGGCTCTAGACCCTTCCAGAGCCGAGATATCGGATGTCAAAGTTTTGACCTGAAAAAAAAACATAAGGGGTAACACTGTCGTTTTTGGCCGAAATTTTGACCCCCTCCGATCTTCTTGAAACTCTGGATTCTGACAGAGGGCCATGAGACTTCGACCAGCGCGCAAAAATGGAGGCTCTAGACCCTTCCAGAGCCGAGATATCGGATGTCAAAGTTTTGACCTGAAAAAAAAAACATAAGGGGTAACACTGTCGTTTTTGGCCGAAATTTTGACCCCCTCCGATCTTCTTGAAACTCTGGATTCTGACAGAGGGCCACAAGACTTCGACCAGCGCGCAAAAATGGAGGCTCTAGACCCTTCCAGAGCCGAGATATCGGATGTCAAAGTTTTGACCTGAAAAAAAAACATAAGGGGTAACACTGTCGTTTTTGGCCGAAATTTTGACCCCCTCCGATCTTCTTGAAACTCTGGATTCTGACAGAGGGCCACGAGACTTCGACCAGCGCGCAAAAATGGAGGCTCTAGACCCTTCCAGAGCCGAGATATCGGATGTCAAAGTTTTGACCTGAAAAAAAAAACATAAGGGGTAACACTGTCATTTTTGGCCGAAATTTTGACCCCCTCCGATCTTCTTGAAACTCTGGATTCTGACAGAGGGCCACGAGACTTCGACCAGCGCGCAAAAATGGAGGCGCTAGACCCTTCCAGAGCCGAGATATCGGATGTCAAAGTTTTGACCTGAAAAAAAAACATAAGGGGTAACACTGTCGTTTTTGGCCGAAATTTTGACCCCCTCCGATCTTCTTGAAACTCTGGATTCTGACAGAGGGCCACGGGACTTCGACCAGCGCGCAAAAATGGAGGCTCTAGACCCTTCCACAGAGCCGAGATATCGGATGTCAAAGTTTTGACCTGAAAAAAAACATAAGGGGTAACACTGTCGTTTTTGGCCGAAATTTTGACCCCCTCCGATCTTCTTGAAACTCTGGATTCTGACAGAGGGCCACGAGACTTCGACCAGCGCGCAAAAATGGAGGCTCTAGACCCTTCCAGAGCCGAGATATCGGATGTCAAAGTTTTGACCTGAAAAAAAAACATAAGGGGTAACACTGTCGTTTTTGGCCGAAATTTTGACCCCCTCCGATCTTCTTGAAACTCTGGATTCTGACAGAGGGCCACGAGACTTCGACCAGCGCGCAAAAATGGAGGCGCTAGACCCTTCCAGAGCCGAGATATCGGATGTCAAAGTTTTGACCTGAAAAAAAAAACATAAGGGGTAACACTGTCGTTTTTGGCCAAATGTTGACCCCCTCCGATCTTCTTGAAACTCTGGATTCTGACAGAGGGCCACGAGAATTCGACCAGCGCGCAAAAATGGAGGCTCTAGACCCTTCCAGAGCCGAGATATCGGATGTCAAAGTTTTGACCCGAAAAAAAAACATAAGGGGTAACACTGTCGTTTTTGGCCGAAATTTTGACCCCCTCCGATCTTCTTGAAACTCTGGATTCTGACAGAGGGCCACGAGACTTCGACCAGCGCGCAAATATGGAGGCTCTAGACCCTTCCAGAGCCGAGATATCGGATGTCAAAGTTTTGACCTGAAAAAAAAACATAAGGGGTAACACTGTCGTTTTTGGCCAAAATTTTGACCCCCTCCGATCTTCTTGAAACTCTGGATTCTGACAGAGGGCCACGAGACTTCGACCAGCGCGCAAAAATGGAGGCTCTAGACCCTTCCAGAGCCGAGATATCGGATGTCAAAGTTTTGACCTGAAAAAAAAACATAAGGGGTAACGCTGTCGTTTTTGGCCGAAATTTTGACCCCCTCCGATCTTCTTGAAACTCTGGATTCTGACAGAGGGCCACGAGACTTCGACCAGCGCGCAAAAATGGAGGCTCTAGACCCTTCCAGAGCCGAGATATCGGATGTCAAAGTTTTGACCTGAAAAAAAAAACATAAGGGGTAACACTGTCGTTTTTGGCCGAAATTTTGACCCCCTCCGATCTTCTTGAAACTCTGGATTCTGACAGAGGGCCACGAGACTTCGACCAGCGCGCAAAAATGGAGGCTCTAGACCCTTCCAGAGCCGAGATATCGGATGTCAAAGTTTTGACATGAAAAAAAAAACATAAGGGGTAACACTGTCGTTTTTGGCCGAAATTTTGACCCCCTCCGATCTTCTTGAAACTCTGGATTCTGACAGAGGGCCACGAGACTTCGACCAGCGCGCAAAAATGGAGGCTCTAGACCCTTCCAGAGCCGAGATATCGGATGTCAAAGTTTTGACCTGAAAAAAAAAACATAAGGGGTAACACTGTCGTTTTTGGCCGAAATTTTGACCCCCTCCGATCTTCTTGAAACTCTGGATTCTGACAGAGGGCCACAAGACTTCGACCAGCGCGCAAAAATGGAGGCTCTAGACCCTTCCAGAGCCGAGATATCGGATGTCAAAGTTTTGACCCGAAAAAAAAAACATAAGGGGTAACACTGTCGTTTTTGGCCGAAATTTTGACCCCCTCCGATCTTCTTGAAACTCTGGATTCTGACAGAGGGCCACGAGACTTCGACCAGCGCGCAAAAATGGAGGCTCTAGACCCTTCCAGAGCCGAGATATCGGATGTCAAAGTTTTGACCTGAAAAAAAAAACATAAGGGGTAACACTGTCGTTTTTGGCCGAAATTTTGACCCCCTCCGATCTTCTTGAAACTCTGGATTCTGACAGAGGGCCACGAGACTTCGACCAGCGCGCAAAAATGGAGGCTCTAGACCCTTCCAGAGCCGAGATATCGGATGTCAAAGTTTTGACCTGAAAAAAAAAACATAAGGGGTAACACTGTCGTTTTTGGCCGAAATTTTGACCCCCTCCGATCTTCTTGAAACTCTGGATTCTGACAGAAGGCCACGAGACTTCGACCAGCGCGCAAAAATGGAGGCGCTAGACCCTTCCAGAGCCGAGATATCGGATGTCAAAGTTTTGACCTGAAAAAAAAACATAAGGGGTAACACTGTCGTTTTTGGCCGAAATTTTGACCCCCTCCGATCTTCTTGAAACTCTGGATTCTGACAGAGGGCCACGAGACTTCGACCAGCGCGCAAAAATGGAGGCTCTAGATCCTTCCAGAGCCGAGATATCGGATGTCAAAGTTTTGACCTGAAAAAAAAACATAAGGGGTAACACTGTCGTTTTTGGCCGAAATTTTGACCCCCTCCGATCTTCTTGAAACTCTGGATTCTGACAGAGGGCCACGAGACTTCGACCAGCGCGCAAAAATGGAGGCTCTAGACCCTTCCAGAGCCGAGATATCGGATGTCAAAGTTTTGACCTGAAAAAAAAAAACATAAGGGGTAACACTGTCGTTTTTGGCCGAAATTTTGACCCCCTCCGATCTTCTTGAAACTCTGGATTCTGACAGAGGGCCACGAGACTTCGACCAGCGCGCAAAAATGGAGGCTCTAGACCCTTCCAGAGCCGAGATATCGGATGTCAAAGTTTTGACCTGAAAAAAAAACATAAGGGGTAACACTGTCGTTTTTGGCCGAAATTTTGACCCCCTCCGATCTTCTTGAAACTCTGGATTCTGACAGAGGGCCACGAGACTTCGACCAGCGCGCAAAAATGGAGGCTCTAGACCCTTCCAGAGCCGAGATATCGGATGTCAAAGTTTTGACATGAAAAAAAAAACATAAGGGGTAACACTGTCGTTTTTGGCCGAAATTTTGACCCCCTCCGATCTTCTTGAAACTCTGGATTCTGACAGAGGGCCACGAGACTTCGACCAGCGCGCAAAAATGGAGGCTCTAGACCCTTCCAGAGCCGAGATATCGGATGTCAAAGTTTTGACCTGAAAAAAAAAACATAAGGGGTAACACTGTCGTTTTTGGCCGAAATTTTGACCCCCTCCGATCTTCTTGAAACTCTGGATTCTGACAGAGGGCCACGAGACTTCGACCAGCGCGCAAAAATGGAGGCTCTAGACCCTTCCAGAGCCGAGATATCGGATGTCAAAGTTTTGACCCGAAAAAAAAAAAACATAAGGGGTAACACTGTCGTTTTTGGCCGAAATTTTGACCCCCTCCGATCTTCTTGAAACTCTGGATTCTGACAGAGGGCCACGAGACTTCGACCAGCGCGCAAAAATGGAGGCTCTAGACCCTTCCAGAGCCGAGATATCGGATGTCAAAGTTTTGACCTGAAAAAAAAACATAAGGGGTAACACTGTCGTTTTTGGCCGAAATTTTGACCCCCTCCGATCTTCTTGAAACTCTGGATTCTGACAGAGGGCCATGAGACTTCGACCAGCGCGCAAAAATGGAGGCTCTAGACCCTTCCAGAGCCGAGATATCGGATGTCAAAGTTTTGACCTGAAAAAAAAAACATAAGGGGTAACACTGTCGTTTTTGGCCGAAATTTTGACCCCCTCCGATCTTCTTGAAACTCTGGATTCTGACAGAGGGCCACAAGACTTCGACCAGCGCGCAAAAATGGAGGCTCTAGACCCTTCCAGAGCCGAGATATCGGATGTCAAAGTTTTGACCTGAAAAAAAAACATAAGGGGTAACACTGTCGTTTTTGGCCGAAATTTTGACCCCCTCCGATCTTCTTGAAACTCTGGATTCTGACAGAGGGCCACGAGACTTCGACCAGCGCGCAAAAATGGAGGCTCTAGACCCTTCCAGAGCCGAGATATCGGATGTCAAAGTTTTGACCTGAAAAAAAAAAACATAAGGGGTAACACTGTCGTTTTTGGCCGAAATTTTGACCCCCTCCGATCTTCTTGAAAATCTGGATTCTGACAGAGGGCCACGAGACTTCGACCAGCGCGCAAAAATGGAGGCGCTAGACCCTTCCAGAGCCGAGATATCGGATGTCAAAGTTTTGACCTGAAAAAAAAACATAAGGGGTAACACTGTCGTTTTTGGCCGAAATTTTGACCCCCTCCGATCTTCTTGAAACTCTGGATTCTGACAGAGGGCCACGAGACTTCGACCAGCGCGCAAAAATGGAGGCTCTAGATCCTTCCAGAGCCGAGATATCGGATGTCAAAGTTTTGACCTGAAAAAAAAACATAAGGGGTAACACTGTCGTTTTTGGCCGAAATTTTGACCCCCTCCGATCTTCTTGAAACTCTGGATTCTGACAGAGGGCCACGAGACTTCGACCAGCGCGCAAAAATGGAGGCTCTAGACCCTTCCAGAGCCGAGATATCGGATGTCAAAGTTTTGACCTGAAAAAAAAAACATAAGGGGTAACACTGTCGTTTTTGGCCGAAATTTTGACCCCCTCCGATCTTCTTGAAACTCTGGATTCTGACAGAGGGCCACGAGACTTCGACCAGCGCGCAAAAATGGAGGCTCTAGATCCTTCCAGAGCCGAGATATCGGATGTCAAAGTTTTGACCTGAAAAAAAAACATAAGGGGTAACACTGTCGTTTTTGGCCGAAATTTTGACCCCCTCCGATCTTCTTGAAACTCTGGATTCTGACAGAGGGCCACGAGACTTCGACCAGCGCGCAAAAATGGAGGCTCTAGACCCTTCCAGAGCCGAGATATCGGATGTCAAAGTTTTGACCTGAAAAAAAAACATAAGGGGTAACACTGTCATTTTTGGCCGAAATTTTGACCCCCTCCGATCTTCTTGAAACTCTGGATTCTGACAGAGGGCCACAAGACTTCGACCAGCGCGCAAAAATGGAGGCTCTAGACCCTTCCAGAGCCGAGATATCGGATGTCAAAGTTTTGACCTGAAAAAAAAAACATAAGGGGTAACACTGTCGTTTTTGGCCGAAATTTTGACCCCCTCCGATCTTCTTGAAACTCTGGATTCTGACAGAGGGCCACGAGACTTCGACCAGCGCGCAAAAATGGAGGCTCTAGACCCTTCCAGAGCCGAGATATCGGATGTCAAAGTTTTGACCTGAAAAAAAAACATAAGGGGTAACACTGTCGTTTTTGGCCGAAATTTTGACCCCCTCCGATCTTCTTGAAACTCTGGATTCTGACAGAGGGCCACGAGACTTCGACCAGCGCGCAAAAATGGAGGCTCTAGACCCTTCCAGAGCCGAGATATCGGATGTCAAAGTTTTGACCCGAAAAAAAAACATAAGGGGTAACACTGTCGTTTTTGGCCGAAATTTTGACCCCCTCCGATCTTCTTGAAACTCTGGATTCTGGCAGAGGGCCACGAGACTTCGACCAGCGCGCAAAAATGGAGGCTCTAGACCCTTCCAGAGCCGAGATATCGGATGTCAAAGTTTTGACCTGAAAAAAAAACCATAAGGGGTAACACTGTCTTTTTTTGCCGAAATTTTGACCCCCTCCGATCTTCTTGAAACTCTGGATTTTGACAGAGGGCCACGAGACTTCGACCAGCGCGCAAAAATGGAGGCTCTAGACCCTTCCAGAGCCGAGATATCGGATGTCAAAGTTTTGACCTGAAAAAAAAACATAAGGGGTAACACTGTCGTTTTTGGCCGAAATTTTGACCCCCTCCGATCTTCTTGAAACTCTGGATTCTGACAGAGGGCCACGAGACTTCGACCAGCGCGCAAAAATGGAGGCTCTAGACCCTTCCAGAGCCGAGATATCGGATGTCAAAGTTTTGACCTGAAAAAAAAAACATAAGGGGTAACACTGTCGTTTTTGGCCGAAATTTTGACCCCCTCCGATCTTCTTGAAACTCTGGATTCTGACAGAGGGCCACGAGACTTCGACCAGCGCGCAAAAATGGAGGCTCTAGACCCTTCCAGAGCCGAGATATCGGATGTCAAAGTTTTGACCTGAAAAAAAAACATAAGGGGTAACACTGTCGTTTTTGGCCGAAATTTTGACCCCCTCCGATCTTCTTGAAACTCTGGATTCTGACAGAGGGCCACAAGACTTCGACCAGCGCGCAAAAATGGAGGCTCTAGACCCTTCCAGAGCCGAGATATCGGATGTCAAAGTTTTGACCTGAAAAAAAAAACATAAGGGGTAACACTGTCGTTTTTGGCCGAAATTTTGACCCCCTCCGATCTTCTTGAAACTCTGGATTCTGACAGAGGGCCACGAGACTTCGACCAGCGCGCAAAAATGGAGGCTCTAGACCCTTCCAGAGCCGAGATATCGGATGTGAAAGTTTTGACCTGAAAAAAAAACATAAGGGGTAACACTGTCGTTTTTGGCCGAAATTTTGACCCCCTCCGATCTTCTTGAAACTCTGGATTCTGACAGAGGGCCACGAGACTTCGACCAGCGCGCAAAAATGGAGGCTCTAGACCCTTCCAGAGCCGAGATATCGGATGTCAAAGTTTTGACCCGAAAAAAAAACATAAGGGGTAACACTGTCGTTTTTGGCCGAAATTTTGACCCCCTCCGATCTTCTTGAAACTCTGGATTCTGACAGAGGGCCACGAGACTTCGACCAGCGCGCAAAAATGGAGGCTCTAGACCCTTCCAGAGCCGAGATATCGGATGTCAAAGTTTTGACCTGAAAAAAAAACCATAAGGGGTAACACTGTCTTTTTTTGCCGAAATTTTGACCCCCTCCGATCTTCTTGAAACTCTGGATTTTGACAGAGGGCCACGAGACTTCGACCAGCGCGCAAAAATGGAGGCTCTAGACCCTTCCAGAGCCGAGATATCGGATGTCAAAGTTTTGACCTGAAAAAAAAACATAAGGGGTAACACTGTCGTTTTTGGCCGAAATTTTGACCCCCTCCGATCTTCTTGAAACTCTGGATTCTGACAGAGGGCCACGAGACTTCGACCAGCGCGCAAAAATGGAGGCTCTAGACCCTTCCAGAGCCGAGATATCGGATGTCAAAGTTTTGACCTGAAAAAAAAAACATAAGGGGTAACACTGTCGTTTTTGGCCGAAATTTTGACCCCCTCCGATCTTCTTGAAACTCTGGATTCTGACAGAGGGCCACGAGACTTCGACCAGCGCGCAAAAATGGACGCTCTAGACCCTTCCAGAGCCGAGATATCGCATGTCAAAGTTTTGACCTGAAAAAAAAACATAAGGGGTAACACTGTCGTTTTTGGCCGAAATTTTGACCCCCTCCGATCTTCTTGAAACTCTGGATTCTGACAGAGGGCCACGAGACTTCAACCAGCGCGCAAAAATGGAGGCTCTAGACCCTTCCAGAGCCGAGATATCGGATGTCAAAGTTTTGACCTGAAAAAAAAATATAAGGGGTAACACTGTCGTTTTTGGCCGAAATTTTGACCCCCTCCGATCTTCTTGAAACTCTGGATTCTGACAGAGGGCCACGAGACTTCGACTAGCGCGCAAAAATGGAGGCTCTAGACCCTTCCAGAGCCGAGATATCGGATGTCAAAGTTTTGACCCGAAAAAAAAACATAAGGGGTAACACTGTCGTTTTTGGCCGAAATTTTGACCCCCTCCGATCTTCTTGAAACTCTGGATTCTGACAGAGGACCACGAGACTTCGACCAGCGCGCAAAAATGGAGGCTCTAGACCCTTCCAGAGCCGAGATATCGGATGTCAAAGTTTTGACCTGAAAAAAAAACATAAGGGGTAACACTGTCGTTTTTGGCCGAAATTTTGACCCCCTCCGATCTTCTTGAAACTCTGGATTCTGACAGAGGGCCACGAGACTTCGACCAGCGCGCAAAAATGGAGGCTCTAGACCCTTCCAGAGCCGAGATATCGGATGTCAAAGTTTTGACCTGAAAAAAAAAACATAAGGGGTAACACTGTCGTTTTTGGCCGAAATGTTGACCCCCTCCGATCTTCTTGAAACTCTGGATTCTGACAGAGGGCCACGAGACTTCGACCAGCGCGCAAAAATGGAGGCTCTAGACCCTTCCAGAGCCGAGATATCGGATGTCAAAGTTTTGACCTGAAAAAAAAAACATAAGGGGTAACACTGTCGTTTTTGGCCGAAATTTTGACCCCCTCCGATCTTCTTGAAACTCTGGATTCTGACAGAGGGCCACGAGACTTCGACCAGCGCGCAAAAATGGAGGCTCTAGACCCTTCCAGAGCCGAGATATCGGATGTCAAAGTTTTGACCTGAAAAAAAACATAAGGGGTAACACTGTCGTTTTTGGCCGAAATTTTGACCCCCTCCGATCTTCTTGAAACTCTGGATTCTGACAGAGGGCCACGAGACTTCGACCAGCGCGCAAAAATGGAGGCTCTAGACCCTTCCAGAGCCGAGATATCGGATGTCAAAGTTTTGACCTGAAAAAAAAAACATAAGGGGTAACACTGTCGTTTTTGGCCGAAATTTTGACCCCCTCCGATCTTCTTGAAACTCTGGATTCTGACAGAGGGCCACGAGACTTCAACCAGCGCGCAAAAATCGAGGCTCTAGACCCTTCCAGAGCCGAGATATCGGATGTCAAAGTTTTGACCTGAAAAAAAAACATAAGGGGTAACACTGTCGTTTTTGGCCGAAATTTTGACCCCCTCCGATCTTCTTGAAACTCTGGATTCTGACAGAGGGCCACGAGACTTCGACCAGCGCGCAAAAATGGAGGCTCTAGACCCTTCCAGAGCCGAGATATCGGATGTCAAAGTTTTGACCTGAAAAAAAAAACATAAGGGGTAACACTGTCGTTTTTGGCCGAAATTTTGACCCCCTCCGATCTTCTTGAAACTCTGGATTCTGACAGAGGGCCACGAGACTTCGACCAGCGCGCAAAAATGGAGGCTCTAGACCCTTCCAGAGCCGAGATATCGGATGTCAAAGTTTTGACCCGAAAAAAAAAACATAAGGGGTAACACTGTCGTTTTTGGCCGAAATTTTGACCCCCTCCGATCTTCTTGAAACTCTGGATTCTGACAGAGGGCCACGAGACTTCGACCAGCGCGCAAAAATGGAGGCTCTAGACCCTTCCAGAGCCGAGATATCGGATGTGAAAGTTTTGACCTGAAAAAAAAAACATAAGGGGTAACACTGTCGTTTTTGGCCGAAATTTTGACCCCCTCCGATCTTCTTGAAACTCTGGATTTTGACAGAGGGCCACGAGACTTCGACCAGCGCGCAAAAATGGAGGCTCTAGACCCTTCCAGAGCCGAGATATCGGATGTCAAAGTTTTGACCCGAAAAAAAACATAAGGGGTAACACTGTCGTTTTTGGCCGAAATTTTGACCCCCTCCGATCTTCTTGAAACTCTGGATTCTGACAGAGGGCCACAAGACTTCGACCAGCGCGCAAAAATGGAGGCTCTAGACCCTTCCAGAGCAGAGATATCGGATGTCAAAGTTTTGACCTGAAAAAAAACATAAGGGGTAACACTGTCGTTTTTGGCCGAAATTTTGACCCCCTCCGATCTTCTTGAAACTCTGGATTCTGACAGAGGGCCACGAGACTTCGACCAGCGCGCAAAAATGGAGGCTCTAGACCCTTCCAGAGCCGAGATATCGGATGTCAAAGTTTTGACCTGAAAAAAAAAACATAAGGGGTAACACTGTCGTTTTTGGCCGAAATTTTGACCCCCTCCGATCTTCTTGAAACTCTGGATTCTGACAGAGGGCCACAAGACTTCGACCAGCGCGCAAAAATGGAGGCTCTAGACCCTTCCAGAGCCGAGATATCGGATGTCAAAGTTTTGACCTGAAAAAAAAAACATAAGGGGTAACACTGTCGTTTTTGGCCGAAATTTTGACCCCCTCCAATCTTCTTGAAACTCTGGATTCTGACAGAGGGCCACAAGACTTCGACCAGCGCGCAAAAATGGAGGCTCTAGACCCTTCCAGAGCCGAGATATCGGATGTCAAAGTTTTGACCTGAAAAAAAAACATAAGGGGTAACACTGTCGTTTTTGGCCGAAATTTTGACCCCCTCCGATCTTCTTGAAACTCTGGATTCTGACAAAGGGCCACGAGACTTCGACCAGCGCGCAAAAATGGAGGCTCTAGACCCTTCCAGAGCCGAGATATCGGATGTCAAAGTTTTGACCTGAAAAAAAAACATAAGGGGTAACACTGTCGTTTTTGGCCGAAATTTTGACCCCCTCCGATCTTCTTGAAACTCTGGATTCTGACAGAAGGCCACGAGACTTCGACCAGCGCGCAAAAATGGAGGCTCTAGACCCTTCCAGAGCCGAGATATCGGATGTCAAAGTTTTGACCCGAAAAAAAAAACATAAGGGGTAACACTGTCGTTTTTGGCCGAAATTTTGACCCCCTCCGATCTTCTTGAAACTCTGGATTCTGACAGAGGGCCACGAGACTTCGACCAGCGGGCAAAAATGGAGGCTCTAGACCCTTCCAGAGCCGAGAAATCGGATGTCAAAGTTTTGACCTGAAAAAAAAAAACATAAGGGGTAACACTGTCGTTTTTGGCCGAAATTTTGACCCCCTCCGATCTTCTTGAAACTCTGGATTTTGACAGAGGGCCACGAGACTTCGACCAGCGCGCAAAAATGGAGGCTCTAGACCCTTCCAGAGCCGAGATATCGGATGTCAAAGTTTTGACCTGAAAAAAAAACATAAGGGGTAACACTGTCGTTTTTGGCCGAAATTTTGACCCCCTCCGATCTTCTTGAAACTCTGGATTCTGACAGAGGGCCACGAGACTTCGACCAGCGCGCAAAAATGGAGGCTCTAGACCCTTCCAGAGCCGAGATATCGGATGTCAAAGTTTTGACCCGAAAAAAAAAAAAACATAATGGGTAACACTGTCGTTTTTGGCCGAAATTTTGACCCCCTCCGATCTTCTTGAAACTCTGGATCCTGACAGAGGGCCACGAGACTTTGACCAGCGCGCAAAAATGGAGGCTCTAGACCCTTCCAGAGCCGAGATATCGGATGTCAAAGTTTTGACCTGAAAAAAAAACATAAGGGGTAACACTGTCGTTTTTGGCCGAAATTTTGACCCCCTCCGATCTTCTTGAAACTCTGGATTCTGACAGAGGGCCACGAGACTTCGACCAGCACGCAAAAATGGAGGCTCTAGACCCTTCCAGAGCCGAGATATCGGATGTCAAAGTTTTGACCTGAAAAAAAAAACATAAGGGGTAACACTGTCGTTTTTGGCCGAAATTTTGACCCCCTCCGATCTTCTTGAAACTCTGGATTCTGACAGAGGGCCACGAGACTTCGACCAGCGCGCAAAAATGGAGGCTCTAGACCCTTCCAGAGCCGAGATATCGGATGTCAAAGTTTTGACCTGAAAAAAAAACATAAGGGGTAACACTGTCGTTTTTGGCCGAAATTTTGACCCCCTCCGATCTTCTTGAAACTCTGGATTCTGACAGAGGGCCACGAGACTTCGACCAGCACGCAAAAATGGAGGCTCTAGACCCTTCCAGAGCCGAGATATCGGATGTCAAAGTTTTGACCCGAAAAAAAAAACATAAGGGGTAACACTGTCGTTTTTGGCCGAAATTTTGACCCCCTCCGATCTTCTTGAAACTCTGGATTCTGACAGAGGGCCACGAGACTTCGACCAGCGCGCAAAAATGGAGGCTCTAGACCCTTCCAGAGCCGAGATATCGGATGTCAAAGTTTTGACGTGAAAAAAAAACATAAGGGGTAACACTGTCGTTTTTGGCCGAAATTTTTTTGAGTTTTTGAGTTTCAATATCTCAGCTCTGGAAGGGTCTACAGCCTCAATTTTTGCACCCAGGTCCATGTCTCATGGCCCTCTATCAGAATCCAGAGTTTTGAGAAGATTGGAGAAACTTAATTTTTCACCGCCCCACAAAAAACATAAGGGGTAACACTGTCATTTTTTTTTTCTGGTCAAAATTTTGAGTTTCAATATCTCAGCTCTGGAAGGGTCTACAGCTTCAATTTTTGCACCCAGGTCCATGTCTCGTGGCCCTCTATCAGAATCCAGAGTTTTGAGAAGATTGGAGAAACTTAATTTTTCAACCCCCCGAAAAAAAACCATAAGGGGTAACACTGTCATTTTTTTTTCTGGTCAAAATTTTGAGTTTCAATATCTCAGCTCTGGAAGGGTCTACAGCCTCAATTTTTGCACCCAGGTCCATGTCTCGTGGCCCTCTATCAGAATCCAGAGTTTTGAGAAGATTGGAGCAACTTAATTTTTCACCCCCCGAAAAAAACATAAGGGGTAACACTGTCATTTTTTTTTTCTGGTCAAAATTTTGAGTTTTAATATCTCAGCTCTGGAAGGGTCTACAGCCTCAATTTTTGCACCCAGGTCCATGTCTCGTGGCCCTCTATCAGAATCCAGAGTTTTGAGAAGATTGGAGAAACTTAATTTTTCACCCCCCGAAAAAAAAAAAACATAAGGGGTAACACTGTCATTTTTTTTTCTGGTCAAAATTTTGAGTTTCAATATCTCAGCTCTGGAAGGGCCTAGAGCCTAAATTTTTGCACCCAGGTCCATGTCTCATGGCCCTCTATCAGAATCCAGAGTTTTGAGAAGATTGGAGAAACTTAATTTTTCACCCCCCGAAAAAAAACATAAGGGGTAACACTGTCATTTTTTTCTGGTCAAAATTTTGAGTTTCAATATCTCAGCTCTGGAAGGGTCTACAGCCTCAATTTTTGCACCCAGGTCCATGTCTCGTGGCCCTCTATCAGAATACAGAGTTTTGAGAAGATTGGAGAAACTTAATTTTTCACCCCCCGAAAAAAAACGTAAGGGGTAACACTGTCATTTTTTTTTTCTGGTCAAAATTTTGAGTTTCAATATCTCAGCTCTGGAAGGGTCTACAGCCTCAATTTTTGCACCCAGGTCCATGTCTCGTGGCCCTCTATCAGAATCCAGAGTTTAGAGAAGATTGGAGAAACTTAATTTTTCACTCCCCGAAAAAAAAACATAAGGGGTAACACTGCCATTTTTTTTTTCTGGTCAAAATTTTGAGTTTCAATATCTCAGCTCTGGAAGGGTCTACAGCCTCAATTTTTGCACCCAGGTCCATGTCTCGTGGCCCTCTATCAGAATCCAGAGTTTTGAGAAGATTGGAGAAACTTAATTTTTTCAGCCCCCGAAAAAAAACATAAGGGGTAACACTGTCATTTTTTTTTTCTGGTCAAAATTTTGAGTTTCAATATCTCAGCTCTGGAAGGGTCTACAGCCTCAATTTTTGCACCCAGGTCCATGTCTCGTGGCCCTCTATCAGAATCCAGAGTTTTAAGAAGATTGGAGAAACTTATTTTTTTCAGCCCCCGAAAAAAAACATAAGGGGTAACACTGTCATATTTTTTTTCTGGTCAAAATTTTGATTTTCAATATCTCAGCTCTGGAAGGGTCTACAGCCTCAATTTTTGCACCCAGGTCCATGTCTCGTGGCCCTCTATCAGAATCCAGAGTTTTGAGAAGATTGGAGGAACTTAATTTTTCACCCCCCGAAAAAAAACATAAGGGGTAACACTGTCATTTTTTTTTTCTGGTCAAAATTTTGAGTTTCAATATCTCAGCTCTGGAAGGTTCTACAGCCTCAATTTTTGCACCCAGGTCCATGTCTCGTGGCCCTCTATCAGAATCCAGAGTTTTGAGAAGATTGGAGAAACTTAATTTTTCACCCCCCGAAAAAAAAAAAACATAAGGGGTAACACTGTCATTTTTTTTTTTTTGGTCAAAATTTTGAGTTTCAATATCTCAGCTCTGGAAGGGTCTACAGCCTCAATTTTTGCACCCAGGTCCATGTCTCGTGGCCCTCTATCAGAATACAGAGTTTTGAGAAGATTGGAGAAACTTAATTTTTCACCCCCCGAAAAAAAACGTAAGGGGTAACACTGTCATTTTTTTTTTCTGGTCAAAATTTTGAGTTTCAATATCTCACCTTTGGAAGGGTCTACAGTCTCAATTTTTGCACCCAGGTCCATGTCTCGTGGCCCTCTATCAGAATCCAGAGTTTAGAGAAGATTGGAGAAACTTAATTTTTCACCCCCCGAAAAAAAAAACATAAGGGGTAACACTGTCATTTTTTTTCTGGTCAAAATTTTGAGTTTCAATATCTCAGCTCTGGAAGGGTCTACAGCCTCAATTTTTGCACCCAGGCCCATGTCTCGTGGCCCTCTATCAGAATCCAGAGTTTTGAGAAGATTGGAGAAACTTAATTTTTCACCCCCCGAAAAAAAACATAAGGGGTAACACTGCCATTTTTTTTTCTGGTCAAAATTTTGAGTTTCAATATCTCAGCTCTGGAAGGGTCTACAGCCTCAATTTTTGCACCCAGGTCCATGTCTCGTGGCCCTCTATCAGAATCCAGAGTTTTGAGAAGATTGGAGAAACTAAATTTTTCACCCCCCGGAAAAAAAACATAAGGGGTAACACTGTCATTTTTTTTTTTCTGGTCAAAATTTTGAGTTTCAAAATCTCAGCTCTGGAAGGGTCTACAGCCTCAATTTTTGCACCCAGGTCCATGTCTCATGGCCCTCTATCAGAATCCAGAGTTTTGAGAAGATTGGAGAAACTTAATTTTTCACCCCCCCCCCAAAAAAAAAACGTAAGGGGTAACACTGTCATTTTTTTTCTGGTCAAAATTTTTAGTTTCAATATCTCAGCTCTGGAAGGGTCTACAGCCTAAATTTTTGCACCCAGGTCCATGTCTCATGGCCCTCTATCAGAATCCAGAGTTTTGAGAAGATTGGAGAAACTTAATTTTTCACCCCCCGAAAAAAAAAACATAAGGGGTAACACTGTCATTTTTTTTCTGGTCAAAATTTTGAGTTTCAATATCTCAGCTCTGGAAGGGTCTACAGCCTCAATTTTTGCACCCAGGCCCATGTCTCGTGGCCCTCTATCAGAATCCAGAGTTTTGAGAAGATTGGAGAAACTTAATTTTTCACCCCCCGAAAAAAAAAACATAAGGGGTAACACTGTCATTTTTTTTTTCTGGTCAAAATTTTGAGTTTCAATATCTCAGCTCTGGAAGGGTCTACAGCCTCAATTTTTGCACCCAGGTCCATGTCTCGTGGCCCTCTATCAGAATCCAGAGTTTTGAGAAGATTGGAGAAACTAAATTTTTCACCCCCCGGAAAAAAAACATAAGGGGTAACACTGTCATTTTTTTTTTCTGGTCAAAATTTTGAGTTTCAAAATCTCAGCTCTGGAAGGGTCTACAGCCTCAATTTTTGCACCCAGGTCCATGTCTCATGGCCCTCTATCAGAATCCAGAGTTTTGAGAAGATTGGAGAAACTTAATTTTTCACCCCCCCGAAAAAAAAACGTAAGGGGTAACACTGTCATTTTTTTTCTGGTCAAAATTTTTAGTTTCAATATCTCAGCTCTGGAAGGGTCTACAGCCTAAATTTTTGCACCCAGGTCCATGTCTCATGGCCCTCTATCAGAATCCAGAGTTTTGAGAAGATTGGAGAAACTTAATTTTTCACCCCCCGAAAAAAAACATAAGGGGTAACACTGTCATTTTTTTTTCTGGTCAAAATTTTGGGTTTCAATATCTCAGCTCTGGAAGGGTCTACAGCCTCAATTTTTGCACCCAGGTCCATGTCTCGTGGCCCTCTATCAGAATCCAGAGTTTTGAGAAGATTGGAGCAACTAAATTTTTCACCCCCCGGAAAAAAAACATAAGGGGTAACACTGTCATTTTTTTTCTGGTCAAAATTTTGAGTTTCAATATCTCAGCTCTGGAAGGGTCTACAGCCTAAATTTTTGCACCCAGGTCCATGTCTTGTGGGCCTCTATCAGAATCCAGAGTTTTGAGAAGATTGGAGAAACTTAATTTTTCACCCCCCGAAAAAAAACATAAGGGGTAACATTGTCATTTTTTTTTCTGGTCAAAATTTTGAGTTTCAATATCTCAGCTCTGGAAGGGTCTACAGCCTCAATTTTTGCACCCAGGTCCATGTCTCATGGCCCTCTATCAGAATCCAGAGTTTTGAGAAGATTGGAGAAACTTAATTTTTCACCCCCCCCCCCCCCCCCCCCACAAAAAACATAAGAGGTAACACTGTCATTTTTTTTCTGGTCAAAATTTTGAGTTTCAATATCTCAGCTCTGGAAGGGTCTACAGCTTCGATTTTTGCACCCAGGTCCATGTTTTGTGGCCCTCTATCAGAATCCAGAGTTTTGAGAAGATTAGAGAAACTTAATTTTTCACCCCCCGAAAAAAAAACATAAGGGGTAACACTGTCATTTTTTTTCTGGTCAAAATTTTGAGTTTCAATATCTCAGCTCTGGAAGGGTCTACAGCCTCAATTTTTGCACCCAGGTCCATGTCTCGTGGCCCTCTATCAGAATCCAGAGTTTTGAGAAGATTGGAGAAACTTAATTTTTCACCCCCCGAAAAAAAAAACGTAAGGGGTAACACTGTCATTTTTTTTTTCTGGTCAAAATTTTGAGTTTCAATATCTCAGCTCTGGAAGGGTCTACAGCCTCAATTTTTGCACCCAGGTCCATGTCTCGTGGCCCTCTATCAGAATCCAGAGTTTAGAGAAGATTGGAGAAACTTAATTTTTCACCCCCCGGAAAAAAAAAAAACATAAGGGGTAACACTGTCATTTTTTTTCTGGTCAAAATCTTGAGTTTCAATATATCAGCTCTGGTAGGGTCTACAGCCTCAATTTTTTGCACCCAGGTCCATGTCTCATGGCCCTCTATCAGAATCCAGAGTTTTGAGAAGATTGGAGAAATTTAATTTTTCTTGTCCCCCTCCGATCTTCTTGAACCTCTGGATTCTGACAGAGGGCCACAAGACTTCGACCAGTGCACAAAAATGGAGGCTTTAGACCCTTCCAGAGCCGAGATATCGAAGGTCAAAATTTCGACCCCAAAAAAAAAAACATAAGGGGTAACACTGTCGATTTTTTTTTGGCCGAAATTTTGACCCCGTCCGATCTTCTTGAAACTCTGGATTCTGACAGATGGCCACAATACTTTGACCACTGCGCAAACATGGAGGCTCTAGACCCTTCCAGAGCCGAGATATCGAAGGTCAAAATTTTGACCAGAAAAAAAAACATAAGGGGTAACACTGTCGTTTTTTTTTTTTTTTGGCCAAAATTTTGACCCCATCCGATCTTCTTGAAACTCTGGATTCTGACAGAGGGCCACAAGACTTCGACCAGTGCGCAAAAATGGAGGCTCTAGACCCTTCCAGAGCCGAGATATCGAAGGTCAAAATTTCGACCCGAAAAAAAACATAAGGGGTAACACTGTCGTTTTTTTTTTTTTTTTGCCGAAATTTTGACCCCCTCCGATCTTCTTGAAACTCTGGATTCTGACAGAGGGCCACGAGACTTCGACCAGTGCGTAAAAATGGAGGCTATAGACCCTTCCAGAGCCAAAATATATCGAAGGTCAAAATTTCGACCCGAAAAAAAACATAAGGGGTAACACTGTTGTTGTTGTTTTTTTTTTGCCGAAATTTTGACCCCCTCCGATCTTCTTGAAACTCTGGTTTCTGACAGAGGGCCACAAGACTTCGACCAGTGCGCAAAAATTGAGGCTTTAGACCCTTCCAGAGCCGAGATATTGAAGGTCAAAATTTCAACCCGAAAAAAAAAACATAAGGGGTAAAATTGTCGTTTTTTTTTTTTTTTGGCCGAAATTTTTACCCCCTCCGATCTTCTTGAAACTATGGATTCTGACAGAAGGCCACGAGACTTCGACCAGTGCGCAAAAATGGAGGCTCTAGACCCTTCAAGAGCCGAGATATCGAAGGTCAAAATTTCGACTCGAAAAAAAACATAAGGGGTAGCACTGTCGTTTTTTTTTTTTTTGGCCGAAATTTTGACCCCCTCCGATCTTCTTGAAACTCTGGATTCTGACAGAGGGCCATGAGACTTAGACCTGAGTGGAAAAATTGAGGCTCTAGACCCTTCCAGAGCTGAGATATGGAAACTCAAATTTTTGACCAAAAAAAAAAAAAAACGACAGTTACCCCTTACGTTTTTTTTTTTTTTTTTTTGGGCGAAAAATTTAGTATCCACAATCTTCTCAAAATTCTGGATTCTGATAGAGGGCCATAAGACTTAGACCTGAGTGCAAAAATGGAGGCTCTAGACCCTTCCATGGCTGAGATATCGAAGGTCAAAATTTCGACCTGAAAAAAAAAACACAAGGGGTAACACTGTTGTTGTTTTTTTGTTTTTGGCCAAAATTTTGACCCCCTCCGATCTTCTTGAAACTCTGGATTCTGACAGAGGGCCATGAGACTTAGACCTGAGTGCAAAAATGGAGGCTCTAGACCCTTCCAGAGCTGAGATATGGAAACTCAAAATTTCGACCAAAAAAAAAAAACGACAGTGTTACCCCTTATGTTTTTTTTTGGGGGGGCGAAATATTAAGTATCCCCAATCTTCTCAAAACTCTGGATTCTGATAGAGGACCATGAGACTTAGACCTGGGTGCAACAATTGAGGCTCTAGACCCTTCCAGAGCTGAGATATGGAAACTCAAAATTTTGACCAGAAAAAAAACAACAACAGTGTTACCCCTTACGTTTTTTTGTTGTTGTTGTTGTTGTTGTTTTTTTTTTTTTTTTTTTTTTTTTGCGAAAAATTAAGTATCCCCAATCTTCTCAAAACTCTGGATTCTGATAGAGGGCCGTGAGACTTAGACCTATTTTTCTCACATCACCCCTTCCAAACCAAGCAGCTTCATGTCTGTCAGCATTAAAGAGATGAGGTAGAAAGGGACCATTTGAAGTTGATACATGTTGCTCTTGTAGGAATGCCGCCCCCCATGCAAATTAGTAGAGAAAAAACAGAGGAATAGCAGAACAAAAAGTAGAATAAATTTCCATTTACTCTGTCGATATAGAGTCATCTCTCCAAGGAAGCCTTTGATCTGAGATGCAAAGCTTTATTTCACTGTCAGTAGGTAATGTGTAATTCTGTCTGGGTAGACAAGTTCACACTGATGTTGGAAAGTATTTTTTTTTCAAATACTTCCTGAAGGTCCAATTTATTCAGTCCTGTGACTTTATTTTAGAACAATAGCTTTGTTCAGACTATCAGTCTAAATCACATTTTTGTACATATCAGGTTCAAATGTGATATTTACCAACACTGTAAAAAATTTCTTGTCAAATTAACAGTAACTTACTGGCAACAATTATCCAGTACTTGCTGTATTTCATTTAACAGTAAAATTACTGTAACACTAACTACAGTACTGTTAAGCATACTGTAAATTAAATAACATTATTTTACTGTAATTTCTTACCATATTAAAATACAGTATTACACTGGTAATTTTTAATAATACTGTATAGTACGAAATGTTATTGTATTTATTTTATAGTGCTATAGCGTATAAATACAATAACATTTCGACATTTTTGAAAATGTTTTTTTGAAAACATTTTTGCAAATGTTTCAACATAACATTTTCAACAACAAAAGATTAACAGTTAAAATAATATTTCTAAGGATTTTCTACAGGTTACACAGTATACTGTGTAACCTGTAGAAAATCCGTAGAAATATTATTTTAACTGTTAATGGGAAATAGAAAAAAGAACAATTGAAGCTTTAACTGCACAAGGTTTATTGTGTATTTTCAAACACATTAGTACATTTACATAATATACATTTAAATACATTAATACAATTAAATACATTAATAATAAAAATGTAATATAATACATTAAAAATCATGCATGACAATCATGAACAATTATGCATAAATACATGCAAAAAATTATCATGAACAGGTAAAATAGAAAAGATTAAAGGGGTGCTATCTGATCAATCTATTAGAAAGATAGTTCATAACAACTCATCCACCCACTCCTTGCTGGGGTAAAACAGCTTAATAGTCTAAGATGGTCTATTGGTTTGAGATAGACTGTCTAACTGGTCAGTTGCTGATTTTTAAGGGTTTTTGACTGCTTTCTATCTAGAGGAACAGATTTGCAAGACTGGGAGACATAGATAAACTAGCTTTGACGAGTAAACCACTAATCCAGATGAGTATTACAAAATGACAAGTTATCCAGTGTCCTTTTAAAAAAAACTAAACACAAAACAACTTCCTCATGCACATGTGCCATGAAAAACGTGCATTACGGTATTAATAATCATTTATATGCAGACTTATGTTTTAACTTTTGCAATAGGAAGTTTTCTATCCAATATTTTATGCAATTGAACCTTAAACTGTACAACGTTTAGTGTGTGTTTTTTACACAACAATTCTTAACAACTTGATAGACAAAATTCACAGATGGATAATAATCTGTTTAAAATATTCTCAGTGGGTCAGTACTGGACCAAGGTATAGTGGTAGTAGATAAATAGAATAATTAGATTAGATTTACAATTCATCGGTCGTCAAGATGGATAGGGGTCTTCTTAACATGCACAGCTCACACCTGTGGAAAAGGAGAAAGACAAGACAGTTAAAATACAGTACGTTTAGGTATAGTGGTAGTAGTTAGATAAATAGAATAATTAGATTAGATTTACAATTCATCGGTCGTCAAGATGGATAGGGGTCTTCTTAACATGCACAGCTCACACCTGTGGAAAAGGAGAAAGACAAGACAGTTAAAATACAGTACGTTTAGGTATAGTGGTAGTAGTTAGATAAAAAGAATAATTAAATTAGATTTACAATTCATCGGTCGTCAAGATGGATAGGGGTCTTCTTAACATGCACAGCTCACACCTGTGGAAAAGGAGAAAGACAAGACAGTTAAAATACAGTACGTTTAGGTATAGTGGTAGTAGTTAGATAAATAGAATAATTAAATTAGATTTACAATTCATCGGTCGTCAAGATGGATAGGGGTCTTCTTAACATGCACAGCTCACACCTGTGGAAAAGGAGAAAGACAAGACAGTTAAAATACAGTACGTTTAGGTATAGTGGTAGTAGTTAGATAAAAAGAATAATTAAATTAGATTTACAATTCATCGGTCGTCAAGATGGATAGGGGTCTTCTTAACATGCACAGCTCACACCTGTGGAAAAGGAGAAAGACAAGACAGTTAAAATACAGTACGTTTAGGTATAGTGGTAGTAGTTAGATAAATAGAATAATTAAATTAGATTTACAATTCATCGGTCGTCAAGATGGATAGGGGTCTTCTTAACATGCACAGCTCACACCTGTGGAAAAGGAGAAAGACAAGACAGTTAAAATACAGTACGTTTAGGTATAGTGGTAGTAGTTAGATAAATAGAATAATTAAATTAGATTTACAATTCATCGGTCGTCAAGATGGATAGGGGTCTTCTTAACATGCACAGCTCACACCTGTGGAAAAGGAGAAAGACAAGACAGTTAAAATGCAGTACGTTTAGGTATAGTGGTAGTAGTTAGATAAATAGAATAATTAAATTAGATTTACAATTCATCGGTCGTCAAGATGGATAGGGGTCTTCTTAACATGCACAGCTCACACCTGTGGAAAAGGAGAAAGACAAGACAGTTAAAATACAGTACGTTTAGGTATAGTGGTAGTAGTTAGATAAATAGAATAATTAAATTAGATTTACAATTCATCGGTCGTCAAGATGGATAGGGGTCTTCTTAACATGCACAGCTCACACCTGTGGAAAAGGAGAAAGACAAGACAGTTAAAATACAGTACGTTTAGGTATAGAGGTAGTAGTTAGATAAAAAGAATAATTAAATTAGATTTACAATTCATCGTCAAGATGGATAGGGGTCTTCTTAACATGCACAGCTCACACCTGTGGAAAAGGAGAAAGACAAGACAGTTAAAATGCAGTACGTTTAGGTATAGTGGTAGTAGTTAGATAAAAAGAATAATTAAATTAGATTTACAATTCATCGGTCGTCAAGATGGATAGGGGTCTTCTTAACATGCACAGCTCACACCTGTGGAAAAGGAGAAAGACAAGACAGTAAAAATGCAGTACGTTTAGGTATAGTGGTAGTAGTTAGATAAATAGAATAATTAAATTAGATTTACAATTCATCGGTCGTCAAGATGGATAGGGGTCTTCTTAACATGCACAGCTCACACCTGTGGAAAAGGAGAAAGACAAGACAGTTAAAATACAGTACGTTTTTGTTGTTTTGGCTAAACAGCAAAAACAGACAAAATGATGTCTAAAGTGTAATTCACTTAATACTAAAATCTTGTTTGTTGGACTGTTGTTAAAATCAATTCATTTACGATCACGTGAAAACGTAGGCTAGATTTTGCTTGTGTGATACTAAATTATACGAATTAAAAAAAGCTTGACAAGGCATCGTTCTCTTCAAATGAGTACATATCAGTTAGTAAAAAAAAAAACAATGATATTATAGCAGACAATATTGTACATGTCACACATAGCTTTGTATTTTGGACAAAAATGCACCTTGGGCGCTTTCCGCGGTCCATCAGTAAATTAATCTGAGGTAACGTTAAATGGCAGAACGCCAGGTCAGGATTTACACGAAAATAAGCGTGAAAAAATCAAGCGTGCCGCACCAGCCCTCAAAAGTGAAGCCAAAACGTCTCGATCGCCCCCCTGTGACTGGACCTAGTATAGCTCATAATCCCCGCCTCCCCATGTTATTCAATGGGACGCGAGACCAAACAATTAAATTACACTTCACATATCCTTTTTCCAAAGATAGTTTCTTTCATTTACTGTAGTTTCTATCACGTTTATGTAATTTCAAGTGTTCGTTTTTAAAATAAGTTTGTTTTTAGTTAGTTATGTGATGATAAAATAACGGTGCTCTGACATCATGATTGACAGCTGTGATTGACAGGTTCTCTGTGCGAGGTAGTCACTGAAGCACCAGCGAACGTTTTTTAATAATGTTGATTATGTGGTTAGTAGTTGTTTTTACCTTATTTTAACAAGGTTCTGCAATCGGCAGACATCATTGGACAGTGTCATTCACGAGGCAAAACAACCAAAAATGCTCTCCAACAATCTCTTTACTGGCGTTCAAAGCACACACATACTACATAATGACCCGCAGGTGCAATTCACATCACGTGATTTAAATACCCTCTACCAGGCATAGGCACCAATGAATGCACATCATACATATACACACATTATCCCAATACACCACATTACCTCCCCCATTAAAATTCAACACACTACATTATCAGTTCAAGTCTCAATCTCTGTAACGCTGTGGTAATTTAATAGTCCGTTTAGAGCGTCGCAGACCCACTGGACTGGAAACCAGGGGTTCCGTTGGTTCAACAGGTGGCACCACAGAGTCAAATGTTCCTACTGACGTTCCAGCATCTTGGTCATTAGATTCAGCATTTTGAGCAGGTTCCTGTTCATTCGGTGGCACTGAAATCTCTGAAGTGCGTGGTCTTAGTTGATCACCATGCCGTCTGTACACAGTATCCGATGTCGGATCACGTACCTTGTACGAAACAGGTCCTGTCTGTTGTGTAATGACTCCAGATAACCACTTCGGATCTCCTCCCACTGTACTTCGCAGAAAAACAGAATCATCCACAGCAAATGATCTCTCTCTTGCCTGATAGTTTATTTATTTATTTATTGAATAAACTGATATATGTGGATCTGTGGAGATATTTCCTATCCTGTATCTGTGACTCTGTCACGGAACGGGTTGGGAAAAAGGTGTGAGGACTCAAGTGCAAATAATGAGTATTTATTAAGAAAATAATAAAACATAAAAAAGAACAAAAACTCCCTCGTGGGGGAAAACTAGAGAGAAAACAGGCAGGATACAAGATACTCTAAAACAAGAAACATGAACCAGGGTAATATGGACAACGAACCAGCACAGTACTGAGAACACAAGGAGATTAAATAGAGAGGCAAACAAAGAGGCTAACGAACAGACAGGTGGGGCAAATGAACCAATAATGAGATAACAAGATGGGCGGGGTATACAATGACAAGAGAACACATGGTAGCCTACTAAACAACAAAGTGCAACACAAGACAGGACAGGCATGTGACAGACTCTGGATGTTGTTTAGTCATTATGCACTGAGGAGCTGGTGATTGAACTTTTAACAAGGTCTGAAATCACCCAACTAAAGCCATAGCGAATTCTATCAAAAACATAAATTGTCCTGAGAGTTGGAATGTGTTATTTGAGAATGATACATCTACCACAGTAATCTTAGCAGACACAATTGGAAATTGAATCGTAAATTAACAAGATGGTTTAGAGCCTCACAGATTTTCCAATGCATGTTGAAAGAAACAAACAACAATACTTTTTTTTTTTTGGGGGGGGGGGGGGAGGGGGCAATATATACAAGACATTTATAAAGTATTAAAGTATTAAGTGATCTAATTATGTGAAATAAATGTCTACATTTTAGATGCTGTCAACATGTTAAGTACCTTTAAGTGTCTATATAACAGTTAATGTGTACTGCAACCTCATTTAACATACAAACCTCTATGATTATTTCTAAGATCATATTCCAATATTTACACTATCACTGTGCAGCTGTTTTGAAATCTTCTAATCTAGAATGGTTATAATATGAATACATAACATGGTTCCAGAAGTCAGCAGATACATCTTTTTACATTTTGCACGTGTTCCTGATCTGATGCATCTGGAAAATAGCCTTAATCAAGTCAGTAGGCGTTTCTCAATGTCAAGGAAGGATCCTCGGAAGCCGGAATTTCGAGGATGCTACGTCATCGACGTCCGTCGAAGGACTGTTCCAATGTCGAGGATCCTCAGAATTTCAACCAAGGACTGAGTCCTTCGTTCGGAAAATATCCCATACACAGGAAAGGATGCATAGGTGTAGCCTTCGCGCACTTAAATCACCCACAATCCTATGCGCAGCTTTGCTATCTTGTTCAAAAAATAAAAAATGCCGACCGTTAGCGGAGTCGGAGCGATAACGGCAATATGCTTTCAAATGTAAGCAAGTATAATTTCAGTTTAGCCATTTATTTAATGTTTGTTAACAAACATTTCGGCTCAAATTTGCTGAGGGGATTTAAAGCTGTTCCCTTTTACTGGTGATTAACTTTTTAATTTTTACTTTATATAACGTTATAGCCTTTTTTGTTGGTCACATATTTTACCGTTGCATGAACAGCTAACGTTAGATCATGTTGCTATGGACGTAGTTCTGTTCACTCCGGTAATATAACTTAGTCGTTTTTGAATGAATAAACTCCTTTTCAAATCAATATTTAGTGTCAAATTATTGATTTTATTTGGTAGGTAGCCATGTTATAAGTGGGAAAATGTATAGCGAGGCGGCGGTTGTTACAGTGAATACAACCCATTCAGGCTGATTCAATCAAGACCCCTCCGCTTTAGAGTTTGCGGGGTTGCTATAACAACCGCCTGGTTATACATCCCTTATACTTTATTTATTTATTTCTATGAGGACTGACAAGACAAAATAAGGACTGTCAAGTGTATTTAAAAACTGCAGTACACCAGCACTATGATTTTTGCAGCGCCGAAGCGACTTTTCACTGATGTAATGACGCAATGACGTGCACTTGCTAGCCTGTTCCATTTACGTGTTCTCCGAATGCTAATGATGACCCTTGCCTAGCCTCTGAAGGAAATGACTTGGAAGGACCTGTCCTGCCAAGGAAGTATCCTTGACAGTGTGTGTAAGTTCCTAGTCCTGAATTCTGAGAGGAAAATATTCAGATTATAAATGAAGTGGTTCACATGGTGGTCACACTACAACTCATGCATTAAATCACAATGTAAGCATTGGTTTGTGGTTAACATAATGGCAATGAAAATTACCCACAATTCTAATATAAGATAGACACAAACGCTTTGCTTAGGCTCTGTGGTAAATCAGAACAAGATATGCAAAATCTATTTTCTTGCCTGAGGCATGAATAACAAGCCTTTTTCTTGACCCAGAATGTGTTTGCTTATACAATATATATATATCTCAACATAAGAAAAAGATGCATGAAAATTATTAACGTAGCACTACAGCACGAGATCATGAAGCAATAAATCATCCACAATGCAAACTGTCTGTGCTGACTAAACAAAGTTTGATGCACAGCTATGCAGGTGTGGCTACTATCAAATAGACTATCCCTACAACACCACAGTAATTTATCATAAATTTAAATAGTTCACTAAAATTATAATGATTATTACAGTTATAATGTATGCCAGTATTATACAGTAACATGTTGTTTGTATTCTTTTATTAATGTTTTGTTCCCAGAGGAAGTCATGATGAATTAAACAGTGTCTTAAGGCAACCCGGTATCACGACAAGACGTGAAATAATCACGTTGTTCCACTTTGGAAAACGTGTAGATGTCACGGTTTAACCCCCTCAAACGTGAAACTTAAACGTTTGCGTTAACACGTTCCAGTGGAGAGATACCTGGATGTTGACCTATTCTACATGCAATTGCCTCTGCCACAACGACCTATTGGTTTTCATTAAACCGAGAAAAATGGAATTTTGTTATATTGACGATCACTGAGAAATGTTATATTATTTAAAATGCAAAAAACATTTATTATTTTCAAGGTGAAAAGGATTCATTTGCCTTGATCCACGCCGAAAAAAAAAACATCTAAATGTCATGTTTTTAATGAAGTAACCTAATGAGTAAAACGTCTATTTTCCGGCGTCCCCCAGCTCCTCGTTTTGTTTTAGCGTACCTTTTGCTTAAACGAGGAGCTGGGGGACGCCGGAAAAATAGACGTTTTACTCATTAGGCAACTTCATTAAAAACGTGACATTTAGACGTTTTTTTTTTCGGCGTGGATCAAGCTAAATGAATCCTTTTCACCTTGAAAATAATAAATATATATATATATTTTTTTCATTTTAAATAATAGAACATTTATCATGTTTGAGGGGGTTAAACCGTGACATCTACATGTTTTCTAAAGTGGACCAACGTAATTATTTCACATCTTGTCGTGATAACGGGTTGCTTAAGCCGTGGTTCTATTCATTTGCCACTTTACTGTTTTGGTTCTAGATTTAGCTATGCACACGCAACATGTTGCATGTGTGACCATATGTTCATATGTCCTTTACATGTTTAATTATAAAACACGTTCAGATGTGACAGATGGTGGTGGTTTGAAAGCTATTAGTGGTCAAAGAAAGTGGTAATCTGTGTCTCCACTACACAGCTATAGCTAAACAAAAAATAAACGTGTTAGACATGTTATGCGAGGACTTTATCACTGGATAATAAAATTAGAAATTTTCCCACTGTAAAATCATTTTTCCCAATTGCTATTGTTCGTATTTAGTGTCAGGGCTTTTAACCACAACTATTCAAGTGAAATCATAAAATCTATTTATGGCATATTGTGGTACAAATATATATATTCTTTTGATATATATATATATATATATATATATATATATATATATTTTTTTTTTTAATTCATGTGCCCTCATAATCTTTAAATAAAAATAAAATATTTTAAGCATCAAAACAAACTACCATCCCATAAATTCCTGGTGGACAAAATCAAGTCCCCGCCTATACATTTGTTCTTGTTCGGGAAGCAGTTTCACTCGGATAAACATCACAACAGGGAGGAAAATACTATTTCATGCTGACATTAAACTTTAGTGCATAATTCTGCTGTATATTCCTGTATAAGCCTGTATATTCAGGCTTAGCTGGTCACTGTAAAAGGGATTGCTGCCTTAAATGTTTAAGTACAATCAACTTGGATGTTTAAGTCATTTAATTTACAGTTGAATCTTGTATAACTTAAAAAAGTTATTTTTCACACCATATTTGAATCCTTGTCTGAAGCTTGATGTTTCACATGCTCTGTTAAAAAATTAATTTATGTTCGAAGTGCATTGAATTAGTGAAACTAAATACTGTCATTATGTGTGCTGTCGAGAAAGGGGGATGCTCTGGAGTGAATTAATCAGAAAACAGTGTGAGATAATTCACTATTCCAGAGACATGGCTACACAAACTGGAAACAAGATCATTAGCTTTTCTGGATGGCCTTTGGAGCCATGCTGCTCCAACGGATGCAACCTGTAGTCCAAACGCAGACCAGCACAGTGGTAACATTCAGGTTCCCTTTGGATTTAGCAGGCAGAAAGAAATTAGCACCAAGCACCCATGGATCATCACGTGTACCAACTTGCCTGGAGCTTTCATTTCCACTTTAATCATTTTTATATGCCTGTTTTAAATTGCTAAGATGCAGTCTTCTATGTCTCTAAGTACATACTGTAAGTAGGAAAGCACCTAGTAATAACCGATTCAAACTTCTATGTGCTATAAGCCCATAAAAAGGAGGGTTTGTTCCTCAAGGAAGGTCAAGATGAATTAGCACTGAACTATGTGGGATGGTTTAACACTTTCTACTCTGGGTTGCACACATCTATGTTCGTCAGTTCGGCTTTCACATCCCCCACAATGTATAGTTATTCCTCTGGAACGCACATTTGTATTCTGTGAAAGTCTGTTTATGATGGCGTATCCTGGCAACTGTGGGCCGCTGGCACCAGGAGAGCAGTGTGCTGGCAGAGGCGTCTCTACTGCAGCACAGGCAGCGAGGAGAACACTACCTGCACAGGAGGAGCTGGGTTAAACACGCTAAAGCGTGAAGGAGGGAAGGCCACCTAACAGAGGGCTCTGTTTGCACATAGCCTGCAGAAAGGTGACACACTGACTACAGGCATAATTGAATATCAGCGTGAATGGAAAATGTGGCACCGGTGACAGATGATGTGCAAATAAGGACAAATTTGCATCTAGATTCAACATGCTGAATGGGCTTTACAGCATTAAATCAAACAAAAAGATAAGCATGCACACATATGCATAGTGTATGCACATGAACACACTTTATCTGAAGGTCCAAGAGCAAACCTGTAAATACACAAAGAGCAAATCTGTTTTTTTTTTATTATTATTATTTTTTTTATAAAATATATAAAATATACGATTCTACACTATTTTCAGGTCTAAATAAGCAAACAAAACTTCTCAAAAAGAAAATGTTTGATGTAAATGAAAATGTAAATGTTTGCTGATATACGATATTGTATAATAGAATTTAATACAATATTTATTACAGATTGTGTTAAATGTAATTATTAATATATATGTATTACTTATTGCTAGACCTTATGCACCAGAGAAACGTGGGCGCCGTCATCCTTAGAAAATTGTCTTTGAACTTCCGGTTCTGTATATTTCTATGGCATCGCTGTTAGCTGGTGAAGTGGATTTACTTATTGTAGAGTTAACAAAAGTTATCATGAGCATTGTAATGTTTATCATAAGCATTCTAAAGCAGATGTCTTAACAAATGTCGAACGGGAATTTTTTTACGAGAAGTTCATTCATACCTATGTCAGATCGCTGCGAAAATACAGACCGGAAGGCAAAAGACAACGAGCAAAACGCTGAAAATGGGCGGGGCTACAAAAGGTCTATACTATATGAATTTTTTTTAAATTAAGTTATTGTTTAAGGGGGGGGGGGGCACTCAGTTTCAGTCAATCTCATGTTAACATTGTGTACTTATATAGAATAATATTGCATCCTTCAGATCTAAAAAAGTCTTTAGTTTTATTATATTTATAAAAGAAAGATAGGCTGTACCGAATCTTTATGGAAAAAATTATCTCAGAACATATTATGGCCAAGCTTTCACGTTTAAAATAGCATTATGAACAACGCACAATGCCTGACTTTAGACTAGGTTTTTTCTGGTAAGTGGCAGAATTGTTTCTGGGACTGCAAAATAGCACTATAGGGAATGTTTGTGCCGAAAACACCTCCTTTTTGTGCCGACCGGACCGGTCCAGGGAGCAGAAGTTAATTTCCTAGTTTACCAACGTACGTCTGTGGAGGGAAAAGCCTGCTTTGCACGGGTGCAAAATAGGAATGATACATACGCGTGTACGCAGTGTATGAAGTCATTTGCGACGGGTGCAAGATAGGGCCCTTAAACTATACTAAAATTAAAATATACTTAAAGCCCCGTTCACACTACATGCGACTTTGTCGCTGCAGGTCGCCAGTGGCTGCGCTGGAGGGCGTTCCCCACTACTGGTTGCCTAGTAATGTTTGTGAGTGATATTCACGGATGTTACTCTATGTTAGACAACAAATGCATTTTATTGCTGCAACAAACAAATATTTTGGAAGGAAAAGTCTAAATATAAATGGAATCAGTACATAAAATGCATAATATTAAAGATGAACGAGAAACAGTGAGTGCTCTTTGCCATTGCGGCTATTTAACTGCAGCAAACGTGCAAATACTGGTCTATCTGGGTTCCCAAAACCATTCAGTCATGGAGTCAGTGAACACCACTGTATATACACGGAGATATATCATCCATTATAGGACAGTTTCTGACTGCTAAAATGAGCTTCTCGTTCAACTTGCCTCGGTCAGACTCAGCACCGAAGAGTGACGTGCTCCACTGACGTCACTCCTATTGGTTGTCGCTCACGAAAATCGCTCTTCATTTGCATAAAGTTAAAAATTTCTCAACTTTGTCACGTCGCTGGACACGCCCCTCCAGTCGCCAACGGTCGCGACCGCGCGTGTTGCCGGAAGTCGCCCGCTCACCATTGAAAATGAATGGTATCGTGTTGCTTGGTCACATGTAGTGTGAACGGGGCTTAATAGATACTAACAAATAGATCAAACCACAAGAACATCACATAGAACACAACGTCTCTTCAACAGCTGGTTGGGCATCATGACATGCATGGAATTCACCACTGTGTGTCTCATCCTGTTTCACACTCCCTTATACTCAGCAGGAGCCATTAGAGCAACAGTACACAGCTGGGAAAGGGTGGAGCCTAGCACTCAGAAAAAAGCCAAAAGCCAAGGTAATAGTGTCAAGGAACCAAAACTCCATCAGGTGACAGAATGGAGAAAAATACCTTGGGAGAATCTAGACTCGGTCAGGGGCAAGTTCTCCTCTGTCCAACGAAGGAACAGTGTATGATTCGGGCAGCATAAGTCAGATTGGATCGGAACATTTAGAGTATTTATCCATTTCCATCTGTTTGGAAGAAGAAGTAATTACGCCGGTATGGAGACGAGTTGTTGATAAACAGTGCTGATGGCTGTTGTGTCGATGAGGCCGGCACTTAAGGATGAGTTGGGATGGGTGATATAGGGTGATGGGTGATATCCCTCAGAATAAAGAGAGAGACTAATTTTAGCGTAGACGCCATCCTTCTTATGATGTACCAAGCACATCAAGATTTACTAATTTTGAATTAAGGAAGTCTATAGTGTGTTGCGTGTATGCTAGGCCAAAGAGACATGTTTTTAGTCTAAATTTGAACTGACAGAGTGTGTCTGCTTCCCGGACAATGTTAGGAAGACTGTTCCGGAGTTTTGGTGCTAAATAGGAAAAGGATCTACCTCCTGCAGTCGATTTTGATATTCTAGGTAGATTGCAATATGCATGAAGGACTATAATGCGTTAAAAGCTCGCTCAAGTACTTGGGAGCTAAACCATTTAGTGCTTTGTAAGTAATCAGCAATATTTTAAAATTTATTGGATATTTAATAGGCAGCCAATGCAGGGTTGACAGAACCGGGCTAATATGGTCATATTTTCTGGTTCTGGTAAGAACTCAAGCTGCTGCGTTTTGAAAGAGCTGTAGTTTGTTTATTAAGCATGCAGGGCAACCACCCAGTAGAGCATTACAATAATCTAGTCTTGAGCTCATGAACACATTAAATAATTGTTCCGCATTTGTCAATGAGAGCATATGGCGTAATTTAGATATATTTTTATAGAAAAGCTAAACTGTGTTCTCAGGACAAAGGTATTCCATAAATGTCAGGTCAGTTTGTCCTATTTTTTATATGTCATTGTGATAGATGTGACAAGTAAAGAAGAAAAGAACACGGAGGCAGCAGGCTACTGCAAACGTTTAGGGGTTTATTTCCATAGGATGGGGTTACAAAAGTAAAGCCAATGCTTACCCAATAGTGGTAAACCGAACATAACAAAAATCAAATAATAAAACAAAAAGAAAAAATACAATAACAATGGGTCACTGCATTTGCCTCTCAAACATTAACAGAGGCCCAGGGCCTACAGCACCTGTTCTCTCCCAGAACACTTATCCACATACAGGACCATTACCAAATTTATACCTTGGTGGCCAGCACCAATTAACACATAAAGGGGGATACACAGACATATAATGGCCATTACACACAATAAACGCATATGAAAACACCCAACATACATAAACAAACACCTCAAATAAGACTATCAAATAATTTCACTTAATAAATGTACTTCTTATAAACAAACAAAAACAAAGCAAGCAAAATAGTCCTTGGTGTTCCCCCGGAGCGGAAACCGGAATGGTTGTGGCCCGATCATCGGCAGGAACCATATATATACGTCCGATGTTTCCACTCGAACCCCTTTTGTTGGTGCACCAGCTCACAGGACTCAGCCATAACAACAAACAAACAGAAAAAACGGTAAGAATAAACTCATTAAAACTCGTTAAAGTGTGTGCGCACTTAACTCCAAACGAAATTCCAAATAAAGTCTATTTAACCTAAATACTGTTGTTGTGTATTCTTTACTGCAAGTAAATTTCATTTAATAAAAACTCAAACTGACCTGACCCAGGCTCACCCACATCCGCCACAGTCATGTTTTGTGTTTTATACATTTATACATGTTAAGTACAATATGTGTTGGCTAAAGCAAGTTGTGCCACACACATTCCCAGAATTATCTACAAAAACAAAAGATCTGTGACATCTCTCAAACAACAGTCTCTGTTAGAGAGACCAGAACATGTCAGATACCTCATCTCACAAAGTTCAGGAAATGTCAGAGCAACCTCTACTTTCAAAATTTAATCTCAGCATCTTGGTATTCTTTCAGCAATCCGTCAATCAGAGCCATTGTCCCTGACAATGTCTCTTGTGTGCATCAGTACCTTGAAATCTTTCCTATCCTCAGACAATAACCTCATGCCCCTCATAAACTCAACAATATGAAGTGGTTCTACTACCTGTGTTGCTACCGTTTCCTTAAAAAGTTTAATTTCTCTTCTGATTCTCTGTCAGTTTACTTTAAAAAGACAAAAATGAAAAGGCATTATTGACAATTCGTCCACCACTCCACAATATAACCATCTATCCAGCTCAATACAAAGAGAAACAATTAATCAAGCCTGTAAGGCCAGTGATCCCATGTCTGATCCACTTACATTCAACCATATGTGCACTTTATCGCACAGATAAAACATGCATTGAATCAAGGTCAATGTTTCATCACTTAGAAAATGCAAGAGTTATATGAAAGACTTTTACGGTCAAAACTTAACATATAAGTCAGAAGAGTTACCGTCTGTCTTTATTAATCTACTGTACGTAGTGAAGGATAGAACTACTGTATAGTATTTCAGTGGTTTATATCAAAATCCATATAACAGCACTTGAGGTAAACATTATGCTATTAAGTTTAGTAAATCACAGAATGGACCTTGCTAATTTCTTAATCCATTTTGTATAAGAATCCAATCAATGATAAATCTCTATCCTGCAGCATAAAGCTGGTTCTTTATCCTGCAGCAAAAAGCTGGTTCAGTCACCTCTCAGCTCAGGTTTTTACCACACTAGTGTGTCTTTAGGTATTCTGAGGTGAATATCTCTTTTAGTGCAGCTATATTTCATTAATTGATGTTATATAAGCCATCACCAATAAAGCTGCTTTGTGTCTGTCTACTAAATCCCTGCTGGCTTCCCATCATAACCCAAATAGAAATTGTAATTGAACCCAGATCATGGAGCCTGTGGGCATAAATGTCTTTAAAAGAACCCAACTGTCCTTGTCCTGTCTAAAAGGTAAAGGAGGTTAGATCTAAACTCATCTTCTAAGGTAAATAAGAATTTCTCTACAGAAGAGTTTCTCTGTTACTTGAAACACCGACAGTCTTCTAAATTCTTTAAGCTTCAGTGTTTCCAAAAAGTTCTTAGATGGGGATACAGTTAATTATTTAGGCAAATAAATGTTTTACATAAATAAATGTTTTTTTTTTTACTTTAGCCGCATTACACACCAATTCAACTATTGGTGGACTTTATCTTTCAAAAGTTATTTTGAAACGGTATTAAAATTCCCTTTAAAATCTGAGCCGAAAAGTAAATTCTTCAGAAGCATTTTATCAATAAATGTGTGAAAACTTTACTGCATGTTATGATGAAATTAAAACCAATATGTTTCTGAGCTAGTTTGCAAAAAAAAAAAAAAAAAAAGATCAGTCAAACCTTTTTATTTTTTTGTATTATTAATAATGCTGTCAACCTTTTTGTAATGTGTGTGTGTGTGTGTGTGGGGGGGGGGGAATATATATACAGTACATTATGTAAACAAAAACTTTTACTGTATGTTAGATGTGATTAATCGATTTGACAGTACTATTATATGCAATGTTTTAGAAGAGTAAAAATCATAAAAAATAACAAATATATAGAGAGAAAATAAGAAATAACAATATATAGAGAGAATAATGTTCTGAAAAAATACAATATATATTTTAGCTTCTTCAGAGTGCACCTTGTAATAAAATAATGTGATTAAATGTAAGTTTTGTAAATATATTTATAATCATAATATATTTTGGCTACAAACCTACAATTTAAGCATTCTGTTTTATTCAAACTTGGTAGTATACTGGTGCCTTTTAGTGTATTTTCAATCAAAACCATAATCAAGTTTAATAGAAGTACTGAGATGACTCAGTTATATCAGGGACATACCTGTGGGAGCAAACATGTATCTAATGTGGCTTGTTCAGGGGCACGATGGTAATACAGTAGGATTTTGAAAACTGTAACTCTGCTCACTATTCTGACCACACCTTAAACATCTACTCATGCTAGCAAATGAAAATGAGGTTCTCAAGGGCAGAGTTTTAGAACAAACACAAATTGTACAGACATCACTAATATGATGCTTAAATCATTCTTGTTAAGGTATGGACTGAAATATAAAAAAAATAAACAGTTATACCACGCAGGCAGTGGGAATACTGCAACGATAACAAACCAGAACGACAAAAATTGGTAAAGATGGTTGCGAGTAGACCAGAACATCGGTCCAGCCATTAGCACAATATGCCCATAATGCCTGCTCTTAATTATATGGCAGTTTACCTCTTATACCTGGGTTTTAAGCACCCAAGAGCATGTCAACAATTACAGAGAAGAAGCATGATGGATACTGAACGAGGGCACGATAGTCATGAGAGGTATCTTTCCTGCACACAGACATTTTAAATATGAGCCATTTGCTCAAACACGTCAATCGCAGGCATGTCTTCTGCAATATCTGCCAGACACGGAGTGCTGATTAATACTGTACCATTAGAGACATCCATGCATGAATATGTTGCACCTCTTTCCTTGATGTATTGTGTCTGACTATGCCAACTTTCACTCATCAACCAGAGGAAACTCAATTAAATTACATGCAAAATCTAATTTACAACAGCCTAGGGTAACTGAAGAAGAAATTGAGCATTATTTGTGGAAAAAGTACATTTCTGGTACAGAAGATCTAGTTATTTAAAGTTAAAATTTAGCTTAGTCAGCTCACCCATAGGCACATCCCATCCAAGTATAATGTAAAAATAGGCCCACAAATTATTAAAATTAATTATTCGGCTTATCATAAAATATTTCTGTCCTAACAACAAGATCATATTGCTATTGGTAAGCTTTCCATTTACAATGTGGCAAACCCGAATTCAGAATCCAGCCTTACAAATGCATCTTCTGAAATGTTTATTACAAGGAGGATATATAAACATGTAAATTTGAAGGTGGTTCCTAAATTCAGGTTATGTTCAAAAGAAAAAGGAAATTGTATTTTGCACAAACGGTATATTGTCACAGGGTTTTTTGTTTTCTATGAGACTGCTTTTGGAGGGTAAACTGTGTAATGTAACAAATTGTGTGCACTATAACTGTGTATAGTGCAGGATAGTCCAGTGTGCCCTTTAAGAGAGATGGTTACGTCACTCATGATGTGTACAATGCGTGATGACATAGTTGCATCAACATTGTAGATGCTAGACGTGCTCAACCCTTTTTCTGTATATTTTATGTGTTAACTAAGTTTGTGACGCTAAGAAAGAGTAGCTCTCGTGTATTAGAGGATCGCATTGCCTGTGCACTAATCATTAAATGTGCATGATACAGCCTTTTCAGCCTTCAAGCTCTTTCTTCTCTTAATTTCTCTTATAGTTATCCGTTCCAAGCGTTACAAGACTGCCATCGCCATCTTGGCAGCGTAGTATTAGAGAGACACACAATAAATTAAATATACTAACACAGTGTGCAAGATGATCTTCCCTTCAACTTGGCATGTCAAAGGAAGAACACTATACTGCGCAGACAGGCAGACAACATGTCTGTTCCATTCAGGTAAGAAGAATTGCCTCGATCACCCTTCTCTCCCACCTGTTACTAATCAATTTGTCTGCAATAATTAGGTTTTCCCATTTCCCACATCCATGAGCTGTCAAACAAATCAACTATAGTGTCACAGAAAGCAAGGTGAGCTTGGTTGACAGACGCCAGGTACAAAACGGTTCTTTAGTTTCTTTGCTCTTGGATCTAATTACAGCTCATTCACTTACAAACAGTAGTTTAATTTTACATTGCAAATTATCCAAATGAGATTAAACGTATAATGATAACATGGGCTAATGGAACTGAATCTTTACCCTTTCTCTTGTTTGAGAATTGAAAATTCAAGCTTTACAACATAAGCAATCGCTAGCATAAAGGTGTTATTACTTTGTGCACAAACAATAGGCTATTTTGTGTGTGTTTGTGGGCTGCACTTCACCATAAGCACTGACCAAGGCTTTAGTCCTTAACAAACCTCCCAATTTGTAAGTTTGTCAAACCTTCCCCACGTGAACACAATGTTCAAATGCATTGCAATCGAACATGCCAATCAAATGAAGAGAAATGATGCGTCAGTTTGTGAGTGAGTGACTCTGTGGTCAAATGTCAATACCTCTACATACTCGCCTGTGTCATTTTCCATGAGCACATGCATTACCTGCTATTCTGCTCAGCCTCACGATACTGCAGCGGCTCCCTAGCAACCCGTTGCTATTAGATACTGCTGGGCCAGTCACCATGGCAGCGGATTCTCACTCATTTTCTTTCCCTTTGCACTGTAAACCCTTGCTCTCTCTTCTATGACATGAAAAACGAACAGTGCGTGTGTGTGAAATGGGGATATTCTGTGAAATCATGTGGGCATTCTGTGTAAAAATACTGACATTCAGCATGTGTATAATGAAGCCCTGATGCTCCACACACCCACACAAACTAAAGCAATCCTGCAATGTGAGTATATGGAACCTGTATAATCCTGATCCATTAGTCTGTTCCTTTCCAAAATTACACTTACAACAAGCATAAGTGATCATACACAAGAAACACTAAAGCTGTGAGAAAACATCCTGCACTTATTGTTCATGTCATTTCATTTCCAAACTGCCATGTTTCAACAACAACAACAACAAAAAGTTTGTCAGATTCACACGAACCTGTTTTGGATGCCACACACTGGGCATTTCACGTTGAAATTGTTGTGAAACCTGCAAGAAGAAACATAATATAATTTTGCAGAAATGTCCATGTTTTTCCAAAGAGCCAGGGTTGATTAAAATAGTGACCAGTGCAATTCTTCAAAATATTTCTTTTGTGCTCCACTGAAGAAAGTAAGTCACATAGGTTTGGAATGACATGAGGGTAAGTAAATGATGACAGAATTCTCATTTTGGTGTGAACTTTTCCTTCAAAGTGTGAATATGCTGCAGTTAACTATCAGACAATGTTCCTTTTGAGTAAATTATGTCCCTTTAAATTTGTAGGCGCTAAGCTGAATTCCCTATATTTAACACAATCAGCAGTGCACGCCAAACAGGTGTGTGGATCCTACATTCTGGCCCTTTTCCCACTAGCTGGCAGCATCAGCTTGACCACATGGAGGTCACTAAAGCACAGATGGGCAAATGGTATAGAGGTCTGTTGTTTTTCTTCTCTGGCATCCCCCTGTCGAATAGATATGGAGTCAGCTTAATCCAAATTCAAGCTTTAATGATTTCAAATGGAACCCTGAAGGTTTAACACCAACTTCTCGGCCAATAGTCCTCTTCTGTCCCCAACCTATGCAGGCCAACATCATCTCTGTCCTCCCTATTACCTCACAGTTTCTGAATGAAGCCCCGCAGTGACAGCTGCTGACAGATTTGACTGCCACTAACCGCGCCAAGGTCAGAAACACAGCATTGAACTTCCACATGATTGACAGGGTTCACAGATAGGTTAAAAGTCTTGGTTATTTTTTTGTCCTCTGTATAAACTTCTCCCAAACAAAGGCAAAACTATCTGCTGTATCTAGACTTTAAATGAGAAAAGATTAGTTAGAAGTTAAACCCTGGGTGTACCAACTGAGGAGGCCGCTCTTTCTTGCACTTTCACTGCGGAGAAAGACACAGGGGAGGATTGAAACTCAACATATCTTCTCTCTAATTTCGCCCTAATTGGATTGGTTCTCTGTACTGTGTTGGAAATCAACTCCTCTGGCACCTAGCCACTCTCATCAAACCTTTGACTACATCTCAAATGCACATCTGGGCTTCTCCAACAGGAACACAATTAAGCAATGGTACACTCATCTATCAGTCTGCTAACATTCCCTGATGGGCAGTTTTGTTGCCTATTTCTTTCTCTTTTCTTCCAGCAAGGAATTACACAGCACTAGACCCTCTCTCAGACACTATTGTTGCTATTTTGTTGGTTGTGTTTGGAGACTTTCCAAGCTTAAACGAGGCATTACAGAGACATTGTGTCTTTTTCGCCCACTTTACGGAAAAAGGTTTCCTTGCTACCTTTCTCGTATTTCCTTTCCAGCTTGAGTTCTGAACCTCTGTTTTTATGGTAAAGGCAAGAAAACAAACACTGTCACAAGTGGCACTGTCCATGCAAAATCTTGGTTGTTTACTGGCCAAAATCATAATACCTAAATGTGGCTTTGGCTCCCTGCTTCTAGTCAAAGCAATTTTCTGATGTTTTTTTGTCTGCTGGGTATATATGTTTTGATTGCTTAAGAGAGAAATAGCACACCTCAACCTGCATGTTTTGAGGTATCATTCATATCCATAGCACAATTACACACTCAAATGTGATAAATTAGGGTGAGATGTTTGTTCAAACCCTAAAGTATTTTGCCAAAGCAAACACTACTACTACTAATAATAAAAAGTACATTTACATTTATGATTTTATCCAACGCGACTTACAAAGGAGGAACATCACAAGAAATTTGTCAAAAGAGCGATCAATGTGCAATGCCAAGAATAAGCTAGATTAATACACATGCTATAAGATAATGTTTTTTTTTGTTTGTTTGTTTTAAAAAAAAAGGTTATCAGCAATGAGTCATAAAAAAATAAAAGGCGCAATAGATTTGAAGTATGCATTTCTAAAATGATACTTTCTTGCTCATAAATGCAGCTACATGTGTTGTCTGCTTGTCATCTCTGTCAAGAAAACAAATAATTCATGAGGAATCTCTTCCCTGTTGTAAAACAAGTTTGGCAGATACATCTAGCTGCTTTTCCAAAAACATAGTCTCATCTTTGGCTGACTGAGTGTTAGCCTTCATCTGCCTGAAATCATATCAGAAACGGATTAAGCTATCGCTCTGTTTACCTTGACAGTGGACAACAATCCCAGCAGCACTGGTAAATGGAACCAAAGTCACGTTTTAGAGAACTGCTCGCTTGTTCTATACAAGTTTGTAAACTAGAAAACATCACAACTGGTTTAGGATGAACAAAGCTCCTTCATCTCCAATAAATGCATTTGGGAGTCGATAGCAGCAGCAGCAGTCATTCCCACGTGACACGACGCAAAGATGAAACGCATTTCAGTCATATTGTTACCATTTTTACATACAGTTGTTAAGTAAAAGCTTCCAGTAATGGTCCACCGAGGATGTTGGCTTCACATCCCTTCACCCCCTCCCCACTTCCTTTGGAGTGAAAGTGCTCTGAGCCTATGGGATAATGGGAATGAAGTATAGTGGTATCATGTTACCTGAAAAGAGAGAGCCTTAGATCTTTCCCCATTCAGGCTTCCCACGGTGCAGTCTGCCAGCATCTCCTGTCGCCTGCCTTTTTTTCCCTACTCTCTCCTTGCTATTTCAATCAAAAAGTTGGATAGGTAGCTTTCTTCAAAGGTGTCTCATCACTTTGCCCTCAAATCTAACTTCTTTGACAGCTATAGAATGATGACTAGTCCTAATTCCTCAAAGCTCGAGAGTTCGCCTTTTTATACGAGAGAACCTGTGAGGCTGGAAAGGTGATGGGACGCTCTGCCTAAAGTGACACTATAGCTGTAAGATATGCTCCTGTGTAGATTCTCACTGGACAGACTGTCAGTTTGGAGGTAAATTATACAGTATGTGTCAAATTGTAGAGGCAAAGTGACTTTTTATGAGAGAGGTCCAAGAAAGCACTTTTGGTCAGTGAAAAGTCAACTGCAGGGAGACCAAATGACAAGTTTTAGTACAATGACACTAGGACTGTGAAGCCTGGGTCTTCAATCCCCACTCCTTTTCTCTGCCCAGGCAAATGTTTTGACCCTGTCTACTCAATGAGGCTACTGCGGGCCTTATAAATTAATTCCTCTTACTTCACAAAAACAAAGATAAAGATCCAATTTTCTCTGCAATACCCTGGAAAGGGGTTTTATTTGAATTATGATCAGGTATTCAATTAAAACCGGAGAGAAAAACCATGACAACTTGCAAGAAACAAAATGCATGGGCCAGACATGTTGAATATTAGCAAACATACTATGAAACTAGACTGATCACAGACAATGATATGACGGAGTGAATCTTACAGCATTATAAAAAGGGCCATTAAATCTTTGGGAGTAGAAACTGGACACTTGTTGATTTATGTCTCGAATTGATAACTAAAACATTTTTTACAGTCACAATAAAGAAATCCACAATTATGAAGAGCAGAAATCTATTTCAAGAACTTCCAGTGAAGGGACAAAATGCAATTAGCAGTGTCTAGAACACAAAGTGCTTAACGTCAGCAGAGAGAGACGGGGGAAAAGAAGAGGAACAGCTGAAGGGAAACGAAAGGGAAATGGAGATAACTCATTCTCTCATTTGAAAAAGGAATGCTCCCCTAGTGTTGCCATGGCTACATGTCCTCTCAGATCCAGAGACATGCTAGTTCTCGGCCTCAGTGCTTTCTAGCCTCTAGGATCGGTGTTGGTGGGGGTGGGGGAACTGCCATCCTGAATGAATCAGGCTAATGAAGGAGAAAGTCATTAGAGACACAGAATGTGCAACAGAAGTCAGTATACTGGCCCTTGTTGCCTCAGGAACAACAGACATTCAAAAGGAAAGAGTTCAAGGTATATGCCTGAGCTGGAGCCAGGTAGTTCATACGTCCTCAGATCTACAGTTGGACCAAGGGCGTTCAGCAGATGACCTGGTTTAGATAATTGATGATTGCTTTAAGACTATGGGCCCTATCTTGCACCCAGCGCAATTGACTTTGTACACTAACACAGTCTCATCCCAAGAAGTCATATAACACCGACACATGTATCATTCGTATTTTCCACCCATGCAAAATAGACTTTTCCCTCCACAGACGCACGCTGCCGAACTAGGGAATTAACTTAAGGAAGCGTGTTCTGGCGCAAACAATTCCTGGTGCTATTTTGCATTTCCAGAAAACACTGACCAGAAAAATACTAGCCTAAAGTCAGTGGCGCGTTGCACGTACATTCACATGCTATTTTAAGCGCGCATACTTGGCCATAATACAGAGTAAGAACAACGCGCATACATCATTCGCTCATCGACACAGATGCATTTTACTTTTTCAAATGATACATTATTATAAGGAAAAATATTAAAACATGAGGGAAATCATTGTTGTGTCCATGACGATGGGAAAAATAGGCATAAAGCTTACACATTTATCCAAATTATTATATGCATGTTTAACCAATACTAATTTGGGTGGGTTTGTCCCATCCCCAATGTCACTTCTCTTTCTTTTACGGCCCTGACGAGAACATCGATCTCCTCGGCTGCGAACCGATTCTGAAGCGCACCTGGTAAATGAGCCGTTATAATATTATTGCGCCATGGAACAAGCGCACCTCGTTCATCATTCTCTTAAAGGGAATGTGATATGACGCTCTTATTGGTTTGTTTCCCGTTACGCCCATACCACACCTATAAATAAAGAGGCTACTTCAGGCCAACGCCTTTTAGGTTTGCGTCGAACACAAGAGTTATTTCTCCCGCCGGTTAGCAACAGCGCCGAGATCCGCCCACAAAGCTACTTGCGCTTTGCGCTTGACACTTGCATTTTAGATAATTAAAATAGGGCCCAATATCTTTTCATCCATCCTTTCCGGATTTCGACAATGTTAGCAAAAATCCTCTTTTTGGTGTAAATGCATTTAAGTAACTAGCAAGTACTAAGTACTATACTATTTTTATTTTTATTATTATTACATACTGATGGACAAATAAACGCAGTCAGACATGCTCCTTTGGCAGTTTGGCACTTTGCCTGATTATTGGATTAAATCTTAATCTTTTTTAATATTATTGGATCAGCACATCTTTATAGCTTTAGAGAATAGATTGATTGCCAATTAAGGTTAGTACACAACTGACCAATTACACAGGTTAGAGAGGTTTATCAAAGGGTGTTGTATTTTTTTAAAAGAATTTATCATGATTTTTTCCAGTAATCGCTAAATAAGTAATTATGCTGACATACATAGATGAGCCAAAACATAATGACCACCTGCTTATGCTGTTCGTCCTCCTCTTGCAGCCAAGACCCGCAGAGACATGAACTCTTCAAGACCCCTCAAGGTGTCCCATGTAGGTTGTGAGAGGAGCCGACATGGATAGAACTTGTTGGTCCAGCATATCCCACAGATGGGAATCAAATGGATTGAAATCTGGGGAATTTGGAGGCTAGGGCAACAGCTTGGAGTCTTCATCATGTTCCTCAAACCATTCCTGAGCAATTTGTGCAGTCTGGCAGGGTGCATTTTCCTGTTGAAAATGCCAATTCCACCAGAGAACATCTTTGTCACAAAGGAGTGTACCTGCTGTGCAACAATGTTTAGGTATGTGGCACTTGTCAAATTTATGTCCAGATGAATTTCAGGGTTTCCCAGCAGAACATATCCCAGGACATATGACAGCCTTGTCGTCATCCCACAGTGCATCCTGGTGCCATCATTTCCCCAGGTAAACAGTGCACACGTACTCGGACGTAGACGTGATGTAAAAGACAATGGGACTCCATGGACCAGACAACCTTCTTCCAGTGCTTCAAGGTCCAGTTCAGTAGTTTGTGGTTTGTACCTCCTCTGGCCACTGTTGATAAATTCTCACCGCTACTGACTAGGAGCAATGCCCAGAGATACTTTGACCCATTTGCCCTGCCATAACATTATGAAACTTGTCAAAGTCTCTCAGATCTTTATTCCTGCCCATTTCTCCTGCAACCAACATGTTGATTACAAGAAATTATTATTTGCTTACCATCTAATCTACCCAAACCTTAACATCGCCTTGATAGAAGATGATCAACAATATTCATTTTACTGTGACTGGTCATAATGTTTTGGTTCATCGGTGTATAGTCAAGTCAGTCAAAGTTATTTGTATAGTGCTTTTCACAATTTTTTTTTAAAGCAGCTTTACAGAAATGTATGATTTTACTGTTTGTAATACCTTAATGTCTGATTGTCTACATTTAACCTTTAGAACAAATTGTTTTAAAAGAAATTAAATGGATTGTTCACCTCAAAATGAAAATTCTGTCAGTAATTACTCACCCTCATGTTGTTCCAACCCTGTAAGACTTCTGTTTATCTTCGGAACACAAATTAAGATATTTTTGATTAAACCTGAGCTAGGTCACTCCATAAAGGACTAGAAGCTCCCAGAAAGAGAGAGAGAACAATTCACTGAAAAATTTATAAAAACAAAAATTATTCTGTGTCACTGAGCATGTTTAAAAGCATGTTGACATTTAGTCAGACAAAGTAATTTCTTTCTGTCTGCTCCTTTCAACTATTTTCATCCCTGACATGAAAGAGATCTGAAATAATTATGTCTATGGCTCTTTATAAGGAGGTGTAAATGAACCATGATGTTTTTTTCCCCTTAATAAACCAATAATTTGTTGACATTAGTGCAAAAATTCGAGTTTAGAGAATGCCATTCAGTGCAATTAAGGGAACATAAACTACAATCAAAAAATGAGAAATGTTCAAAATTCTCAAAGAGGTCTTAACAGACTTCTACATGATTAGGGCGGGATGGAAGGAACACAAACACTGCAACGCTTAAGATCAAGTGAAAAAAAAAACCACCAGCAAGGCTCATTTACACCTCCTTATAAAGAGTAATAAACATAGATCTCTTTCATGTCAGGGATGAAAATAGTTGAAAAGAACAGACAAAAGAGAATAATTCCTTTGTCTGACTAAATGTCAACATGCTTTTAAACATGCTCAGTGACACAGAAGAATTTTTTGTTTTTATTAATTTTTAAGTGAATTGTTCTCTCTCTCGCTCTCTTTGAGAGCTTCTCGTCCTGTATTTCCTACGGGGCAAATTGAATGACTGGCCCCGCAGACCTTTCAATAGGGGTCAGACACCTCCAAAATGGGAATCAGTACCTCCCCATGGTTCATCAAAGGGAGCATAAAATAAAAATAGAGGTTGAAAACAGCGAGAGAAAGAGCTGTGCGAGATATGTATCCCAGGCTGAAGTGGATTCAGTGGCGAGATAGTGAAAGCGAATAAACCTTTCAGATGGAAATGAGGGCACACCATACAAACCAAGGCCAAGCACAGCCTGTGCATCGTCACCATGGCAATCCGCTGCGAAACAGAGAAGGACCTGTGAAATAGGACCACAAAGAATCTCAGAGGGCCAGGCTCATCGTTTAAAAACTCAAAGTCATTTTTCTTATTCAAAAGCTTGAGGCGGTGTAGGAGTCATGGAGCTGCCGTACAGAATAATCAAGGAAACTGAATAATTCTGCATATATAGCTTAGAAATGGCTGCAGTGCAAATCCATTTCCTCCTTGTTGTTTATTAGGTCACAGGCCGCATGAAAGCAACCTGTCATTTCAAGGCACATCAAATAACGCCCAGCACTTTTTTCCCTCTGTGAACTCATGCATTGAGAGAGACTGGGGGTAAAATCACTCTAAATAGACAGTGTCTCCACTGCCTTTGCTAATGTATTGCATTCCCCATTCTTTCTGTCTCTTTCTCCTACTCTGCAATGTCCCATCGAGTTCAGTGACCCTAAAGAGAAATCAATATGCTTTCTTGTCATGCCACTGAAGCTATCTCCTCTGGTGCTGTTTCTCTCCCCTTCTGTTTTCCTTCTTGACACACTTGATGTGCTTCCCTGTAGTTACAAAAAAGGAAGAAAAAAAGTAGAAGATGACGAAAAAACATTAGGGGAATGGAAGGCTTGCAGCTTCATAGCATTAAATAAATAGCCTCGTATCTCCCCTGTACTACCTGTGCTAAATGCTCCATCCTGGGAATAAAATGCACCCCTTTACTTTTACCTAAACTCACATTAGGAATTTACACATCATTACAAGTGACACAAGGCTCAAACTGAGGTTAAAAAAAATGTCTATATGGCTTTCTGGTGTTGTACTTTCTTGTGAAAAAATCATTAACTGAATTACATGTTGACTGAAACTACGGGGATTACCACACTTAAATTCTGACGTAATTTACTATTTATAAAACAGGTTTGTTTTGGACCCAGGTGACTTTCATTATATGGACAATAATAGTTCAAATATTCTTCAGAAAATAAAGAAAGTCATGTAGGCTTTGTCAATATTAATGATTTCTTTTAACAATTATGCATTTAAACAACACAAAACATGAAAGTAATCTGACCAAATACATTGATACAAGAGAGATTAAACTACGCTATCTCACGACCAATTCGTATGAATTCGTACGAGTGATTAAAAAATGGCTAATTCGTACTAATTCATATGACCTCACTCGTACGAATTCGTATGATTCGTAGGTTTAGGGGCGGGGTCAGGGGTAGGTCATTCGTACGAATTGGCCAATTCTTAAAATATGTACGATTTAGCAAAAACGTACTAATTCGTACGAGTGAGGTCGTACGTTTCGTTACGAATTAGCCACCTCGTAAAATTCGTACGAATTCTCGTGAGATCGGGTTGGATTAAATCCAGTATCATTAAATGGCCCATTAAAGACTTGAGAGTGAAAAATGGACTGATTTACGGTTTGAGTCAGAGCATTTTTTTTAATCACAAAAGAAAAACAAAAAAGAGTGTCCAGTTAAGAGACAACATAATTATTTATTTGATTATAATGATGATGTAAATATTTACTCAGCATCATGCGACATTCTCCAATCTAGAGGCAAATTTTTCCCTGTGAATTTTGGCTGTATTCAAATTGTGCTCCAGTTAAAATCCAGCTCACTGCTTGACTTCTGAATGTGAGACAAACAGGAGAAAGAAACTTTGTGCAATTCATAGTTCAAAAGACTGTCAACAATGGCATGCGAATGGCTGAGAGCATAAACATACAGCACATAGTGGAGATCCCAGGGGTTGTCATAGCTTGACTTCAAAAAGGCGAACCACGGAAAGTGAGAATCTCTGGGAACAAAGTGAATGCTGCAGCCTCCATGTGGAGAAGGTTCGGATATACTACTGTCATTCAAGGTAAAGTGACAGAGAAATGTTTGCCGTGGTTGCAGACATGAACCGCTCAAATGGTTGAGATTTGGTACTGCACTCTTGGAGACTATGCGTGAATAATTCAGAGCCTCTGGGGATGCCAATAGAAGAGGAGCTCGGGGGGAAGTCACTGTACTTCTTCACCTGCCATGTCTGTACAGGTAACACATCAGGGCAAAACAGCTTGGAAACACTCAAATCTTCTGCACTGAGGCTTTACAGATTTTAATACACTCTTTATATACGGTGGGGTCCAAAAGTCTGACACCACATTTGGGATTAGAAATTTTGTTTTGAAACCTTGAAATAAACTAAAGTTTTAGTATTTGGGGGGGGGGGGGGGGGGGGGGGGGACTTTTACTATTCTCCAATAGTGTTGTAGTCAAGACCACCGAACCCAAGACCAAGACAAGACCAAGAGGGGCCGAGACCAAAACAAGACCAAGAATGAGGGAGGGCAAGACCGAGTCAAGACAAAGACCAGCGCCCCACACTACATGAAACAATAAAATGTGAAACATGATCAAAAGAGACTGATCTGAAATCTTCTCAGATTGATCTGAAAGATCCACATTCCCATAAAAACAGAGATATTTAACTCTCAAAGCTGAAATAAACCATCTTTATTCAATACTCCTGGGTGACTTCCATCATTAGTACAGAACGTCTTCACTTTTCTCCGCAACGGTAAGAAAAATACATACTTGGCAATGGCCAATGAGTCACGTTATTGCTTGGAAAATTAGTCAATACACTAGCAAATTAGTGATATTTTCACAGTTATGATCTAAAATCCCGAGTCCTCAATGTCCGAGACCAAGACAAGACCGAGACCAAAAGCGGACAAGACCATCAAAAATTGGTCTTAAGACTGGTCTCGAGTACTACAACACTACTAGGCACACAAGATGCTTTCAAATCATATTGAAATACTAGACATTCTGAATTTAATGTGAATTTGATCACTCACAAACACGTGTGTGTGTCTGTGTGAGATAAAATTCACATGAATTTTGAAAGGAAGAGTTGACTTAAAAATGTTAATTCTGTCATAATTTACTCACCCTCAAGTTGTTTCAAACCTGTGTGAATTTGTTTCTTCTGCTGAACATAAAAGAAGATATTGTGAAAAATGTCGGTAACCAGTCGGACTTTCATAGTATTTTTTTTTCCTACTATGGAAGTCAACAGGGCCCTACAACTGTCTAGTTACCAATGTTCTTCAAAATATCTTCTTTTGTGTTCAACAGAAGAAAGAAATTCACACAGGTTTGAAACAACTTAAGGGTGACTAAATGATGACAATTTTCATTTTTATTCCTTTTTGTTCTATTCCTTTAAATTCATTCATGTTAAACGACTAATAAATGTTTGGCTGCCCTGGCTGCCTGCTCCAACACTCTGCTTCTTTAATACAGTTATTTTTAGAAATTCTCAATTTTATATTTTAGAAAACAGAAGAGGTGCATCAATCCGGAAAAACAAATAATTTCCTTTACACCATTTTCTTTTTCCATTCTGATCCAGACCTTGATAAAACATTAGTGTTCCATTCTTGTCGATAATGGGAGGACTAATACATGTAATTTTTCTTTCTCCTGTTCTTAAAGAGCTAAACGAGTGGCAAAGATAGTCGTGCTATATAGGTCGATTTCTCTGCTGTGCTCCGCTGTGCTCATCAGGAAATCAAATGAATGAAAGCCGAGGGAATGACCTGTGTCAAAGAGGCGAAGAATAAAATCATCAAAATGGAAGCGGCAGCCAGCCACACTGTACTGACAACAGCTTTGTTAGAGCAAGTGCATGGCAGCCTCTTTTCCCTTGAGCCACAGGTTGGAGTCCTGCAGGACATGTTCCATCTGAAAGGCCCATCTTTGTCCCAGAGAACATTGATCGACTGTGCTATCTCTAGTTCTTGAATCTGCTCTTCCCTAAACACTACACACAATTATAGGTATGCACAGGAGAGAGAGAAAGCAGCTGTCCACTAATTGGTTTGATTCATGCAAAATGAGATGATCTGAGTTGAGCCAACAAATAGTGTCTCAAAATCAGGCAGAGTTGAATTAATGTCTTTTGTGAAGATGGCAAGTGGGTAAATGACAGCAGACTCCTTGAGAAGATTTGCTGAGAAACATTCCTCCATAAACTGTCAACGACAAAAATAGAATTTCTAAAACTGTGCTGTTTTTTTTTCCTTGTCAAGCCAATCCTGCATTTAAGCAAGTTTGTCATGCCGACTATAGCAGGTGCTAGAGGCAGAAAGCAAGCTATCGCCTGGAGTTAGGCACAATTAATTAGTGACAGAATTATACATACATATGTGTAATTTATGCTTCCAAGACCTGTCTGGTGATTCAGATTGCCTGAGGAAAAAGAAAAATCCCAGAAATCTTCAACAGCCGTGCTCTTGGATGAGCCGTTTATGAAAACAGCCACATGCTGAATTTCACTTGGCAAAAACTAGCCAAATCAGTCACATATAACACTAATACAATCATTAAATCTTAGAATGATGCATAGTGATGAAATTTTCTGTTCCTCAGTATGTCCTTCTAAATCACAAGGGTATTTTAACTTCACCTTGAGTGTCTGTATAACCCCAATTAAAACCAAAAGAGCTGTTAAAGTTCTGGCTTGATTTGAAATTAATTAATGTTAAGCAGCAAAATAAGAAACTTTTCCAAGAGGCTAATTAGTTCTCTTAATGGTCAAATTAAATAATTAGTGAGAACAATAGGGAATATTACAGAGAACAAAATTTAAAAGCAGTCCATGAGTTTAGAAATGTGCATTTAAAGGCACACAGGGGTCAGTTGGAGTTTTGCTGCCAGCTTTCGGATTATTTGAAATGGAAAAGTGTAAGACAGTCTGACTCCAGGCAAGAAATGAAAGGGGGAAAAAAAGGGAAGGATTAGATTAAACCTCCAGAGATGATTCGTGGGTTTAATTCTCCTCTAATTCCTTGAAGTTTACAATTTGTGTGGTGCAAGAGAGGTAGATCTCTTTAATGAGGTTGGCACTAGTAGTCAAGGGTTGGCGTTCAGAATGCCGTTTGGTTCCAGACGTGGGCGTGTCATTTGTACGTATCAGAGATCAAAGCACATGTATGTGCTGACAGTGTCCTCAAAGCATCTTAATTAGGTAGCGATGTACGCTGGGACTCCTCATAATTCACACCAACGCAAAAAATAAATAAATAAATAAATAAATTTAAAAAAAAATAAAAAAAAGAAAAAGAGTTCTCTCAGGTTTGCCAGATCCTGTAACAACAGAAGGAGCAGCAAAATTTTGCATCTGAGAGATAACTTCTAAAAAGATGAAACAAAGATGAGCTTTTTAAACATGGAAAGCGTTAGCAAAGATTGTCTGGGGAGGTAAGCCAGTATGATCCATCAAATAGTTGAAATATTTGAAACATTAGATGTGCTTGGCTCGATATTGCTGCAGTTAATTACTGCACTCTGCATCAATATAAAAAATAGGTCTTCTGCAACAATTTGTGGGCAAGAAAAATTGTTCTTATGTTGTCCAAACTGCTCACAGTTGCTTGCTAGTCAGGCAGTTTTCTTGTGCTTTCTAACTGGTGAAAAGTTTTATTCATGTAAAAATATTCTCTGTCCAGGTATAGTATCAATAAAAGATGACAATTCGTGAAGACATCCTAACCAATTCTAGCTGACCTTCAAGTGTCAACACATTTACACCACTTTCTTTAGCAAAACAGAGTGTGAATGGTGAGGGAACCCAACAAGCAATAGCCTTAATCTCATGCCTAGGTTAACTATAGGCCCGTCACCAGATATAGACTGGTAATGAGTAACCCACTTCTAGCCAAAATAACCTTGAATTTGGTTCCATGTCGTTTTCTTCTTGGGCTATTTTTAGATGTCCATTAAATTTTCACTGTCAGCCCAAATTTTTCCTTGTTTTAGCCTAGACGTCAGGGCTATGTTTGGACAGCTATTAGACATCTTTTTAAATGCAAACTAGCTTCCTGGGAAGTCTTCAAACAGCCAGGGGTGTGTTTCTGTACAACAACATAACACGCTAGTTCACTACCACACTACGATGCATCGTTGAAGAAATCAACTAGCCCAGTCACGACTGTTTTCCGAAACTGTACTGTGTCAAATTGGTTGTTCAACCACGTTAGTTGATGTCACAGGTGGTGGAGTAGCTAATAACTTTCTTTAATGAACCTGTTTGAGATCAAATTAATGCTAGATGGTTTTCTATAAATTAAGAACATGGAATCTGAGGTCTACTTTCTATTTTCATTCTTACGTGGTAGAGCAGGTTCCCACAAGCGCACTCTTCAAAAATGGTGCTTTAAATCTCTTGACAAACTAAAGGCGTAATGACATTTGTATGTATTTTAAATAAAAGATACAGATTGTAATGAATGTCAGCTGGCTTATTTTACTCAAGACAAGGATTTATTAAGTCCACTAAGAGCACGTCCACAGCTGGAGATCTGTCGTTCCAACCACACAACTTTGCAATGCTGTTTGTGAATGTTAGTTAGAACGATGGTTTCGGGAAACAATGACTCGTTGAATGCGGATAACGACCGAATTTGCGACCATAGTTGGCTAACAATGCTTTTGGGAAACGCACCCCAGACCAACTGAAGGGAATTGTGTTAGTCAAACACATCCTTGCACTTTCCAAACCTTGAAGTGAATACGAAGCCCTTTCTGTTTTGGTTTATGCTGTCATTGTGTCAGTCATTCTTTGCTAGGGAAGCTTTGTAATAACTTCCTGTTGGATCAAAAAGGGCAGCATCAGAGAGATGTATGACTGCAATCTGCACTGAGCTCAGCTCTACTGCTCAAGATAACAATAGAAAGCAAGAATGAGGATTTGCAAATCTGTTAGATGCGTCTGTTAAAAGTATCAACTCCTAATCTTTTCCGCTGTTAATTTTGCAACATTCTCCGGGTTTCAGCTAAGCCGCCCAATATTACAAGCTTCTGGATTTTGATAAATACCACACATGTTTGTTTTCTATGTTTCATTTATCAAATTGCAATATCTAAATGTCATCATTCACTAATATCTGGAAACATAGTGCAACAGATTATGGATATTTCTGCACACACTCTTGATGTTTTTAAGGGAACTTTGACTTAAACTTTTCCTCTTTTTTAAACTATTGTGCATTTTGTCTTTATCTGCATTTCGAGGGCTTGGAGCCAGAGGGGCGTAAGTGGCTTTTAACAAACTTTACAGGAGAGACAAAACACAATTTTGATCACACTTCAATCACCTGTATTATTAACCTAAAACCACAAACATTGCAACCACAGGCAAACTTACATGAATGAGTATTAAGTAAAAAATATATGACATATTAACACAATGAAAATGTTCTAAAACATTTTCAACAAATAAAAAACGTAAAATACATCAGATATGCCTTTTTGATGCTTTATTCAATACAGTTTGATCTCAGATAGGTATTTTTGGTACCATTGGATAGAGCTCATCAAGACCTTTATTTTGACATAAAAAAACCTCATATTCGCTCAAAATGCCACTTACGCCCTTCTGGCTCCAAGCTGTACTACTATTAAAGGGATAGTTCGTCCAAAAATGAAAATGGTCAACATTTACTCATTCTCAAGTTGTTTCAAACCTGTATGAATTGCTTTCTTCTGTTGAACACAAAAAGAAGATATTTTGAATAATGCACGGTAACTAAACAGTTGATAGGTCCCATTAACTTCCATAGAACTTTTTTTTCATACTGTGGAAGTCAATGACGCCCATTAAATGTTTGGTTTAGGTGAGACATAAAAAATACCCAATAAGCACAAGGGATTGTCCTGACTAAAATTCAGCTAAAATAATGATCACAAGATTTTTTTTAATATATATATACACACACACACACACACACACACACACAGTATATACTATATATATACAAAATGATTATTTATAAATGTTAATCTCTTCCTCGCATATAGGCCTACTTAGGCTATACAAATGTACTGCTTTAGGAATGAGTAATATTTGAGGGGACTTGACTTTAAAAATTAGAATCACAGCCATGATTATTTGTTACTGACTCGTTGGTTGCAGGTGGTTTTAGGAAGAGGGACATTTTCATTCAAAATTCTGACATAAATCTACGTAGTGCAAGATGAATCAATTGTCCAGGAAGAGAGAGATTTTAAATGTTAAATGTGTATCTGCTAAAAATGAATTTTCTAAACTTGCATATAAGTAGACGGGTTCAAGGGCCACAAAATACCTATTTTGTGGGGTCTTAACTTATGCTTTGATGACAAAAACAGAACAAAGCAAGAAAGTTTGGCAACTGTGAAACTGTCCAACCACACTCATTACCAAGGTAGATCCAGAAACTCCTAGTTTCAGGGATTTGTTTTTAACCCCACAAATTCAATGATGATTACAGGGCAAAGGTAGTAGCAGAAAAGAGATAGCGGGGGGAAAAAGAGAGTAAGACAGGCTAAAAGAAGGGATTATCATAGTAAGACCTTTAAAAAGTGAGACTGAGGATTATTTCACCTTCTCATGGAGGGATGCATAATTCATGTGATCTGGAATCCTCAGTGAGTGTAGTGGCTTCCTCCTCATTTCTTCTATATCTTCTCTCTCATATCTTCTCTACTGTTCATCCATTCCTTCAGGCCTGATGATTTTCTTGCTTTCCATAAGTGTTAAAGAAGGCTGCTTTATCTGCAAGGAACATTTTAATGTCAGTTGAGGCTGAATTCCCCCTACTGCCCATCTGCTTGTATCTTCGAACTTCTAAAAACTTCATAGTTCTTGCTTAACTCCTTCACCGTCTTGATTCTATATTTGAAGCGTAATTTATTTAAGCTGAAATTTCAGCTGTCATCTTCAGAGTCAACAGAAATCAGAAATTCAGAAATCATTCTAATATGTTGATCTGGTGCTAAAGAAACTTTTCTCATTATCATCATCAACGTTGAAAACAGTAACTCACATATTCTAAAAAAAACCCCATCACATTCATTTTGCTTCTAAATATTTAAATGGATGGTGTCAACACTTTTGTCCATTATCCTTTCTTGGGTCCCTGTGGCATTTCCTGACAGTCCGGCATACCAACCCGATCTCACAAGAATTCATACTATTTTACGAGGTGGCAAACTCATAAGACCTCACTTGTACGAATTGGTACGTTTTTGCTAAATCGTACATATTTTACTAATTGGCCAATTCGTATGAATTCGTACGAATGACCTACCCCTGACCCCGCCCCTAAACCTACCCATCACGTGGGTTTGGACAAATCGTACGAATTCTTACGAGTGAGGTCGTATGAATTAGTATGAATTAGCCACTTTTTAATCACTCGTACAAATTCGTAGGAATTGGTCATGAGATAGCGTAGGGCATTCCAAAGCTAGAGATCTCCCAAGAACCGCTAACTGCCAGTCATAGCATTAGCTTCAATGCTACTATAAGTGAAATTGTACACAGGTTCCTATTCAACATTTTGCTTGTAATGTGCCAAACAGTATTTACAATACTGAATACCAAAGATGCACATTTATAATGTTTAATCAAATATGGAATACATTATTAATAAACCATAAAGTTACACATAATTTATATTTGTATAACTTTCAAGAGGAAATTTTGGTTTAGACAACTGAGGCTAATACTTTAGCATGACCCACTTGTAGTATTTCTTCTCCCCAAGATAAGTTTGTCTTCAGTGTTTATTGTGCAGGTTATTTGGAGATGCACATTTTTTATTTTATTTATTTATTTATTTTTTTAGAGGCACTACATATCAGGGACAAAAAATACTGCAATCATTTGTCACTTGCCTGATTTAAATGAGAAAGTGGATGAGAGAGTGAGAGAATTAACAGGAGAATGTATCCTGTGGACATAACTGATCTTCAAACACTGAGATTCATTTGAAATTCTGATTTGGGTTCTATTTTTAGGCAGAACTGTGACGAGCGCCAACTCATGGCAGATTCAGCTGTTCAGTCTTTTTTTTTTTTGTCCCTTTTATACATCTGGGTCCCTGAAGGCTGAGCTTCCATGGCATTGCCATAAGTTATGCCATTAATCCATGATGCAGTGGATGCTCATCTCAGGTCTGGAGATTGTCCAAAACATAATCTCTTCTAAACTGTTCGTACATTCTCATGCTGCATTGAGGGCTGGGGTTGAATCAAATAAAATTGTAATCAACAGTAGAGTTGTACATGTGCTCGGTTAACTATTTGTTAGTAAATTACAAGCTAGACATGATGCAATATCAAAGACGTCCGCCAGTATATACACAAACCAACGTTTTAAAATAGTGAAGTAAAAGGTGAGTTTTTGGTTTACCAGTATTTTAACATCCTGATCGTATGTGAATTGTAATTATTTGCAGCGTCTTTCTGTATTTGGTTGCGTTGTGAGTATTTGCAACATAATGTAACACAATCCAGTAACATTAACATAAATAGCTATGGCCCATTTTTAAGAGTGGAAGAATATAGAATTACAAATCAAAAAGTTGCAGCATTATATAATGTTTTAAAGATCGAACTTGGTAGAGAAACAATAGATACAAGCTAAGTGATAACATGAAAGCAGTTGCAGGCAGATCTTAGCCAAGTAAACAGAAGGAGGTGGGCATGTGTGGGAGTAGAGGATGATGGAAGGGGTGGGTTTGGGGATGTCAAGACTACAAAATTACCCTCATTAGTCTAGTGAATGGGTCAACAGGGAAAGGTCCTCTTCAAAGGGATTTTAAACAGCAGAGGAAGAACTGAAAGACATGAAGCAACTCACACATCCAACAGGCAGCTAATTGCAGCCAAATTCATGATCCGTTTTGATGATAATATTTCTCTTAGTTACCTTAATTTGGGTCCCAAGGCTGTATTTGGTTTCTGCATGGGATTGATGTTGAGCTGCTCGGACTGATAGTGTGTTGAAAGATTGAATCTTTGCGTGCACATGGAAATTAACTGATAGTTTTCTTTCTTCTACAGTTTGCAGTATCTCTCTCATTCACTCACACTATTGCAGAAAAGGAAAATTGTCACACATTCTGTTTGGAAGAAGGAGGTTGAAGCGTGGGCAAGCGGCAGACAGACCTGCAGTTCGGAGAGGACTAATGTAATTAATGGAGCTTACTGGGGTAGGCTGGCGTGGGACTGATCCAACTGCAATGTGTGTCACCAAGCAATTAATTCACTTGACAGGGCCTCCCAAAAATTGCAAAAGGTCAGGGGACCAGGATCTGGGCCTTAACTAGCAATAAAGCCTTGAAAAAGCCTTGGAAAGTTGCTCACCGAAGGCCTCAGAAAGTTCATACGCTGTTAACCTGCTGTGTCGGACATTTCAAAGTCTTTAATGTCAGGGCTAGTTTTTAATCTAGAGGTCAAACCAGGGAAATATCATATAAATGAAGGATAAATAGAAAATAAGTTATTGTTTTGTACAGTTTTAAAGCAGCAGCATGTGACAGACTTCTCTTCTGAGTTTTTAGTCCAATGTAAATACATATTTCATTGCTTTTCTTGGTAAAAGACATGCACTTTAAAGTAATTTACCTGATATTGTCAACGAGCACGCAGTATTATTTATTAAAGTCAAGTCACATCCAAGCCTCATCAATTTTTAAATATGTTTCGCATTGCCTCAAAAATAAAACTACTATATAACAATAAGAGGGATATATTATTATTTTTTACTGTTGTTTGGCTATCATTGTTTATATTCACCTTCTATTCGCACCATTAGTCAAATCTTCAGTAAACACAATGCTGAAATAGTGGAGGCAGGCACAAAGGTGCATCTAAAAACAAACTCATTCAAAGATCGTTTCATGTTTCAAGGGAAATTGCACTTCTTTTGTTGACGAGTGACGAGTTTATGTTAAAGAGGTTTTTTGTCAAAAAGAATAGGGATCAGCCAGGTTAATTTTTGCTTCTGTCTTGGGGAAATCTTATTTAAGCCAACATTTATGTAAGATATTTAGACGATTCTGGAGTTTTAAGTAAATGTTATGTTTACTGTGTAAAATACATACAATGATCACAGCCATTTTGATATCCAATGCAACAACACGAATGCAAGTGAAGCTGATTTTATACAACGATATATTTTAGACACAAAATATATCAATTGGTTAATACGTGTTCTTCTGCTCTGCCAATGAGTTCCAAACAAAGAAATGGTGAAAGCAGAACAGTCTCACCTCACTACTCCGAGTGGTGTTCATTCAGGCTGGAAAGTCTTAATTACAAATAAGCCTTTGGAGGAGTGAGACTCAGATTTAATAAAAAAATATCTTAATTTGTGTTCTGAAGATGAACGAAAGACTTACGGGGTTGGAACAACATGAGGGTTATTACTGACAGAATGTTCTTTTTTGGGTGAACTAACCCTTTAAAGGAGGCATTAGTTTGACATCAAGACAGCATCATGTCTCAAGGGAGGGAAAAGGTACGCTTGTCCTCATTCAGAGAACACTATATACTGTAGATCGTCTGGTACATAGTTTCTGCACTCAAGATATTGTAAACGTCAATAATGCATAATGGCTCACATTTATGGATGTAGAGACAATCGTACTTTCTGCCTATGAGATTCATGATAGGCTTTGTTCTTGTGTGAACACCGAAGAGTCTTTCACTGTCTTGAACAAACATTTAGCAATGTTTATTCATATCTTATTCATATCCCCTCATTTAAGCAATACAATAGTGAAAAGATCAGCAATACAATAGTGACGAAACTAAGAGAAAAACACAATAATTGTAAAAGTTCAGGTTAGAAACTATAAAGTGTGCCCACACAGTTAATGGCAGCAGAATGCGTTGGAATAACCTAGTCTGAAAAATCATAAGTGGAACAATCAGCACTCTAAACATAAATGTACATGCAGCACCAACAAATAAACAGTGTTGTCTTACCGAATCTAGCCCAAAAGGCCTATACAATCTAGTAGATATTTAAATGAAACATAATTGTAAATGCCATTTGAATTAAAGTTGCCAAAGTAAATGAAATGTTTTAGCAATTGTGCAACTTTTGATTTCTAACGGACGGGATTTTGTGTAATGCTCTTTGTAGATGAGGCTAGATAACACTTAAATTCACAGTTTGTACAAACGGTTGACAGAATCAAACCCTTGATCTGCACAGCATGATTATGTGTGAAGTCCTGAGCTGACAAAGAATGCTGTAATACATATGCTAAGTGCACGGCATGCATATTCTTACCAGATATGTGAGAAAAAAATGTGTTGTCAAAAGTGAAAAAGACAGCCATATATGAGGGTTTTAACAGTATCAATATCCTCATTTTCACATTAACAAAAAATTGGATCAAAGTCACCATTAGCTGGCCATAAATTTGGTTCTCTTACGAGAGGTTCTCTCATACTGTGTAATATCTTACACTAGGGGAAAACCTCTTTTCCAAGAGATATTGAAGCCAAAAATTATCCTTAATTTTGAATTAAAGGAGTAGTTCACCAAACGGTTCAAGGTCCAAAAAACAGTTTCAGTGCAAACTGTTCAAATGACTTTAAACGATTCCAAACGACGAATAAGGGTCTTATCAAGTGAAACGATCAGTCATTTAAAAAAACAAAAAAAAAAATAAACAAAGTTTAAGTTTTATAAAGTTTTAGCCGCTGACCTTCATCTTGCCACCTTCAGTCGCCGTACCTGCTTCGCTTTCCGGCATTATATCCTTTCTCTGCATTGTGTGTGTGTATTCGCCGCCGCGACTCACACTTTTTTTCTGTCTATCCTCTAAAAGAGCTAGCAAGAGTGATGTCGCTTTCCTGCCGCTCATGCCAAGCAGCATTCAATGACGAGACCTCCTAGGAACACGACAATGTTCAAGTCTCACCGCGCCCAGACTTCCAACAAAGCTTTTCGCTCGTTCAGTTCCAGAGAACGCAACTGTTCCAGTGTATTCTGCAGTAAACAAGTTGGTATCATGGCCTGCTTGCCTGCACACAACCACCGTTTTTACATCGACTCAGAAGAATCACATAAAGAGTGTAAATTCTGGTGTTCCGGCCAAGGCCGATGGTGTTATGTTGTAACCGTCTTCCTATACACTCCTAGTGAGACAAGCTACAAGATAATTTTGAGGGGGGGAGGGGGGGGACCCACAAGCCAAACTTGATGAGATATATAAAGAGTGAAGAAACAGTTGAAAGATAAACCTCAATACTCCAATAGAAATGCTTTCACTTTATATTCGATGACACACTCAAAAGTATTTACATAAAGACCACCCAGCAAACACGGAATATACAATAACATACCCCATTGGTTTCACACTAAATGCAATACTGTTTGATGAGTAGCAGTACAATTAAACCTTAGCTGAAAACCTAAGATTTTCATTGTCCTGCAATCCACAGAGTTATCCATGTTTGGTATCATAGAGTCAATGGTTCCATTTGCAGCGATGGCGAGCACAGCAATAATCGCCCCATGACAGAGGTTAAGCAGTTACAAGGTGTAATCCACAGTGATTCCAAAACCCATGTGACCACAGTCAAGCTTTGAAAACACTATCCTTATGGTATAGAATTCTCATGTTCAAGTCAAATTGCAGCATTAAAACTCATCGAATATATGACATTCAAACAGATGATATTCAAAGAGTCCTTCTACAAACAAAACAAATACATACTAGCATTAGATGTTGTTTTTAAACCAACCAATAGCCGAAACCCCTTCCCCCAAAACAAACAAAATACAGCTTACACAGAAATAACCCCAGTTGAAATTACAAATCATAGAAAGAAAAACACTTACTTGATTGAGCTTGAAACAATAGTTTCTCAATCTGGACTCTAAACAAATTGTGTGAGGAAGAACCATGCTTTTCTCTCCACACCCTTGTCCTAACTTCTTCTCCTACCTACAGTAGCTATATACAACAAAGCATGACACCTAGAGCCCCCTACTGCATAGTAGTGGAATTACAGACGAAGAAAGAAAACCAGGAACCAAACTCTGGGTGGTTACAATGTGTAATAAAAATGCCCACAACGCAGTGTTCATTTCTACACATAAACACAGCCCGCCACAACACAGGCCTCACACAAATAAAATCGACTCATGTCGATTGTGCATTAAATGTAGTGAATGTGCCTACAACTCAGTGCCCACAAACACTACACACTGCATGTCCCTCGGTTTCTGTAAATCCAACACACATAGTCAGCTCAGGCCGACGGTGTTTTCAGTGCAGTAACTTTTCGCATCCACATTCACTCACAGACATGATAAGCCCCACGGGGCTCGCCCTGCTTGCTCTCTCTCAGCAAACTGTGATAAGGGAATTGAGCGCGGCCAGGCTACCCGCCACAAAAGCGCACGCCCCGCCTCGAACACTGCAAGTACAGTGTTTACGTTACAGCACACAAAAAGCTCGCCTATCGTCACTACGTTGCAGTCAGAGCCCAGATCTCATTCTAACCCTAGCTATTCATGCAAATGCGTGAGCAAAGTTTCCCAGGGTATCAAAATGGGTGCTGAACATTATAAAAAGAGGCTATTTGCTGCAGTTCGCTCGACGTCATCACCGCTAAACGGTACAACACAGTGTCCCCTGGTGGCTTCCCTAGTTTCCCAGCCACTGCTGTTCTTATGTTGTATAAATTCAGTAGAAATTAGGAGAATAGCTTTTTTAGTACCTAAAATGTAACTGTAATGGAATACATTTTTAAACTTACCCTCCCAAGCTTGGTAAGGAGAGTGAGTCGCTCGCTGAGGAAAGTGAGTCGCCCGTTGTGTGAGGAGAATGAGTAGCTCGCTGAGGAGAATAGGTCACCCGCTGTGTGAGGAGAGTGAGTCGCTCGCTGAGGAAAGTGAGTCGCTCGCTGTGTGAGGAAAGTACATATACAGATCCACCGCTGGCCTATCAGTGGAAGTCAGTAGTTAGTAGCTAGTTGCTGTAGTATAGTGACTTCCTACGACAAGTCATTAGTCCTATTTTTGGACCTTCTGGCCCGCCATAGCAGACAGTCCTGCTGTGGGAGACATTCGGCAGAGCGCAGATAGACCTGTTTGCATCACAATAAAATGCTCACTGTCCAAAGTTTTTCTCCAAAAGCAGGGATGCACTGGCCCACATCTGGTCCCACTGCCTGCTCTATGCATTTCCACCTGTCTCGCTCCTGCCTCAGGTATTGGAACTAATCAGGGAAGATGGTTGCTCAGTGCTGCTTGTGGCTCCACTCTGGAAAAGCCAAGCATGGTTCCCAGTTCTGATGCAGCTTACGATCACTGTCGTTGGCCAATAACAATGAGGAAAGACCTCCTCTCTCAGGCCAAGGGCTCGATTTTGCATCCTCACACAGAGCTGTGGTCCCTGCATGCATTGGCCATCAACAGGTACCCGCAAACCTCCCGGAGTGAGGTCATCTAAAAGACGACTCTATTCCTCAAAGTGGCCTGTATTTTCTGGCTGGTGCCAAGCCCGAGACTTTTCACTCCTAGACTGCTGGGTTACGGAAGTTCTCACCTTCCTTCAAGTGCAACTGGATAAGGACAGAACCCCATCCACACTCAAAGTTTACGTGGCGGCCATAGTGGTGTTTACAAAACTGGCCAGTCACTGGGGAAGAACGATCTGGTGATCTGCCTCCTTAAAGGAGCTAAGAAGCTGAATCCTCCCAGACTCCCCTCAGTCCCCATGTGGGACCTTTCCACGGTTTTGGAAGACATGAAAGGTGCCCCGTTCGAGCCAATCCACTCGTCGGATATGAAGCATCTGTTTTCTTATGGTTTCTTATGGCTCTTGCTTCAGTGAAGCACATAGGGGATTTACAAGCGCTCTCAGTAAGTGCAACGTGTATGGAATTTGGGGCAAATGACTCATAGTCATACTCAAAACAGGACACGGATATGTGCATAAATCCCTCAACACACCATTCAGGGCTCAGGTTATTTCCCTGTCTGCCCTGCCGGTTTACAACTAGGAAAAAGACACAAGCTTTCTTTGCCCAGTCAGGGCATTAAGACCTTGCCCATCTGTCTTGCACATCTGTTTTCAGACAGACTGAGCAGCTCTTCGTTTCGTTCAGCGGACGTGCTAAGGGACTAGCCGCATCGAAACAGAGACTATCCAGATGGATAGTTGATGCCATAGCACTGACATTTCAAAAGGCTTGAAGTGTCCTTTTGGTTTCAGAGCGCACTCCACAAGAGGCATGGCCTCATCGTGGGCTTGGTCTAGTGGCTGGGCCTCCCATTCTACATTTGTAAGGTTTTATAACCTAGAGGTTCCCGCCTTACAGTGTAAACTACTTTTGGTCTAAAATGAGGATTGTCTGCCCCGTTGCTTCGGCTCAGAATACTGCAACCGCTTGAGCACCGCTCGCTGATCGATAAAATTACTCCATGGGCAGAAGTAAGACCCATACTGTTACACAGTTCTGGTCGAACATTTTCACCCTGACTGTGTGTAACACTGTTAATATGATTAACTCCCTTAGTACACTAAATTATTGGGAATGACGCTTTTAGCCTTCTCAGAGTTTCTGTAAGTCTCTGGTGATTATGCACACTATATGACCCCCGGGCACCTCCCCCTGGGTCTTTGGTCTTGAATCCCAGCACGTACAGCGTTTTACACTGTGTTCCCCTAGCTTAAAATATTATGCAGTACGAGAGAACCTCTCGTAAAAGAATGTACTCGGTTACTAACGTAACCTTGGTTCTCTCTAGAAGATATATTTGCCGTGCCTGCAACGTGCTCTGGTTCACTTCGACAATAATATATCAGCCCATCGAGCTATATTTATAGGCCCAAGCCACGCCCGCTTAGGCCCCCATTGGATCTGATGCCACCAAGAGCCTCTCTCGATAGGCTGCTGCTGTTGCCGCAGGACAGCCAATAGGCACGCGAGCCGTCAAGCCTATGTCTGCATGCTGCCGGAAGCATTTTACATTGATTCAAAAATAAGGATAGTTTTTGGCTTCAAAATCTTGTGGAAAATAGGTTTTCCTCTAGCGTAAGATATTACGCAGTACTTGTTCCCTCTTCTAGAGAGAACCGAGGTTATGTTAGTAATGAGTACGTTTTGTTTTCAGTTTCACTTGTCAGAGCTTATAGAATGCATGCCATTTTGCATGCAATACATGGAGGGAGATACTTTTGGAAGGATGCTAAAGTGCTGGCTGTGAACGAGTGCATGGCCTGCTGACATGCCTTTGGGCAGCGTATGAGCCCTCAAAACGATATTGCATGAGACGGTGGCAGGATCAGTAGAGCTGTGGGCAGAATCAGACAAATAGAGCAGTCTGTGGTCGAGGAGCTTGTTGTCACACTTACTCCAGTGAGTTTTCCTTGGGGGTAGTTTTATTTTTTGAAAATCACTTTGTGTATAGGCATATACATTAAAGTCTGGACTACAAAAACGCTATTGAACATTTCAACTGTCAATTCCTAGAAAAAGATATAGGGGAGATATAGGGTATGGTTGTAGCAGGGAGTCCTATGATCATTTCAGTTTTTACTCACTTCCTCCCAGAACCTACTGTATATGAATGGTTGTAAATGCTGGGAATAGGCACATGAAGATTTCATAAAGAAAAAAAAATGAGGTAAGAATGTACATTTTGAATGAAACATTTTTTGACCAAAATTATATTTTGTTTAAAGTTTTGCATATAAAATTATAACTTATATTAGATTAAAATGTTGTTTCTCAGACAAGTTTTTATTCCGCTAATTTTAAACTATTATGCTAAAATTGGTGCATTTTGTAGGAAACAAATGTGGATACTTTGCATGAAAATTTGAGCACTCAAAAATTAAGTTACAGATGCTGAAGCAAAAAGGGTTACAACTTTACCCAGTCTCCCCCCCACACACACTATTTTTCAAAAGTTAGAATCTATGGATTCTAACTTTTGTTATGGATTTTTTTTTTAGATTTTTTTTTCAGCAAGAATGGACGTCAATTATTAAAAGAGACAGTTATTTGCTTTATAATGTTACAAAATAAAATATTAAATCTTCTTTTCAATTTTCTATTCATCAAAGAATCCTGAGACAAATCAGCATATTAGAAAGATTTCTAGAGTAACGGCAGCTAAAAATGATTCTACTTGACATTCTGTTTACTCTTATAAGTAAGAAACAGAGAGTGAGTGATTTTTTGTTGTTGTTGTTGCATTGAATGTTTACGTACAAAAAAATGGCAGTAACGAGCGTTGCCATGATTACAGTGTCATCTTTGCAATAGACCAAAAATATTGCAGCATTCAGTTGAATAAGAGAAGTCTCTTTTAAGAACAAAGAGCATCTTCCTCGCTGTACGATCAGCGTCAGCAGCCGTAACCCAGGATTCATCTTCAGTGAAAAAAAGGAAATGCAATCTGAACTGGGCCATGAGTAAGATGGGATGGCTCTTTTATCTTAGTCACAGAACCAAACCGTTACCCCTACCCAACATCACTCAACCCAGCACTCAGTCAAGGAGGATGATGGGAGAAAAAGCAGATTTATCCATCATGCAGAAGGTTTGGGCTCTCCAGCAGCCAAAGTCTCTGAAGCATGATTTCTGTCTCTACCACACTTGCCCTTCCAACCTAAAAGAATTTCAAATCAAATGTCGACAGAAGGAGCAGATTTGAAACCAGAAACAATCAGTATAGTGTCATGCCTATGAAAGCAAAGAAAAATGAGGGAAAAGTTTTAGCCAAATTGAAACATGTACACAACAAATTTGATAATATAGCAAATGGTTCCAAAAAGGATAACATCTGAATATTATTTTTGAAGCTTTCAAGTATTAAAATATTGTAGATGGAAAAGCACCTAAGTGTCATGAAAAACAAAATAACCTTCATAAAAATGACTTAAATTTCAGACATGCCTTCAGATGACTTTCAATACAGTCATCTAAAGGCATTTAATAGTTTGTCTTTTTTTATGCCCTACATATTTATCACCCATCCGTATGTAAAATAGTTTTACTGAGAGAATTAGCATTGTAGTGCAAAGGACCTTCTCTTCTCTGTCATGTCAGCTATTTTAATGCACCCATGCAAACCAAAGGTCAACTTGACTATTAAGAAAAATAGCATTTCAAAGACGCCATTCCTCTTTTTAATTGTCTGTCTGAAAAACAGCCTGCTTTGGTTCCTGAGGACACCATTTCTCTCCCGTTTAATATCTTCCATGGATTTCTGCCCTGTCATTGACGTCTCAGCCAGTGATATAAGACACTCTGTTGATTGTTTTTATGTGATATATATCCAAGTGCTGAAATTGTCACAGATTGAAACCTCATCTGCCACGCATGCTATGTCTGTAACAGCTTTGATTACTAAGCCCACTGTGTTGTTACAAGTTTTGAAATTACATGCTTGAGATGATGGCAATGAAAAATGGGAGACTGAGGATCGCAGACAGCAGCTTAGCCTCATTGGCCCCCAGAAATAATTTTCTCCAGTATAGAGTCCTGATCAGCCGCCTGAACACTTGTAAAATGTAATGGTGAAAAGGCCAGGCTGGTCAATTTTGGCCAGTAGCACTTGTCAAATAACTGGTTTGCCCATCATCTATATGAGCAACAAGCAGACCTATGCGTTTTAGGGATGGCTGGGGGTTAAAGCTCAGCCACTTCAAGAGCCTTGCTCTGGCTCCACTGCCATTCAATTTCCACACTCATCAGTCTTCACACTCACACTTCATATTACACCCTCCACCACCCCGTTCTCTTTTCTTTGCCTGCCTCCTCTCATCCATTCAAATAGACATCAGAAATAATGATGGCAAGGCACGGGTTATCAATCAAACACTCATGCTCAAACTGGTGCAGGACAAATCATCATGCCATTTTGGTCGTAGAAAAGGGACTTAGTGAACTGTGAACCCTCCCGCTCCCTGATCCAACCCCCCGGGTGATGTGTTCTCATGGAGAAGAGCGTTTGGCTGCTCCACATGCCCCTGAGCTGTAAGGCTGTTTAATTGATGTCAAAGCTGGTTGTGTGAGCATTTTCTACAGTGCGGATCTGAGCGTCTTGTCACGGCAGTGCATAATGGATATTCCTATAGTCATGCCATAGACACATTCATGCATCATGCCAGAGATGGCAATAAAAAATTCATTATCACAAGAAAACTTGTGAAATGCTGCTAAATTGAGAAAAGCTCTGCTCTATCGCTATCTCATTGAAATTTAATATGCCTGGTGAAAATATTGAGAAGTTCTGACTATGTACTGTATGGCTCACTATAACGCAGTGCATGGATCTGAAACAGTCAGTCCGATGGTACATATTACTGATAAATGTATCTAGAAAAGGCAAAGTCTTGTCTAAGAGTAAAACAAAAGAAAAAGTCTAAAGCTTTTAATGGAAGTCTACAGGACTTTTGTCATTTATCAAAATCTCCACTTGGAGAAGAATCTTGATCATTAGATTTATAGCCTTTTCTCACAACACTTGATATAATCAAACTTATCAATTTGATGGCTGATCCAGAAAGGTTCAAACGACAGTCACCAGTGACAACAGATTCACCCACAGTAAAATTCAAAAGACTTCATTCGGACTTCGTAGTGGCTACAGAAAAAAAGACACTGCAACCGGCCCATGCGAAAAACAAGGATACATATCGGAAGGACATTACATGTAGTCACGCAATGCTGACATTGTTAACATTAACAATTTGAGAACAAAGTATACTTTGCACGGTTTTGCGTGACATGATAACTTATAAGCGATTGATAGATTTAATCAGTGCAATTTACTGCAATGTCAGAACCAGAACAAATGTGGATGTTTCTTACTTGTTCAGATGACAATTTCCTTTGAAAATTCTTATGTTGGTAATTTTTTTTTTTTTTTTTTACTAATTTTAAAAAAAGAAAATAAATACAGATTTTTGCTAAAAGATGTTTTTTGGATGGATAGATGGACGAATATACAAATTTGTAGATTTAATCATATTTCATAACTTTTGTCAATTACGGTAACAGAACCAACCTGATCTCACAAGATAACATAACTAGCTATTTACAAATTGGCTATTCCATACAAATGTGTGTGATTTGTATTGCTGAACCCCTAAACCTAAGCTTTAGAGGGCCATGAGCAGATCTTGCAAAAACACACAAATGGGATAGCTAATATAAGCTAAAAGCTCAAATTTTGCTTCCGGGTTAGTGACTCATAAAAAGTTCTAAGGCTAGTGCTTAATCCATTAGATTGCCATCCCTCGTCCACAGAAAAAGTGAACCTAAAAGAATATGTCTATGAAAGCATACCATTAACCAAACCAAATCAAAGTCAGTCTTTCATATGCCAGATCTAGAAGGCAGGAGACTATCTAATAGTAGCTGCACTTTAGAGATGCACGTGACTAGCAGCCCAGTTACATGGCAAAGGGGCAAGTGATGGAGGCAATAACAGGTTTCATAAACTGTTCTGACTCTGAAAAAGAAATGAACGAGAGGCGAAAAAATAGAGCAGACAGCAAAGGGGTTGGGGGCAAGAAAGGGAGACTTTTAAAAGGAGGAGGTGGGGCTACACGGTAAGGGCAGAGAGAGAGAGAGAGAGAGAGAGAGAGAGAGAGAGAGAGAGAGAGAGAGAGAGAGAGAGAGAGAGAGAACAGATCCGTTCTCTATAGATCGCCTACACAGTGTCAGAAATAGAGCGGAGTTTAAGGCAGGTGCGTCTATATGAAACCCTGGGCGATGCGCTAATACGAATAATACGAAGTCGTGAGAGAGGATACAGGTTGATTGACTAACGTCAAGAAGGAAAACGAGAAGAAAAACGCAAAGAATAAAAAAAGAAAAGAAGAAGAACAGACCAAGATGTACGCTGAAATGATCCATCACTTCACGGTAGGGAAGTTTATCATTTTCTCTAGGTCGAACCGTTTATGCGTTGCATTAGAACGCGCACTGCAGTTGCTTTAGTGGTGTTGACTCAAAAAGAAAAAGGGGGGTATAACAATGTCTCTAACAACCTGTCAGAAATCATCAGAACGTAATTCTTCAACATTTAAGGATTATTTGAGTGTGTTTGTGTCTCAATATCTCGTGCGGTAAAGTGTCGGTAGTTTGAAACGGAGCTCAAGTTGTGCGATGCACTAAGTCGAGAGTTTTCCACGCTCACGCTGCATGCCAGTTATGGTCAGCATGCAGAGCACATCGGGATAGAGTAGCACTGACTCACACGTTAGGTTGGCCGAGGAGAGAGAGAGAGAGTGAGAGAGTGAGAGAGAGAGAGAGAGAGAGAGAGAGAGAGAGAGAGAGAGAGAGAGAGAGAGAGAGAGAGAGAGAGACGATTCATGCCGCATTGAAATTCCACAGCTTTGCGAAAATAAACAGGAAAACGCAGTGCGCGCGTGTTTGTGTGGATCATGTGGGGACGCATCTGTCATTTCACTGAAGTGATTAGCGTCCAGAAACTCTCCCTCCCTCTCTTCCTCTATCCTCCTCTTCCTCCTCCCTGCTGTTGCTATCCGTGTCCGCGCGTCGCTGTCGCAGTTGAATTTGCAAATGCTAGCTTAAGCGCTCTGCTTCTCCACAGCGAGCCTATTGTTGTTGTCCTCCACACTATCCTCTGAGGGGTGTCAGCTCACGGTGCTAATCATCCTCAGCCTCTTCATGTGTGGGGAGGAAGTGTGCGCGTGTGGGTGTCATCCTGGAAGACTGGACACACGTGAGAGTGTTGGCAGGTGTCCGGCGCATTATGCAGCTCAGAAAGAGAGAGAACGAGTGTGCAATTCGAGGACAGATTTGGTGTGATAAATACATTAGATGATGCTCAAATGTATTTCGTATTGGACGTCTGTGTGGTTGTTTCTTGTTTGTGCATACATAGGCTATATAGAGTTCAACTAAACCACTTGAGGAACCGCATTTTAAAATCAATGTGAAAAGCCGTTCTCAACCTATTTTACTACACAAAAGTATTTTAGAGAAAACAAAAAGTCTATTTAGTCCATCAAATATTTATTGGATTGGGAAAAATATTTAATCCATCAAAATTAATAAATAAAATAATAATAGCCTAATAATAATAAATGGATTAGACTGTGAAAAGGAATGTTACATCGGAATGTAGCCAATTTTAGGAAAGGAGGGGTTGAAAAATAAAAACACTGAGGTCTGGCGTCAGTCAAAAACGATAGTCGTTTTAAAGGCGGATCAAGTTATGACATTTTGTTCTATGCTTTATAACATTTTAAAAATAGAATTATCAATTAGACTATGCCAAAGAAAATTAGCCCTGAAATGCATTTTGGACATGGTGGTGATGATGATGTGTTGATGACAGTGAATCACACAGTCCAATTTGTTGTGAGGAATATTCTGACAGCTCATAAAAATGCACCCAGACATCAATGAATAAATTCTTAATAAGTCATACCAAGAAATTAAACACATGACTTGTCCTGACAACTAGACTGGAAAGATAATTGCATAGTTTGTTTATCACAATGTTGATTAGCCCTCAGTGTTGTGTATGGGCATGATTACTGAATGCAAATCTTGCAAGAGGGAGCTCTACAGTCCCTGACAGTGCATCACTGTAAACATTATTATCTTTACAGTTCCTCATCATTTAGTGGCTTATATTAATTCATAAGTACTCAATATGAAGGTAAACTTTAGCCAAACCAATGGAATATTGTCCTCTACAACAATACATTTAGTGGCATGATTTATTTAATTTAATTCAATGAAAACTATCATGACCCTTAAATGACACCCAATTAATGATTTAGCAAGATGTTAACCGGATTGACAGTCCCAGTGGGTAGCTAGCTATTCAATGTGCTGGAGTTGATCGTAAACCATAAATGTTCTCTTTTAGGATTCAATTATTTTGCCTGTGCCGAAAACTCATTTGTTCAACCCAAATCCACTTTGAATTCTCAGATGTCTTGATTCCACAATGCTCACAGCTATTGTTCTTGAAATCAACCTTTATCATGCTTCACACATCTAATCTAGATCCAAAGGCAATCTAAATGAGAGCCAATTTACTTGAGTTCAGCTAAAAGTTATTTTAAATGTCTCCATTGCAATGAGAAAAGTATCCAAAGAGGGGCTCAAAAAATGATGTCTAAGAACAGCAGAAAAAAGTGAATTGCCCATTCAACCACCAAACTAATGACTCACGGATTTGTAGTGGAGATAAGTGATACCCGGTGGGGTCTTCTGCTGTTGTAGCCCATCCGCCTCAAGGTTGTGTGTGTTGTGGCTTCACGAGTGCTTGGCTCCATACCTGGGTTGTAACAAGTGGTTATGTTAGTCAAAGTTGTTCTTCTATCAGCTTGAATCAGTTTGTGGAATGGAAAGGTTCCATGAATGTTAAACGTTCCTTATGTGACTATCAATGTAAAAAAAAATAACCTTTATTTTTAAGAATGTGGAGAATAAACTGTAATCACAAACATTCTTACTTGACAGTCCCCTACCGGTTCCCCTATCGAATAACACGCTTGACAACTGGTGTTTGCGCTGCCTTTGAAAAACATTGGGATGTTTTCTTTAAAAGGTGACAGTGGCGCGTGTCCAAGCCTACAGTGCACTGTCAACAACCACTTCACATTGAGCATGAGACAAGAACCCCCACCGAAGGGCGAAGCGCTGCTTTCTAAAAATAAAAACACTAGGGGCTGACTGTACAGCTGCAAACAATTACTAAGGGTTACCTTGCTTGCAAATAGAAATAAAACACACCAGCTACTCGGTCCTCTATGCCACTGTTTGATGCTAGCTTTGAGGCTTATGTGGTCTGTTTGGAGTTTTTAGCTTTTAATGTCTTCATCCTGCAGGTAAGTGTGAGCTGGTTTGTTATAAACATCTGTTAAATCCTCCTCATGTTAGCATGGCTAATGAGGCGGAGGGTGTGACAGAACAGATGCCTCCGAGTGCGAAAAAGAGATACAGAGGCGAGACTGGAAGAAAGGGAGAGAATGAAAGGGTGAGTGATGGGAGAAAATGTATGCAGCACATCCCTTCATCTTGTACAGATGAGTCTTCAGTGAGGGCAGATGTTTCCATGATTAAGCAGTTGAGACAGCCTAGGTGCTGCTTAGCAGATATATTTGCTGTTGCAAAGACATGCCCATTTGACTATAACGGCAGGGTCGATTATGTTTATTGATCTGCCACAAAGGAAACAGTCTTGTGCTATTTACCACATGCAAACGGCTCTCTCGTACCATATGGTTGACAATGACATGCAAGAGCCTCAAACCAAATTAAGACTTGTGTGTGTGTGATGTCTTTTTTAACTTATTTCATGAACGTCCCTGCCATCTAGCTGCTGTAATCCCCTTGTATTATCATGGATCGGCCTGTGAACAATTCGAGATAATCCCTAATAAACGGGTCTTAATAAAAATGTATAGTAATAAAAGCTAATGGATTTGATTTGGAGAGACTTAGGGGAAAAACTAAAGAAATATAAAGTTTATGTGTGATTCAGTGGAATATAATATGATGACACATTTGGGTTGGGAATAGAAAACCGTTTGTTTTTTCAGAAATGGTTTTTATACTGTAACTGAATGATTTATGACATGAGTTTAATGGATCTTCATTGAATTCATTGAGTGAAATATATAATTTTTTTTTATTTTAGTTTGAGTTTGCAATCTTTCACGGGTGCTGTTAAATTATACAAAAATATCTAATATAATAAAATCTAAATAATGTAATTTTAAATGATATATGTCAGTAAGAACTTTATACTTTTGTTCAGCACATATTAAATTAAATAAAAGCGACAATGATACAAAATATTTCTGTTTCAGATAAACACTGTTCTTTTGAACTTTCTATTCATCAAATAATCTGAATAAAATATATATCATGGTTTCTTTAACACTGATAATAATAAGAAGAAATGTTTCTTGTGACTTGTGGCACTGAAGACTGGAGTAATGGCTCCTGAATATTAGCTTTGCCATCACATGAATAAAAGACATTATAATTATAAAAAGACATTATAAAAAGACATTTAAAAAATATCTTACAGACCCCAAACTTTTTAACTGTACTGTAATATTTATAGTACTGCTTAGTTTGGACCAGTTTTTGGGAGGGGACTTTTGGGAAAAGTACTAAATGAATCATTAACGGAATAATTAAGAAACCAGAATAGTTATGATTCCCAACCCAAAGACATGCATTCAAAATCTGTCCACATCCATGTGGATTCCTAGTGGCTTTATTTTAATGTGTATGATCTCACATGACTCAATTATGTACAGCACACCGGACAGTCAACTTTAAGCACACACCCCTCTCTCTATTGCTCGGCTCGGTCATCCCTGGGCAAGGACTCATGGCCATGACTAACATCAGTACTGCAAATGAGCCTCGTGTGTGTGTGTGTGTGTGTGTGTGTTTTTGTGCAGATGTGCACAAATGTGAGCAAGCATATGCGTAATAGGGTCAAAAGGACTGTTGGACTTCACCTCTTGTACTCGCTGAAGAGGGCAGATGAACTCAGGGCAGGAAAGATCAGAGACATCTGTCTGAAAGAGAAAGAAAAAAAAATGCACTGTCACAACACAGCCCATCACCACACATGCACCCAGACGCACTGTTCTGTCTGTGCGCTGAATTTTTGCAAGCACACATACAAACAAATCATCTAAAGGAGCTGAGAAAATCCAATTGAATCAAAGTGAAAGATAGTACCAGGATGTGAGGTCTCCTCTCTGTTGCTCATATGGCTCCAAGGCTTCAGTCGCCTCACAGGCACCCTACAAAAGACAAATAAGGCTGACTATATTGTGCATCATATCTGCATAGGCATATATTATGCACCCCTGTCAGAAATGAATATGTTTTGTGCTGAGAGTGGTACGGATCCGTCTGAAGGAGGTGGTGAAGACAGAGCACGGCTCACAAGCCCCAAGGGCATATCTGTGAATAAGCAAACACATCAGTCTGCCATCTTGCAGCATGATGATGAACGCAAACAGTGACAGTGAAACAACTCGAACAGATTCACGGTCATTAACATTTAATTTTGTAGCTCAACAGAACAACGTTTTTGTTCAGAGTAGACATTGGTAAAGAGCAAAAACCTCTGGTCAGTTCAGCTACTTCATTGAACCAGTTTTTTTTTTTTTTGGATGGTTTGCACTGAAATCTGCAAAGAAAATCTGCTCTTTTTTATATTTTAAGTATACATTTGATTTATTTTAATTATATGCATTTTATTTTTGATGAAACGGAAACGTTTTTCTTTGCATTTTTTTTTTAATCCCCATTCACAGATCCACAAAAATTATTAAAAACACTGTATTATGCTGTCAGGCCAGTAGTTGGCAATATCACTTAAAGTCAGCATGAATTCAAATTTGACAAATCTTGTATGTAATATTGTAGTGTTTATTATAAATTATTTATCTGTGCACTTCATTATTTTTTTTTTAATTCATGTACCCTTATAATCTTTAATCAAATGCATTACCCTTCCCTCCCCCATCGACTTAAAAGGCATGAATGCCATTTTAGAAAAAAGCACAAAAAGAAAAGACATAAAACAGTAATGACACATCACTCTGATTTGACAATCAGTTTTAATCTTATCCTGTACTGCAGCAAGCTACAAAGATTTTGGGTTGCTTTGTGGAAAATTGTTTACTCTCGCCGTTGGTTGAATCAAATCCTTTATGACTTCAGTTTTCAACTCACAATGCTTATTGTCTGATTCTCAGTGTCATTTGTGAGCATTACATCTGAACTCATTTGGACATACAAAAAGAAATGCATTTGCCTGTACCAACAAGAGAAAAAAAATTAACGAAATCCCTTTGACTTTGTTTGTATGGACATACTTTAACTGTGCTTCAGAAAAATAGAGAAATGTAAGGAGGAAAAAAAAAACTTGCAGGCATGAGATAAAACATATATATACACTGTGTATATATATATATATATATATATATATATATATATATATATATATATATATAGTGTCTTAATTTAGGACGTCAGAAGAACTTGCTTCAGTTACTACATTATGCATTTTTTTCCCCTAAATTCTTAAATATATCCTTGCAGGCCCATAGCAATAGAGTTCATTAAAAAGGGTTGCCGCTAGAAAAACAAAAATAGTCTGTTTTGTCCAGCAAATTCTCTTCCTGTCTTCTCAAGCGAGCACAGTTGTGAATACTAAGGCATCTCTTCTCATTAATTGCTCTCACTGGCAGCTTAGCCAGGGTCATCTCTACATTTTTGACTCAGTCCAATTAATACTAATCACAGCATCAAACTGGCTGAGAGAGAAGATTGCACTGTCGGAGCAACTGATCATTTTGAAATTCGTTAACAAAAGAAATGGAAAAAAAGTGGGACTCGAGTGGATATGGCAATCTGTTTTGAGATTTAATTTTTCGGCCTTCAGCTTTCAAAATGTTTGGACAATTTGTCATTATCATTCAGTTCCAGAAAACAAACCAGGTCTTAAATGAACAGATGGACTTGTAGAATGGCCTAACATGGAAGAGGGAGACAGACTGGCTGCTGTCTGCTCCAACGGCTCAAGGCATTCGTGAAATATCAGAAGGTATGCAGCTGAATTATTTATAAGATACCCCCGTATATTAAATTAAAAGGAAGCAACTCATAAACAGAGGACAACATGATAGCAGATCAAGGCTTCTGCAAAGCAGAGCACAAGAATACAGTCATTTTGTTTTTCTTCTACATTTATGTATTTTGCTGGCCAAGTCAGACTTGAAGGTGTCTAATTGCCATGGCAAAATATTCACTAACCCTAGTGAAAATGTTGGTATTTATTGGCCAAATGAAATAAAATGTACTTTATATATAAAAGGAATAGTTTACCCAGAAGTGAACATTTCCTGATTATATACCCTCCAAAATGTAGGATTTTCTTTCTTCAAAACATGACATCGTGACTTTTGCGTAAACATACAGGCCACTTTCAAGTCAAGCAGCCTGTTTTCTATACGCATTTTGAGCAATCCGCGTGTATGTCTATGCCGTTAAATGTCTGAGTGATTCCGCGTGTATGTACACGGCGTTAAATGTCCGAGCGAAACGAATATCGCTTTACATCTGGGGAGCGATTTTTTTTCCTAGGATGGCAGGGGAAGACTCATAAATGCTATTAACCCCAGTGAAGGGTAGGTTTAGGGACAGGGTTGTGGTAGGTCATATATTTATATACAGTAATGTAACGTTAAGTCAACGGCGTTCATTAACTCGATGAAAAGCGATTATGCGTATTGATAGCACGCCAAAAATGGAAATACGAATTGGCGTGTCATACATACGCCATTTCATGAGATAAGTCTGTTCTTTAGATGAAGACAGAAAACATTACAGGATTTTTCTCCATCTAATGAAAGTGAACAAAGATAACCTTAGTCCATTTTTAATGTTCCAAAAACCATTTTAAGACAGCTCATAATAATCCACATGGCCCCAGATGAGCCAAAGAGTCTTCATTTGCCAATTTAAAAAAATAAAGCTGCAGTCCAGTGTTTGCCCTCTTTGTCGCCATCTCTGTTCGAAATCTGCCATTGCAGTCATTCGCGGAATTATCAACTTTAAATCAGTTGTGTAGCCACTTCAAAGTCCGAACAAAGTATTTTGCATTTTACAGCGGGTGAATCTGTTGTCACTGGTGATTGTCGTTTGAACCTTTCTGGATCTGCCATCTAATTTATAAGTTTAATTAAATCGAGTTCTGTGAAAAAAGGCTATGAATATCAACCTCCAAAATCCTCCAGTGATACCTCCAATCCAGCAGTACCATTGGAATTAAAAACATTATTACAAGCTTACCGCTTTGAATCAAGCTAAGGCAAGCAGAGTTTGAACACTGGCTGGTTTATGTTTTTTCTCAAATATGTATTTTGGATAATTTTTAACCCCCCAAAAAAGCTACGGACTGCAGCTTTAACTACAAATGTTCACCTTTGTTCTGCTCTGTGATGCGCGTCCATAAAATGGTTTAGTTCACGAACTCTCGAGTGACCTACATACATTGGGAAGGTCACTCTAGGTGTAGGCAGCAAGAACAAAGTGTCAACCCAGCAAGCAACACCTCCTGTAACTAGCCTGAAACAATCACCCACCATCAGGCCATCCTTATTGTTGAGCAAAAGGCAATGAAGGCTTCCATGGAGAGCATATTTCTTAACATCCGCTGGAAAACAGGCATATATTTGCATTACTTCATGGCAAATAATTCTAGCCCAAAATTCAGCAATGAAAAGTCTAAGAATTAAACACCGTTTACCAGGACAGACATTTCCTAACAAAAAACATATGACTTTCTGTCTGTATATGCAGGCTGCATAATGTATTCTTTATATCATGGCATCCTGCCACGTGTATGAATTTTCTGAACTGCTATTTTAGTCCACATCTTACTCAAGTGTAACATTCACATCTCCTCCTATTTTAGAGTCAAAGTGGAAAACATGCATGTTGATAACCTCGTTCAGACGTGCCCCTGCCCAACCATAGAAATGCAATTATTCCCACAAGCCAAGGCCATTTAAGTCATAATGGTCACACTGATATCCATAAATTGGATGGCCGGTCTCATGTCGGCAGGCTGAGTTTTCCATTACAGTGTTAGTCACGTTTCAAGGTTAGCATTTACATTATGATATCAGAACTCTATTTTTTTTTTCCTGCTCGTGAACCACGTCTCTTAATTTCCTGATAAGAAACATAATTGTTGGATTTAATATGAATTCCTCCATATTAAGTGCTTTCATGGGAAACATATAGCAGGAAAATGATCACGGCAAATTAATTTTTCAAAACATTTTTACCTACAATGTGACATTTACATATAAAGTACATCAGTTGATCTTACAGTGTATGTAAATGCACAAAAAGCCCAACACAGCCTCTCAAGCCATAAATGTTATTCCATGTAAAGATAACCCTCTGTAACCAATCAGACCATAACGGCATAGTAATTATAAAACAGGTTTTGCCAGACGACATGCTTAAGACGCGCGAATACAGCATGAGACAGGATTTTTGCTGCATCGACGGCCCCAAGGTAGCCAGTCAGCTAAATTTATCCGCTGCAAAATTGTTCACACCAGTATAAAAAGCAAGTGGACAGTGTTAAACGCCTCCCTAGAAAGCAGGCAGTTATACTTAGGTCTCTCAGAATGAATAAATGTTAACAACTTGGGCCCACATGCTCTAACCTTCATGCACATGCCGTCCTCTCACTTTGAGTTTGGCATTTCTTTCTGGGAACGAAACAAATCTTTCTTTTAAAGATGAGTAATTCCCATTATTGCGAACAGGGGCACAGTGTGACCCTCTGCGGAATGTCAGTGGGAATAAAGCGCTTAATGAGTGACACAAATTGAATGTTGTTCCTCTTGCTGCAGGAAGGTGGAGGAAATTGAGGCAAGCCTAATGAGCAGTCCGTTCCCTGCAGCAACACCTGACATCGATGGCTGGTGACAGGTCGCACGGCGAGAGGAGAAGGGCAGGGAGGGGACACCTTGCCCCCCTTTCGCCTGGCGCCATGTGACATGATCCAGGCTGCCACGGGCCATCTGCGCCCAGTGAGAGACTAAGTGGCACTCCTCCCTGCATCTCCCAAAGGAATGGAAGCCTTTAATCACCACCATCAGCGTCAGTGCACGCACTCGCTCGTGCGCTCGCACAACCCCTCGGCCTCTTGTGGCCAAAGAGCATGGATAAAATGGAAGAGATGGGTCGATGCGCATTCGTGAGACTTCTGCGTGCAAGAGCAGTAGCACTTGTTTGTTATTCGAATGCAGGCTTTTGTCCCCGCAGACCATCAAATACATGTCCATTAAGCTTCTGGGCCAAAGTGTAAACAAACTTACGTAACTCTGTTTGTGCATGATTGAACAAATGCAGATATTTACAAAGGAATGGAGAAGCAAACATCTGCAATTCATTTCTCATCAAATATTTAGTTGAATGGACCATCTTTAATATCCTCATCTGCCCTATATGATACAGTGGCCACTAATCTTAAAGCCATCTTTCCTTTACAACTGTTATCTGATCAGCAGCAAAGGGTAATGGCAATTTATTGTACTTATGAAAAGAATTATAATGCAATACTAAGCAATATTCAATTTGTTAATTATTCACCAAGGATGCATGGAATTGATATTGTACAATACAAAAAAAATTCCATTTCAAATAAATGCTGTTCTTTTCTATCAAGTAATCTATCAAATAATCCTGGAAAAATGTATCACAGTTTCCACAAAATATCAAGCAGCACAACCATTTTTAATAGCTATACCATTTTGAATAGCTATACATTAATAAATACATTAAAATATGAAAAAAAAATTTACATTATAATAATCGTTTACATTATTATTTTACTGTAGTTTTGGGGTGGGTGGGTGGATGGATGGATGGATGGATGGATGGATGGACTACCAAATGGGAGGGAGGGAGGCCCACCCGCCCGCCTGCCCTCTCTCTCTCCCTCCCTCCCTCCCATTTTGTAGTTGAAAGAAGTAACAGATCAAATAAAAAAGGACTTTTAGAATTTTATGGTTACTTCTCCAATTCTGTGGAGCTTTAATCTAAAAGTGTGTACTGATTTAACAGTTCTCCACAGAGGAAAGTGGAGCAATAAAGAGAGATACTGTCACACATCTGCGGTTGCGAAGCATGTTGGCGTTGATAGTGCATTGATTTAAATGACATGCCTGATGTTGACGTCCCCCCATTTTACACTCCTACCTTCCTCCGCTTCCATTTAATTTCAAGTTTCAAGTGCCATCCTTTGCCTCCCAGCGCACTACTCTTATCTGATTCATTGAGCCATTTAAACGAGAAATTAAATTATATTCTTCAATACGTACTTCAATACGCTTGTTTCCCGAAGAAAAGTTATGGCCAGGCCATTTATTAAAAGCAGACAGTTTCCTTCTTACACATCCTCTGATTTACAGAGACTCATTGACGATAAAAAGCCCAAAATTGGATCAGCATATTTCCACAGTTCGCAAAACCTGTATTTTCTCCTTGAATGTTGCGATGATAGAGAAACCCCTCAAACACAGCAGGGCACTGTAATAAGTCTGATTACATACAGGAAGTAATTGGAAGGATCTGGATGGATCCACACACTAATGCAAACTAATTTGTCATTTGGGGATTGTGCCAAGATAATTTCCCAAACACCTTTCTGCAATTACAGTATGGCTGAAGATGCAAAACAGTCAGACTGAAGGAAGAAAGAAAGAAGACTCTACACAGATGTGATGCTGTGCAGGTTAACATTTCCTTTGCAGGGGGCAAGACCCACAAATCATACTGAACGCTCGTCCATTCCTTGTGGCTGTCGACAGAGATCTAACCTGCTTTTATTGATGTATAGACAAATACAACCGGGGTCATGGCCGGAGTATTTTACTGCCCTATTTATGGTCAGACATGTAAAAGCATTGAGAAGCCAGGCACTTTAATGGCCTATCTTGTAAAAGTCAAGTGTTGGGTAAAATAAAGACCGACATACTCAAAGGTTTCTCAGTTGAAATTTGACGGACAAATGGAAAATGGAGAAAAACAAACCCTATATCAATCAAGGACTTTCTAGAGAGTTATCATTAGCATTTCCATTCATGCTAGGCTAGTACAAAGAGCCCATGAAGTAAAAAAAAAAACAAACTGTACAAAACAATGTAGTCTGCAACTGCCCAGCTAACCAAAAATGTTTGAACAAATGTTCTACTAACATTTACTGGAGAAATGTTTGTTTACAATGCTGAGAGAATCTTGCCAGAACATAAGGGAAGATGTTCCCTTTAGCAGACTGCACGTTTATTAGTAACTATGAAAAACAAGCCCAAGCTAAAGTCCAAAAAGAGGTTATGGCAACAGTGAAAAGCATTAAAATTAGAAAAAGGCATAACTGTATCCCAATTTGTCTGTTTAAAGCTGCAGTCCGTTTGGGGGGTTAAAAATTATCCAAGATACATATTTGAGAAAAAGCATAACCGGCCAGTGTTTCGAACTATCTGCTTGCCTTAGCTCGATTCAAGGCGGTAAGCTTGTAATATTAAATCCAGTGCTGGTGGATTTCCGAGGGAGATTCGAGCATGTCTTTGCATCACATCTGTACAAAACATAAAGAAAATTCTCGGCTAGTAGGCTATATTCTGTGTGAGGATGTTGGAGGTTGAGATTTATAGCCTTTTCTCACAGCACTTGATATAATTAAACTTATCAATTTGATGGCGGATCCAGAAAGGTTCAAATGACAACAGTGACAACAGATTGACCCGTTGTAAAATGCAAAATACTTCGGAGTGGCTACAGAAAAAAAGAGACTGCAACCGGACCCATGCGAAAACAAGGCTACAGGAAGGACATTACAGGTAGTCACGCAATGCTGACATTGTTAACATTAACAATTTGAGAACAAAGCATAATTTGCACAGTTTTGCGTAATATGATAATTTATAAGCGATTGTTAGATTTAATCAGCGTGATTGCATTGTCAGAACCAGAACAAAGGTGGATGTTTCTTTCTAGTTCAGATGATATTTTATGGTGAAAATTCTTATGTTAGTCATACTTCCAAAGAGAATAATCTGTGTTTCTGAATGCCAGTATCCACACCAGTGGTGACTGATAGCCTCCTCAAACATTGTATTCATCCACACTGTGCTGTGTTAAGGGTGTTGAACTACTACTCACGTACATTTATAATTACGAGAATGATTGCAATTGCAGATTTCGAACAGAGATGGCGAGAATAATGAAAAACTCCATACTACAGCTTTAAAATAAAGCTTTTAGGCATACTGACAAAATGTGCACTCCTGTCAATCATGTAGGACTGGGGAAAAGATTTAGTCTCAAAATCAGGCTGCTTCTGGTGATGGTGTCAGTCTCCCTCCTTCATGTTTAAGCACTGCGTGAGACTTTTCCTCACTGCATATTTAAAAGTAGCTCATTCAAGCTTAGCACACTAATAGCTATTTAGGCCTGCTATTGCTTTCTGTACCAGCAGTCTGAGAGGAGGACACACACACTGACACGTACGCAGCTCTGTAAACCACCGCAACTCTTGTATCCAATCACATGCTTTCATTCTCCCTCTTTATCATGTTCTAATCCAGCGTCTTCAATCGGTCTTTGCTGTACTCAGGCTTATATTTACAGAAGCGGTTTAAAGAATAAGCACACTCCTACTCCTATTCATATTTATAGCACCCCAGTCGTGTGAGAAAGAGGCATGGGACACCGTAAAATTAAACCCCTGTAAAATGAATGGTCTCACATTTCAATTCGATTACGATTATCAAGTAAATGATTCGATTAGGTATCACGATGTGTTGCAATATTACTGCACAGGGCTAATGAACAAGCAGTCAGATAAATGAACTCCCTTTTTATTTTATCTGCTCCAAGAAAGTACATTATTACATTACGCTAAATAGAACCCAAGTTTAATAAACCGACATGGTTTATTTACAACCAGAAACAAAGTTCCACGATGGGGAAAACAAACAATAACTAGACTTGACAATAAAAAAGAACTGGAACATTCACAGACAGATCACAATACTCACAGAACCAAATGTTAACGAGACAAACAAGCACTGAGAAACAAACACCGGGAGCTTACATAGAACACATAATAATTAAAGGTACATGTGATGAACGTTAATATTAACGAGGGAACAAGGGGCATGGTAAGGACACATGATCACAATCATAGGTGACGCTAATTCAACATTAACTAACAAGGAAACAAGGTAAAACATAAGACTATGCAAACACATAGCCCAAAACGACCGGCCTTGTCTCGTTAGCACACAAAACAAGTGACAAATACATGACAAACACTTCCTGAATGTAGTCAAACTAAATTTAAAGGGTTAGTTCACCCAAAAATGAAATGATGTCATTAATGACTCACCCTCATGTTGTTCCAAGCCCGTAAGACCTCCGTTCATCTTCACAACACAGTTTAAGGTATTTTAGATTTAGTCCGAGAGTCTGTCCCGCCATTGAAAATGTGTGTACGGTATACTGTCCTTGTCTAGAAAGGAAATAGAGACATCATCAAATTAGTCCATGTGACATCAGTGGGTTAGTTATAATGTTTTTAAGCATCAAAAACTTTATTCTGCATTGTATTGTCTTCTGATGTAATTTATGACATCACTTTAATGTTTAGGTGAACTAACCCTTGAAGTCTGAACACTTAGAACAAATACTAGTAGGCACATGAAGCTGTCAAGTTGTAATTAAGTTACAAACAATTAATTAAATAGAAACGATTAATTTCAACACCCCTAATAAATACATGGGTTCGACAGTCAAATAGGACATCCTATCATTGTATAGAGGAAAATGATGAATATGTTTTGGTCCTGACTTAAGACCTACGTAATCTCTAACAAAACCTGAAGGCCGCGGTTAAAAGCTGAAATATTCCCATAAATCTTCTGTTATACGTATTGTTAACAGTTCTCTAGGGTCAGTGAAAGTTTGCGCTAGGTCAGTGTCTGAGTTTTTCTTTGCCTGTGAACTAAAGCTGGTGTCCTCTTTAAATGTAGAAACTGCATCCATAATATATGAAGAAGCAGTAGGCACAGAAAAAAATGAGGCATGGGCTTTTATGTTAAAGTTTTATCCATTTTTTAAAGTTTAAGTTCTAGGAGCTGATGGAATTGGTTCAAATATAGAGAAATAGGTCAGCAGACAGTTCGACTGTCATTTCTGCCAAGCAGTAATTCAGCAGGGTAATCGAATAGGAAACAGATGAGAAAAATCACGGATATTACAGTGTTATGTATATTACAATATGCACACAGAAAAAAAGGCAGATTCTGTGAGATGCACAGATAGGAAATATTACCATTAGATTACTCTACGTTGCAACATTATTAAGTCAGTGATCATCTAAATGCTCAGCCTCCTCCCATCATGCATGAAGCCTCTATGTGAGCTAACATTTCGAAACTTTCCCTGTGGTATGTTTTGTACTGCGGCCAGTGGAAAGTAGTCAAATGTCCCTTCGCATGAGAGCTGATCAGAGGACAGAGAAGCATCTGAGTGACAGCTGTGACATTTCAAGTGAGCGTTGCGAGAGAAAGAGAGAGAGATGCAGATAGAGTCAATGAGAAAGCCCTCAGGTGACCCCTCTCAACTGAGCACTAGACAGGACCATTTGCATTTAATTGAATGCTACGGACATACAGCGGTTTCACTCACATTCATCACCCTTTTTTCTTTGCTATGTCCATTTCCATGTGGAGTCCCACTCAAATCGCACTGCATAAATCTCCATTGGTTAGCGTTAGCAGGTGGCATAGAGAGCTGTAAGCCCAAGAGTCTGTAGAACTGTGGCTTGGCTGTTCTCCTTTAGCATGAATGCTGCTTAGCATTACAGATGAACACTGATTAGGGTTTGGCCTTCATTGCCAAATAAAAGCAAACAAAAGTGTGACTTAGGGAAAGGAAGGTTTCAGAAGCTGACATTGTTTGGTAGATATATAAGAAATCTCATTTAACTGGTTAGTTTGGGATTACTTTTAGCTTTGTGTATGATCCTTTAGAAACAAACACAAAACCTCATGGTACAGTATGGACAGTAAATGCAAAATGGAGATTAGGAGGTATAGGGAGCAGATACATTAAAAAATGTGTTTGCAATTATCTTATCAACAAATCACATAGCAGTTGCTTCAATGCATTTAGGGGTGTGGTCCCGGTAGGGACAATCTCCTGAACTCCAAACTGAATGTCAGAATGGGAAAGAAATGAGATTTAAGCAATTTGAGCGTGGCATGGTTGTCGGTGCCAGACGGGCCGGTCTGAGTATTTCACAATCTGCTCAGTTACTGAGATTTTCACGCGCAACCATTTCAAGGGTTTACAAAGAATGGGGTTAAAAGGAAAACATCCAGTATGCTGCAGTCCTGTGGGCGAAAATACCTTTTTGATGCTAGAGGTCAGAGGAGAATGGGCAGACTGATTCAAGCTGATAGAAGAGCAACTTTGACTGAAATAACCACTCGTTACAACCGAGGTATGCAGCAAAGCATTTGTGAAGCAGCAGACCTCACCGGGTACCACTCATCTCCACTACAAATAGGAAAAAGAGCCTACAATTTATAAGAGCTCATCAAAATTGGACCGTTGAAGACTGGAAAAATGTTGCCTGGTCTGATGAGTCTCTATTTTTGTTTGATACATTCAAATGGTAGAGAACATGGATCCATCATGCCTTATTAACACTATGCAGGCTGGTGGTGGTTGTGTTCTTGGTACACTTTAGGCCCCTTAGTGCCAATTGGGCATCGTTTAAATGCCATGGCCTACCTGAGCGTTGTTTCTGACCATGTCCATCCCTTTATGGCCACCATGTACCCATCCTCTGGTGGCTACTTCTAGCAGGATAATGCATATAATGCTTATCTCTGAAAGCACTACCCTCCAAAAATCCCCCTCTGTGAATCTCACCTCTTGGTGAATCTTCTGACATTGTGATCAATTTGGCCACGATGAGAGAGAGAGAGAGAGAGAGAGAGAGAGAGAGAGAGAGAGAGAGAGAGAGAGAGAGAGAGAGAGAGAGAGAGAGAGAGAGAGAGAGAGAGAGAGAGAGAGAGAGAGAGAGAGAGAGCGAGCGAGCAAAAATTACATGTGAGTAGACCCTTGTCTAGCCAATTACACAAATGCCATCGATCCCTGTGGCTCTTTTGAGACATAAGCCATAAGGATGGACCTTCTGGATGGGTATGGATTTTTCTCCACTGGGTTTTCCTTCTTTCCTCTAAAAGACGGGATTAAAGGTGATGAGAGAGGACAGGCAAGCTCACTTACTGGAGGCAGGCTTGTTACAAGGTCCGATCAACTCGGCCAATACACACTCTCGGCCAAGGCCTACTGCAGAACTAAAAGTGTAGAAATAAATAGACACCCATATTCCTACAGCTTTTAAAATTAAGATCCCAGCATGACTGTGAACAGTCAGCAGGTCAGTCCTAAGTGAGGCATCTGTGAATATTGGTAGGGACACGTCCCTAGCCTCCCTACTAAATTCTACGCCCCTTGGGTTAAGGATATGCAGTGTCTTGTGCTGCTCGAGAGTATGTCCAGTCCATTCCAATAAATGCAAGCATAATGCTTAATGTAATAAATGTTTATGTTTAAAAGTAAATGCACTCGCTAAATAAAAACAGAGTGCATTTTCTTTCCTTATATAGAGCATGTCAGTGCTGCTCTGGATCGTTCCAGGCTAATATAACCCCTGGGAGAAAAAGATCAGTGACACATCAATGTCTTAAGTCAATTTACACTCACAAATCCTAATTATTTATGAATCATTAAGACCACAGATCTAAGACCACAGATCTATAAATTTACACCTGTACAAGGGTGGATGGGGAGGCCTGTGGTTAATTATTTTGAGTTATTTTCAGCAACAACAACAACAACTTAGTTTTATTCACAATGAAAAAGTCTCTCTTTTCTAGATATAAAATTATATTAACGTCGACAGTTTTAGCAGCGCATTCTCATACCAAGGCGTCATATACGACGCTTTTGCCAAAGTGTAGACATCCAACGCACATGGAACCCTTTAGCGTTAATATAACATGCTTCGGTTATGGTAGATTTAGGTCTGGGGTAGGATTAGGGTTAGACCATTAGGAGGCGCCTTCTGCCCCATAAATATCTGTGTCTCATATTGACGCTGAAGGGTGCCATGTGCGTTGGATGTCTACGCTTTGGCAAAAGCGTCGTATATGACGCCTTGGGATGAGAATGCGCTGCTAAAACTGTTGATGATGGAGGTGAGACTGCTGAGTATATATACCTCTTATCGTAGATTGCTGAGTGCTCTCCACTCGTGTTAATTGTCTGTGCATGCTCCTCCCGAACTCTGCACATGCTCCTCCCGAACGAATGATGTCCCGAACATCATTTATTTTGCAAGATGTGGCTTTCTTAAAATAAAAAATGGTCAAATGTTAGAGATCAGTGAGATTTGTATTTATTTTTTTTCAAATATATTAAAATAGAAAACAGTTATTTTAAATTCTAATACCGTATTACTGTTTTACTGTATTTTTTTAAAGAAATAAATTTCACAGTTTAAAATGTGTTGCCACTCAAATTCAAAAAGTTATATTAGGCTTAAAGAGTTTTATCTTTAAACCATTGTGTATGGTGGCAGTTAAGACTAATCTCTTTTCTTCCAGAGAATGTCAGCTCATTATTGGGCAGTCATGGTAAAATGTAGTGCTGTCAAATGTTGGAGACTGCAGACAGGGGCCATGTGCGGCAATCCAACAGCCTACTGTATAATTCTAGCATGACGTGCGAAGGATTTGATTCATTCTGTTGGGAGCAGCCTTGGTTAAAAATTCCTGCTTCAAAATAATAAATAAAAAAATTATGTGCACTATTGATTAATAATTGTGTTTAATTAGCCTTCGATGGTTAGCCCTCATATCTTGGTGAGTTGATAAACACACTTGCTCTGGCCCAGACAGATTTCTTCATTAATCTTTCATGGAACATGTGTGAGCCAGGTTACGGCTGGTGAGCCTGCAAAATGCTGGAAATGTGTGTATGAGACATTCTGCAGTGGCAGCCTCAACAGTGTCACAGCGAGGTGAAGCTCTTCTCTCTCTCTCATGCTGGAGTTACTCTATCTCAGGGCTGTTCCTTTACCGTTTGATCTTTACAGCAAAGCCGGCAAAAGCTCCTGCAGACCTGCCTCTCTTACCTCAGAGCTGTCGCCTGAAATGATCCACGTTTCATTTGGATGACATTTTCAAAACTCACAGTAGCGTTGTGACATCCTATGTGGCCTCCAACCATGCCAGAAGGCTGCTGTGCTGCCATTAGCTAGTTTCAAACACCTAAAACAGAAATTCTGAAAATGAAAAGTAAATGAACATCTGCAATGCTGTAAATGACTTTAGCCTAATTTGTTAACTTCTATTAGAGTTTACATCCTCCCATTGACTTGAGTCCATGCGTTGTCTATGACCCCAAAGCAATTCCGTAAAGTGCAACAGTGATTATATAGTTAAACCTTTAAATATAGATTTGATAATCAATGGTATATGCTTTTGCTAAAGCCATCAACTTATTTTTTTAAATAATTGTGTTCAAACAAGGATTTCCTGGTGAAAAACGTCGTGATTTTGAAGAGAAATTGATGAAGCGCTGCAAATTACTACTTATACTACTCAATATGAATATTTTGCAATAATTAAACATTTAAATCAATCCAATGTTTTTAATATGAATACGTCACTTGCAATGCTTCATGGGATTGTAGTTTTTTTTTTCCACTTACATACCTTTATCTTTTTGTCAAATTTTCAAGTGTCGTTTGGAATCCAATTTTGTAATGTTATGATTATGCACCTCATAGCTTAGATGGTTGGTTTGTTTCATGGATTGTAGCTCTGAAAGACTTTATTAAAATCTATATGGGGGAAATGAATTAGGAAAATGCTTTGGGAAGCAAGGTCGCTGGAAATTTTCTTCCAGGATCCTTTGCAGACTGAACTCAAGGCATCTAGACTAAATTGTTAAAGGGTCAGTTCACCCAAAAATTAAAATTCTGTCAGTATTTAATCACCTTCATGTTGTTCCATCCCCGTAAGACCTTTGTTCATCTTCGAAACACAAATTAAGAAATTTTTGATGAAATCTGAGAGCTGGATCACTCCTGCATACTAGTCCTTAAAAAAATAATAAAGTCGAAATAACGCTTTGGCAAATAAAGTCATTATTTTTGTTTGATTTTGCACGCAAAAAGTATTCTCGTTGCTTGATAAAGTTAAGATTGAGCCACTGAAGTCACTTGGAATATTTTAACAATGTCTTTAATAACGTTTCGAGGCCGGCAAGTTTCAATTCCTCAAGTAGCCTATGGACTAGTATGCAGGAGTGATCCAGCTCTCAGATTTCATCAAAAATATCTTAATTTGAAGATGAACGAAGGTCTTACGGGGTTGGAACATGAGGGTGAGTAAATACTGACAGAATTTTCTTTTTTCTAGTGAACTAACCCTTTAATGACAAACGTTTGACAAAACATTATTCTTTTCACCACCCATTTCAGTGATGTCTTTATGTGTTTCGTTGTAAAAAGCAAAGACTACATTTCAGATGGAAAATGTACCTCTCACACATCTTTCAGTCAATTACCCACTATAATGCAACCTTAAATTACATACAGTAGGCCTATCACAGTCATTTTTCCGGTATAAATAGGTCGATCTTTATAGTCAATAGAACATTTTTGTTCTGCATTACAAAATGTACGTCAGCATTGGCCTTTCATATTCATGCCCAGGCCTGTGGAGTCTGGATTAAAGCTTTTAATCACCACTTACGCTCTTTTATCTCCACAGTTAGCTAACAGCATAGCTGACAACAGCATACAATCAAGCGATGCACTGCAATACATCTGGTCCTCTTCCCAGAACCAATCAACATGCTCTCTAACCCTCAAACATCTCATGAAAGTGAATTACTACACTTTACTCAAAGATTAATTCAATCATCGTCATTAATTCAAATATGTTTAATAAATTGTTGGCTGTAGGCTTCTTATCCAGTGTTCCTTTGAGACTTATCAATATTACAAGCTCCAAGAAATGAGAACTCTCCGAAGGTTTGTTGTTTTTTTTGCGCAAGAAAATCCAATTCCATCTTCCAAAAAGCCGTCGGTCGCTAATAGGATCATCTCATTCGAAGATGTCACAGACCAATTTAGACCTCATTAAACGCAATTACGACACACGTTGCTTTATATATATGCGATGCGTTCTACAGCAATGCATCCGAGAGAGTTCACGAGTGCCTGAATCACAGCTGGTCTTTACATTAGTAATATACGCATGTATACGGCCAGAGGGTCCTCGTGCTCTGGTAATTCTCCAAGCTTAATTGGCCCGTGTGGTCATAGCTGGCCTGCATGTCAGATTATTGCACGCTTGTCAGAGGAGATCCAAATGACGATGCGCCACGGTCTTGTGGCCGTGCGTGCCGAGGTCATGCTTACAAAAGTGGTGCAAGTCATCTCATTTGCCGTTTCAGCTCTGATTAATGGATGTTACGTGATAAGCAAAGACATCTCGTTTCTGATGAAGCAGATGCATTTTGATGGGAAGCCAGTAATGAATAGGCTTGCTGGCTTTCCGTGGTCGCCATCTGTTCTCATTGAATGATATCCTAATTCAACGTATAAGGCCTATACAGTGTTTAATGGTAAGAATAAGCATTTCAGAAGACACTTCTGAGGACTCAGAGAGAGGGAGAGAGTGGTTGCACCCAAGTCCGCGACTCTGTCATCTCTCTAATAGCCTTGTCCTTGTGTAGATAGATGACTGCAGCTGAGCAGTGGGTTTTACTGCTGCACTCTTCGTTTTTTCTCATTTTCTGAGTGGGGGGGTGGTGTCTGATTTATAGGCCTCTCTCCAATCCTCACAATCTCTTCTCAACTTCAGGCCATCCCTTTTCCTTTGCTCATTTGTCTGTTTCTGAGTCTTATAAACAGCATGTCTTGATGCAGGGTCGCATTGTGCCACTCAGTCATATCTAATGTGACATGTTGACCTTAAAGGGATAGTTCACCCAAAAAGAAAATGGGGATCTGGACTGTTGAGCTCAAAACAGGAGAATAAAATGACAAAACAAGTGGCCCACAAGACTTGCACTATATTATAAGACTTCTGGAGCCGTACGAGAGTTTTGTGTGGCGAAAAGGGCTGATATTCACAGTGAGTTATTAGTCACTGAAAATCTGTTGTTTGGATCTGAATGATATACGCATGGGCACCCTTTTCCATTAGGCACTTTTTACTTTTTATCTCATAATTGCAATTTTAATTTCCATAATTGCAACTTTATATCTCTCAGTTATGATTTGAATTCTTGTAATTGCTGTGGCTATATTTCACAAAAGCAAACCTTCATAACATTTCCCAATTGTCACTCTATATCTTGTGGTGTAATCTTGTGGTATATCTCACAAACGCAACTTTATTTCACACACGCAATGTGACTATCTCACAGTGATTTTTCTTCCTATTTTAAACTTTACCTTTCAATAATGTTTATTATTCTTTACACTGAGGCATACTTTAGTACAGGTAATACATTTGGGATCTTTTCCTCACGAAAAATTATCTTATGAATATAGAGCCTGAGTTGTACGCCCTCAAATATACTTATATAAATATATTTCTAAATCAGCATCAAAGCTGAACAAGTATCTGTGTAAATATCAGGTCATAGTACTGAGAGTAAAGCTGACTGAGAATGCAGAGCCCATTTAATTCAGATCACAAAGTGAGCTGACATGCACACACACACTGAGGACCTGTGTCTACACCAGAGCGTTAAACACACCTCGGAAAGCCCCACTGGGTGATAGCAGTGGCTTCCTGCCATCTCTTTCTGCTTGCCCCACCCTCCCTCTCTCTTTTCCCACTTCACCTTTACTTCACCTTGAGGGATGAAATCTCTCTAAGCCCAGCATTGGATTTTTCTGGTTGATGCAAATTGAATTTTGGCCCAGTTAGGCCGGCGGGGCAACACTTACAGCCAGCAGTACTTCTCTTAACAGCGAGAGTGATCTTGGGCCTTGGCAGCGACACAGACAGGAAATGACACCTTTGCTAATTCATCTCCTCTACTCCAGTCAAAGTCTTGTGCCATTGAGAATCTGCCTATAAATGAATTGAGAAGTATTATAACACATCTAATTGTTAAAATGTTTAAGCATTGGTGCAGTTTTGGGGAGTAACTAAATAGTGTCGTTACTAACTTAAAGGGGTACTTAACACAAAAATGAAAATTTACTCACCTTCATGTCGCTCTCACCAATCCTGTTTGACATTCTTTTGTCTGCAGAACAAAAATGGAAATATTTGAGAACATTTAAACTTTTATTGCCCACTAAATTAACATAAAAAGTAAAAGTAAGTAAGTGAATGGAGACCTTAGGTATTTCCCTTTTGCTCGTCCCTTTTGGTGTGACCTGTGAACTCAATAACCTGAAACATAGAACAGGAAAATTTGTTGCTCAAAAGCCCTTTTTCTCCTGAAAAACACCACCCACTTTGCATTTGTCAACAAGACAATCTTTATAACATTTGGAACAGAATTAGTTCTGTTTGATGCAGTCCATCCTGACATTGTGTAAAAGGCAAATTTTAAGTGTGGAGTGGACGGGGCAAGCTTGCTTGCTCTCTGCCTTCACACGTTATGCGCTACGCAGGTGTTGCTCCTTTCTGCCACAATAATAACCCAGCCCATGCAGGATACTTACCATAGCCATCATTTTATTTTGGACATTCTGCCCTGTATCAAAAGTCTGCATGATCTGTAGAGAAAAACAAATGTCAAGGTTATTTTCAGATAGTAAAGTACAAGTAGTCCTTCACTGCTGAATCTGTCCTGGCGTCTCCTGTTGAAACAGTCCTGCAATTTTGTTATCAGCGTGTGCAGCACACTTACAGACAGGAATATTGTCCCACCTGTGGTTTTAAGCAAATGTGAACCCCTTAGTAAACCATATTTGGCAACTGTTACCATCCTCCTTTTGATGCATGACCCAGCTCATGCATCAATTTAAATTAATTTGATTTTCCGTCAACACTAACCCAAACTCCGTCCTTCAGCCAAATTTCCTCCAGACATCTTTCTCTGCCTCTGAAACAAAATATTCACTTAAAGGCCCAATCTCATCATCTTATTGAAGTATTTTGAAGGGCAACGGCCCTAAGCCACACCGCGTATCCAGTCATCTACAAACATGTTCAAAGTCATCAATTGTTTATATCAGGTGAGATCGTGGTGTACAGACTTGGTCCATGTCAGTCAATATTTTGTCCCCCTTTGTTCATAATAATCGTAAATGTTAAGGGCTCTCTTGAAAATTTGATATTGACTGGCGTCAAACCTATAACCTTACCGTTTATCTCAACCCCGGACGGCGAGCTATGAATTCACAATTCCAATTCACCTCAAATTTACTTAAACTGATCTTCAAATCATGTATGCCAAAACTATTACTACCAGACAGAGCTTGATGGCCAATCAACTTAAAGCTCGTCCCATGTTCTGTATTGTCTTTTCATCAGAAAAATAAGCTGCTTTAAAGTTTGACATTTTCCTTAAAGGAGAACTCCGGCGCAAAATGAACCTTTGGTCTAATAAAACATTGGTAACTAGTCAATCGTTCTCTAAGATTTGTTTTCATGATAATCAAATGTTTATCTCTAAAAACTGTTTACTGTATAACTCTAGTATATGGGGCATAGAATAAGTAAAAAGAAATCACTAGTTAATACCACACTAACACAGTAACATAATGAGGGTCCATACATGCAAAACGAAGCATTGAGAACTTTGTAAGTGTACAGATCGTTTAATAAGAAGATACTTTATAAAGACAGTTCACCGACCCACATTTTCCTTTATAAAACAGACAATATCTTTTTCCTTCAATTATTAATATCAACCTTTTTGATTTCCAGAATCTTTTGACATAGCTGTCTTTATATTTGATTAATTTGGTATTATCATCAACAACACGAATTACAGAACAAGTACATATGTACTGTAACATCCGGAAGCCTGGCTGAACAAGCAAGCACTGTTGCTGTACACACAAGATACTCAAAAGCACCTATAATCCCTATATTGCACGTGTAAAATTTGTGTACGTAAAAAAAAATGAGTCTATCGTAAAATATGAATACAACATGTTGAAATGTGTAGTGTGTGTCTGAGAGAGAGAATTCACGTCTGTCTTGTATACATTCACATGTTAGAAATAAATGTTCCTGTCAGTTCTGCTTAGTTTACTGTTCTATCGCTTTAGTTCCACATATAAAGAGGGTGTGTTTATTCAACAGCTAATGGGGGCTATAAATCATTTCATTGATGAAATGCAATTAACAAGAACTGCCAAAGCTATTTAAAAGCCCCGAATGGAAGTAAATGCATGATTTCTTGTGGCTGTGACAAGTCTCAAGAGTCGGTGTTTAGAGCATAGCTGAAGATGAATGGTATTGATGCTATGATTTATAGCAAAGCAATTTCGGCCCACAATGTACCTGCCAGTGTGTCTTTAGGCCGAGTCATCACTATTTCAGTGGGGAGACTGTGCATCACTTCAGCACAAAGCAAGAAAGAATATACTGTGGAGGGAAGAACATGAATTCATAATTGCCCCCTGAAATCTACCGAATCACCTAACAGCCGGCAGCAACAGAAATGCAACAGAACTGTCAGAGGGAGCTTGTAATTATGCTGGCTTCAGCAGATTTTGGGAGACGTACAAAAATGATCAAAATGAAGACCGCATGACAGGCAAGCGCAAGGAATAATCGGTGTGAAGCAAAAAATGCACCTCTTTTTCAACCTCAGTGTCTCTTTTAGTTTTTCATGACAATTTTCCAAACTCTTTCTGACGGTTAGAATTAATCAGGCTGTGCCTTTAAGAAAAACACTGATGTAGTTTTTAACCGCTCCATCCTTCAAGAACAGCCTCTTTGCAAACCCTCCAAAACATTGACAGATTTCCACAATATGCTTTACAAACTGTTAAGAAAACTTCCCATAAAAGATCAAGACTATGATAAAATAAAGAAAAAAACAAATGTGACCCTTCAGATCTGTAGAGTGGCGGGGCTACACACAACTAAAGCGCATAGTTTGACCTCATTTACCTTCTGTTTTTTTTTATGATTAACAGTATCTCTCCTACTTCCGCCAATTTTATTATCTTTAAATATCAACGCCTATTCAAAAGTATTCTGCCTGACAACAGAAAGTTGCAAAAGTAACGTTTGGAGTTCTGAAATACACAGTATTTAATTCGATAGTTTAGACATTCTACAATGAGTAATTTTTTGTAATATAGTGTATATGTCAAGAGTATTATTTTGATGCTCCTCTGATGGACATTCAAATGACTATAAGTAACTATGCAAGTACTGTACATGTCAACTTACTAACCGTAACCTCACATTAAAATACTCTAATGAAAGTTAGTTGTCATGTAGTTGTAAAGTTACTTACTATTAGGTAGGATGTCTGAGGTGGAAATAAAGCAAAACAAAGTTTAACGGTCACGCTTCCTTTTACAGTACAGTACTTAAGTGTACTTACCTAGAAAGTACGGGCTACTATAAGGTAAGTAGATGGAAAAGGTGTAGGTTTAGGGGTAGGTTCAGTGTTAGTACTAGTTATTACCCAGTAATTGTAGTTACTAAAATAAGTACATAGTATTTACATGGGTAACTGGACTGTAAAAGGAAGCGTTACCAGTGTAACCATATGTTTTAATACTATTATTATCTCACCTCAAAAGATTAATCTACTGTATGTATATGAAATAAACCAATATAGCATATTCCCATACTACATTGCAGCTTTCCAAATAACACTGGAAAAAAAAAGCTGTCGAGCTACACCTATTTAAAAAAAAAAACATTCCCCTTTCGGCAACTTAATTTATTTATGGCCTTGGATCACAGCTAGTTATACAGTAAAACCATTATGAATTGACAATGTTGCTTTAAGGCTTGGAGGCAATTGCATTTATTGTGTTTTTATGTGCTTAACTGAACAACATTTACCTAAAAAGGAACCTACTGAATACTGTTTCAATTTTTGAATCAGCCATTATCATATAAACCTCAGTATGCTAGAGCAGATGAAAGCTCATTAGCAACATCAGTAATTAATGCCCTCTTTTATAGATATCAACCACTCCAAGTATACCATAGGCTTGTCACCAGTCACTGAAGTTACATCGCAGGCGCCTTGAAATACCACAAAATACCACTAAATATAAGTGGAAGAAAACTAGGCAGACACACTCGCGAGTGACACTTCTGGTTACCATCATGAGCCTGCTATTGTTAGCATACTGTGGGATCTACTACAGAATGCATTAAAAAAAGACAAAATGCAGCTCTTATTTCCTTGTACCTGCTATCGCTATAATTCGCCACACTCCGTATAACTTCAAACTATTGAGCGAGGTGCAATGTTGCCGTTCTACACACAAACGCTGTTAAAGGGCTGAGAGAAAAGTAAATGGAATCCAGTCCCACACTCTGGTATTATTATTGATTTCTCAAACAATCTGTGAACAGATCGACCCCCCTGGGTTGACATTGCTTTTATGTGCTAACTCTAATTAACATTATAGCTCACAGAGTGCAATCTGGAAAGCCCTGGATTAAAAGAGCAGCTTCAGCAAGCTAACTTAATTCATCCTTGGCTGGGGCAAAGGGTTGTCAGATCTTCTGGTCCCGCTCTGACCCTCAGTCTTTTACCAGGGGGGTTCGGCCCGCTATTTGTCAGGCTTCTCAATTGATGACCCATCTGCAGATCACTCTGCAGTGTGAGCTGAGCGAAGGTTATTTACTGGAGACAATCTAATTAACAAAGGCACATCTTCACTAAATGCAGCAGCCAAAAGCATTAACATTTGGAAACATTTGCATGTCAAGGTTTTTTTTTTCTTTCAGTCTGTGCTGAATCTTTTCCTCTGTTACTTTAAATAGCCTATCAACATTTCACCTTTAAATAGAGAGAAAAAAACAACTACATGGATGAAACACATTGCATACTAAAGCGGCACATGCTCCAAAAATCAAAAACATTTTTTTATAGTATTTTTAGCATAGATAATTTGATTAAATGTTTACTTAAAGGGTTAGTTAACCCTAAAAATGAAACTTATTTAATTAATTACTCATCCTCATGTCTTTCCAAACACGTGAAACCCGTTCATCTCAATCACAATGAAGATCTTTTTGATTCCTCCGTTGAGGTGCAAGGACCAATGAGGTTCGTTCTCATGTTGCAGCTTCTGTTTATGTTCGCTTATCTCTCAGATTTCAACAAAAAGATCTTAATTTGTTTTCTGAAGATGAAGATGGTTGGAATGACATGAGGTGAGTAATGACAGAATTTTTATTTTTGGCTGGTGAACTATCCATTTGATAAGATTTTAGTAGATCTTTAGTAGATCAAGTTAAACTATGAGAAATGTTGCTTGTGGCAACTAGCTGAAAACAAACTTTTTAATAATATTATTTTAGGTAACAATTTATATATATATATAAATAATATATATATATATATATATATATATATATATATATATATATATATATATACACACACACACACACACACACATTTTGTGCTTTATACTACAATGTCAAAAAAATAGCAATAACATACAAATATTAGCATAAAAACCATGCATATATCCATCTGAAATGGCATTTGATGTACTTTTAGCCTTCAGCATTTAGGATGGGCGCACTAATCTGAACATCACAAACAATGCAGGATGGATATGCCATCTTAGACAGCGGAAATAACTCGTAGCAAATTGAAAAAGAACTACTTAAATAAGCAGCATTCTTCAGTTATGGCCAATGATCATGTATAACATCTGCTTGACGACTGCCAATAGGGCATCTTGTCTCAAATGTGAGTCTTCAGTCTAGAATCTTGTATCTTCCCCTTAGGGTAGCCCAGAGAGAATAGAGCCTTTAAGCATTACTAAAGAAGGCTGATAAATGGCTTTGTTTCAATTATCTTAGGTGATGGGATAACACACACCCTTGGTCTCAGAGGAGGCATATACAGAGACTGCCAAGAGGGCAGCAAGCAAACACAGACAGGGACCGATGAAGAGATTTTCTCAAGGCACAAGGAAGATTTCGTTTCAGTTCACAGTGATTTCAGATTTATGTGAGAGACAAACTTGAATCTGGGCAAAAGAAACAAAGCAAACTATTTAATATTTGACAACAACATAAGGTGGGCTATAGATTGTCATTGTAGTGCTATGAAAGCATGTTCAGCTATGCTAAAGATGCATATGAAATAAATGATAATTAAATGTAAATTTCCAATCTCACAATAGCTTTTTTGTGATGCTGTCTCAGTTCTCTGAGATTCTATCCCCTGTTGTAAATGAAAGCTGTCTCCTCTAAAGCTAATTAAAAGTTTATTAGTGGCAGCGCTTGTCTGCTGTGCCTCAATGCCTGGAGGTTTGAGAGGACCATATTGCATACTGGGATTATTGCCACATCACTCCGCAGCTCAATCCAAAATGGGCATTGGAAAAGGAAAGGGCGTCATTTACTGGAGGGAAAGTACAGAGGGTAAGGAATAGGTCAGCAGCCTCCAAGGACCAGTAACACGTCATTTAAACATGGGGTATTCTAAAGGCCTACATATGGCGACATAAGAAATAAGAATTAACCTAATTTTACTGATCCACAGTACATAAATAAATGAAGGATAATATCACAAACTAACACAGATGAACAGTTCATTTGAATATCTATTGCACATATTTAAGCGACTGAAAGTCGGGATAGGTGAATAATGACCATCTTTAAACCAAACCAGATCTTAAAATTAACTACTAGAGCCAGTGGACCACTATGGGACCTTTTTTACAATAGGTATATTATACAATATTTCGGAAAAATATTGTATGGGAGTCAATGGCGAGAGACAACAAATTTGTGGATCTAGTTTTAATTGTGCCCGGAATTACACATATGATGTTTGTCAATTTAAAAGATATATTTTAAAGTCAAGAAAGTCACAGTTTGATGTAAAGCTGTTGAGGTATAAGACTGTGAAAATACGAAATTACAAAGACGAACCCAAAAGGCGCACATGTGACGACAAGAATGAAGCTAACTTTACTGACGCTAACATCTGTCATTTTTTCTATAGTCTTACGTTATAATTGTAACATTACGCCGTCATGCCTGAGTGTTTTGTACCAGACTTCACACATACGAGCAACGGATCCTGCTCATTGTTTCACTGAGATGTAGTTCATTGAGTGATTTTCACATAAAACTAAATGTTACTCTTCTGTTTTATGACAAACTGCGACTTTCTTGACTATAATTACATTTTAAATTGACAAAAAATCATATGTGTAATTCAGGGCACAGTTCAGACGGAATAAAAAGATAAGTTGTCTCTCGCCATTGACTTATTATGCCATACATATTTTTTTTTCCAGCCAGAGCCGGAAGTGGAGGGGAGGGACTTTTAGGCTCTGTATTAATTAGCCTGGATGCCAGCCGAACTTAGCCCCACCCACAAAATTTGAGGATGGGAAGTTCAGTCTGGACTTGAGCCGTTGTGAGGCAAGTATGGCCAAACCAAAGTTGTTCGGAACAAAATCAAATTTTCAGGGCGGGCTTTATACGATGATGGACAGATGATCAACTGTAACGTAATCATCCATGTCATCAAAGAGCTCTTGGGTTGAATTCGTTTACAACAAAAATGAATGCCGCTGGAGAATTGAGATTCCGCCATCGCGCCTGTTATAGAAGATATCAACAGCGCATTCGTTTTATCAAGGCATTTGTCGATCGGAAAAATTAATGAAGAACATATGTCACTTACTCGGTTGCTCTGATTGGTTGTAGGTCTTTCCAAATGAGTGCAGAGGCATTTTTTTTCCCTAGTTCGGTTGAAACACGCCCCATAACCAAAGCCCAATGGAGCCGTATCAGACTCACATTCTGACTAGAATCCAAGTATTACGACATCAGGCTATATATTAATAGCATAACATACTATTTAATTACCAAATAATCATCACGGGACATGGCACATTAAAACACAAGTATATTGAAGAATACATAATACACTGCAAGAAAACAATAGCAATTAACTTTGCACAAGAGGATGCATGAAAATAAGAATAAATCAAAGTGTGCTTGTCTTCCTTCTCCCTCGTAACACACTGGGCATAATGATGAAATTCAGTGTATTTAGTTTTAGATCAATGCACCAAACTTAAATTCATTGCCTGTGGTGTATAGAGGCATTCAAATGCCTGGATTTATGCATTATCATGTAGGTGGAAGAAACACATCTTGGGAAAAGCAAAACAGAAGCCATTATGAAGCATTCAGGACTCTTACAGCTCTTGAGAACATGGTTCAGTCATGGACTGTGATATCCAGAATGAGCCAAGCGTCTCATATGTCCTCATCCAAAGTGGTCTTCTACAAGCCAGTTTTGTCTTGTCCCCACATTGTGCTTCCCCACATTCTGCCAGGGATATCACACACACTGGCATGTCAGCACAGGCTGTCTGTAGCTGGCCCGAGCAGACACACGAACAAAGCAAACGTGGTATAAGCTCAGCGTTTGACATGTTCTGCAGTATTTCAAAGCGAAGGTGAAGTATAAAGGTCTATTGAGTGGTTTTCACTCATGGCTACAAATACACAAGTGCAGATACACAAACTCTCTCACACACATCCTGAAGGTTTTGAAAGATTGTGTAGGTCAGTAAATGGCTGACTGGGGTTCATGGCGCAGCGGCGGAGGAGTCTGGCTCCCTGTGGCCTGAAGGAGGTTTTAGTTAATCAAACTTAAACCCCTGCACCGAGACCATCTCAGCACTGGGCTGAGACTGAACTCCATTAGTGTATCCATCAGCACAATGGAAAAAAAACGGCTCATCAATCAGTGTCAGCCTCAATCGATGGCCGCGGCTTCTGGAACCGCCATTTGATTTTATTGCAGAAATTAAAATAAATACGGAAACAAAGAGCGCAAAGTGGGCTTGTGAAGTTGTGGATGAAAGCATGTAGAGGGGATGTAAGCTTCATTGCATACATATAAGTTAAATTCGTAGGTGGTGATGAAGTGGAGACCTCACAGCAATGAATCCGTCACGCTAAACGACTGCCAAAAAAAAAAAAAAAAACCCATAGAAGTGAAACAAAGAAGGGCGAAGCACTCTTAAAGTGAGGCAATCTACAATGCTGCTATGCTTGTGAGGAAAAAATAAATACTTAGCCGGCAACTTGCAAAAAACAATCGATCTGTCTCGTTCACTGCTGACCCTCATGAAAAAAAAGCTCCAGCAGGTTAATATTATTCTGCATATTTGATGCATGTTTTGCCTCCAGTGCAGTGACATTCTGTAGCCTAGATTTATAGATTGAATAACATCAGATGGGAAGGCAGAAGCAGGGTGCGCTATATTGGGGGGGGGCGCTGAGTTCAGTCTAGAACATCTAACATAATGCAGTAGCAGGAGCACACAAACAAAAAGTGCTGAACTCAAATATTACAAACTGTCAGGTGTTTTTGTGTGTATGTGCTTGTTTGAAAGAGAAATGTGGGCACTGAAGCTTTGTAGTGGAATGACCCAGCAAGCACAAAACACTTTTCAAGTATTTCATGTTGCACTTTGGTTGCTGTGAGGTTGCACTGCAGTATAGTGATTTGAAAATGCTCTAGAATACAAATCTAAAACACAAACAAATCATGATAATACCAAAAACGAAATGTAACAAACTGCAAAATTTGTTAAAAGTTACATTTGAGAAATCACATTTGAAACAATTTGCAATGGTAAAGTGAACGATTTCTGAATTGAAATCTAAAAGTGACTTTTAACTGTCGCAAAACTATTTTAAACTTAAAGTTAAAATATATTTTTCTTCATGTCAAAATATTATGTATTGATAAAACAATGCTAACGTATAACTGTATAAATCCAAAATAAGTAATGTCATAACATTAAGTTTTAGTTTTAAGGTGGAGAAAAAAAAAAACATTATACTGTTTCAGTATTTTTAAGCTGTTAAAATATATTTATTTTATTTTGCAAGAAAATATTTGTTTTTAAGCAACAATGCATCCAATTAATCAAAAGTGACAGTAAATATATTTATATGGTTACAAAAATGATATATTTCAAATAAATGTAGATATTTCCATCTTTTTATTAATCAAAGAATCCTGAAAAAAAAAATTAAGCTGTATAACTGTTTTCGTAATAATAAAAAATGTTTCTTGAGCACCAATCAGTAATGATTTCCGAAGGATCTTGTGACAACGAAGACTGGAGTAATGATGCTAAAAATTCAGCTTTGCCATCACAGGAATAAATTACTTTTTTTAAATGTATAAACAACTGTATTTTTGATCAAGTAAATGCAGCCTTGGTGTGCATACAATTGAATTGATTATGAAAATGCATACCTCTGGTCTTTATTCACTACTCTCATCCTCATTTTTTAAGTTAGACATAAACCTTCTCAGTATTCTCAGTATATCCATCAATTAAATATAAACAATATAACAAGAAAAACAATTATAAAATTATAAAAGAACGCCTGTTTTCCCATTATTTTTCTTTGTAAAAAAAATGTATAGGGTCGCTAACAACCCGGGGTATTTAATAGTGTAAGTATATTTTTTTCTGCACAACAATTGAATCTTTGGTGACATAATAACTACAATTCACCTTTATTCCACAAGATGGCAAAGTCTAATAAACAATGATGAAGTGATGTTTCACTCAGAGTTACTGCAGGCAGAAAACAATGAACTAATGCCTTAGAGATTTACTGCAGAGCAAATACTGAACACAATTAAATACAAGTGTCACTGTCACTTGATGCTGGATCTGTTGAAGTAGCTGACAGCGATCAAAATATTGATTTTGAAGATTTAATTTTTTTTTTTTAATTGTAGTTTTGAGACTATGTTTGAGATTCTGAATGTACTGGGAAATGAGCTCTGACAAAGACAGTGATGATGGTATAAAACATCTGCTCAAACTGATCCCTTAAAACCTCAAAAAGTTAACCAAATATGCTTTATTTTATTACTCTAATATCAGGAGGGTTTAGTATTAAAGAGCTAGAGAGACTACCAGTGTGAAGATAACCCTTACCTGCACTGAAGCTGATAGGGATACACTGATGTGAGGAAGAGTCCTGCAAGCTGTGGTCTTCAACGGTAGGTCCCTCAATAGATGGATGATTCTTTCTGTGCAGCAAACGATAACATACACATGTACTGTACACAGACTTGGACATAAATACTGATAAAGAAACTGCAACCAACAATGTAAACACAGAAAATATATTAACCACACAGACTATATTCTTGTGAAACTGGATGCACAAAGTTACAGAAAATTAAACGTATAATTCTCCTAAAAAATTCTGCCATCATTTTTTCACCCTCATGTCGCTCTATTGGTTTTTCAGTAAATAACCACTTAAATTTGAGTTTGTTCCTCACGCTTTATACAGCATTGAGACTTGGAATATACTACTGTACTGTTCAAAATTTGGTTAACATTTTATTTTAAGGTGGCGTAGTTATAAGTTAGCCCATAAAAACAGTAAATGATGCATAATTACAAATAACTAACCCTAAACCAAACCTTAACGCTAGAGTAAGTACATGAAGTTAATTAATATTACCCAGTACATATTTGAGAACTATTCTGTACGATTTTTTATTTGATAAAGAATGTAAGTCAGCCAGCTTAAGGACGACAGGGTTAGTAAAACTAATTTGAAAGTGAACTATACCTTTAAGCAATTATCTTCCTAGATCAATGTTTTCCTCTGCTTTGTCCTAGTTTTCCAAAGTAAAACGGGCAGATTGCAGGCAAACATGTCTCGGATGATAGTCTGATTGAGGTCCCTCTAAGCTAAGCAATGGCAGGAAGAGGATGAAAGATGTGGTGACTGGGGCAGACAGAAGCAGAGATAGCAGTGAAAGCCTCCCAGGAGTGGACACTGACATTGATGCTTAAAGCCAAGTGCTAATGAAGATGAATGTAAGGACCACAGGCAAGCCTCTGTCAATATTATTGAGGGCGGTATGACAGAAGGTCACTCTGAGCATGAGTCATCCTCCCACCAGCAGGGAACCAGCATGGAAGACTCAACCACCAGAGCTAGTTTCAGAGGACCTCAAGGATACGCTCTCTTTCATGATCCGCAAACAGCACAGGCCGATCCCTCTTGTTCTCGTCACTTTTGGTGAGGTTCGGTAATTACTGTCTTATTGACCTGCGCATTTGAACGTATTAGTTTGCGCATGTAATTTGCACCTTCTTTCATCTGGAGATGGGTTGGTCCTTTATGCAAGATCCTTGGGTTTGTTATTCGGTGCTTGTTCATTTTGTATCTTGTGATCCTGTTCTGTGAGCTTTGCATTCCCGTAATCAGAGTTTGTATCCTGCCTGTTACATCTAGTCTCATGTTATTGTCAAGTTTATAAGTCTAGTCTTGTCAATGTTTGTTTGTCCCCTCATGGGTCTATGTTTTCTGTCCATTTAACAAATCTGTGTTTTTGAATAAATCCGATTTATTACTGTCTGCATTTGGGTTCTGCATATCGCAACAGAACGAACAAGCCATTTTTTGAACCCAACAGACAATATGTCTTTTCCTGCAAGAGGCCAGTCAGAGGACCACAAAGAATGGTGGCTAAAGCCAACCACTGATATGACGGGAGGTAGGACTCCCTTTCCTCCCAAGGGAGAAGAGTCCCTGGAGAGATATGTCCAGGGAGTGGATGAGAAGAGGAGATTAATGCCAGAGATCCTCATAAACTCCTTTTCATCACGGCTCTACAATCCAACACCCGTTCAGTGAAGTGGTGAACCGTGTGTGTTGGGGAGAGCAGCAGAGTTCTACTAGGACAATGGCATCTTCATCATTGCCGGTGGTCGCGCCATGGCTGTTGCAGCACTTAGGGGATCATATTCTCTTAACCTCAACTCCCAAAGCACCCGCCGTTGCTGGAAACCTTCGTGGAAAGCGAGGAAGACAGGTGTCGAGGGAGTCTGCATCGAAAGCTGCATCTACTGAGTCAGTATTGTCTGTGGTGGTCCCTTCACTTGTTGTAACGGTCCCCGTACCGATTACAGATCCGGCTATGGTTTCTGCTCCGTGGGGAGGAGGAGGAAACAGTCATGTCTCAGTTTTTTCCCAGACCCGCATTGACCAGTCCTGTCCACATGGAGTAGATGGCAGAAGGACCGAATCAAGCACTGTGTCAGCTAAGGAGTCCAGGCTTGTCCACATTGAGATAAATTATAAGGTGAACGAGTCCAGCCCTGTTCCAGCCAAGGAGCCAAGTCCGGTCCCAGGTTCAGAACCGTCTGCTACGCCATTTGTCTCAGGGTCACAGTCGTCTGTTTTGTTCCCCTGGTTACCCCTGCTACTGTGTTACCCCGATCTGTCCTCCCCAAGACTGTTCCTTATGTGTCTCCACCCAGACCTGTTCGTTTTCCTTTCCCTCAACCCTCGCCCATGTCCAGTGAATCTAGGAATCGGTTGCTTCACCGATCCACTCTGGACCCCTCCCGATGAACTCTTTTGTTCCCCCCCTCTCTTGTGTGTTATTTTTGAGTCACCCCAATCCTATTAGTATGTACTCTTGTTTGCCATTGTTGTTTATAGTTATGTTTTGTTGGTTTGTATTCTGTGTTCTGGGCTATGTGTTTGCATTGTCTTGTTCTCCTTGTTACTCGGTGCTTGTTCATTTTGTATCGTGTCATCAAAAATCCGCGTTGTGTTAATTACTGTGTGCGTTTGGGTTCATATCTGCATATCTGTATAGGCAAAAGATTTCTCTTCCAAATAAATGCTGTTCTTTTGAACTTTGTTAATCAAATAATCACAGTTTCCTCAACAAATCGTGTCACTTCACAATATTACTGTTTTTACTGTATTGTTTATCAAAATGATGCTTAGTGAAGAATGTTTCTTTCAAAAACAGTATTCACGTGTTTAACAGTAAAAAAAACACAATAGTGTACATATACTGCATATATTTTATAACTCAGAATTGCTAGTACTGTACATATCAGTGGATGTCTACAGATTGTTTTTTTTTTTTCTTTCAATTTCACTGGAATGGAAAACTGACGAGCACTGACTAGAAGCATAATGTTTAATGTAATGTAATGAAGGTTTTTCGAGTGAGTACACTCACTAAATAGAGATGGAACACAGCTCTGGTTTGCTCCAGTTCAATTCAACCCCTGATTTATTCTTGATATTTAAGTTTCACTTTCTATGGCATAGCCATCTGTCTCTCAACAACACAACAGCTTTTAACAGACAGACCGAATGAAAAGAAAAATGAGATGTCAGAGACATAAGCACATTTATATAGAATTACCCAGTGCATCAAGCGGCCACTGTTCACTTTTTGTAAAAGAGGAAATACTATAATCAGCACACCCCCACATTTTGAAAAAAAATGCCAAAAGTGCAAAAATGCTGATCAAGAAAACGCACAGAGTATTCAGGAATCACTGCAGGGCTTTCCTGAAATAAAAAAAGATGAAATAGGAGGGATGTTTAAAGAGCTGATGTTTACTCCACGTGTGAAAGACTTTCCCATTAATGAAAAACCTCAGGCCAGAGTTCTTTTGTAACAGAAATAAATACTTCAAATTGTATCTTTGAACTAGAGAGAAGAAAAAAGTTCAACCAAAAAATGATTGAAAAATGTTCAGTAACACTTCATTTTAAGGTGACACAGTTACACATAGCAAACTGACATTGAATCAGCGTGGAAACATGACATCGAAACAACGTTGATCTGGCATTGTTTTGTTCATTGAATTAACATTGAACCAACGTCAGACGCGTCACTCTTCAAAACTAACAGAAAATCAACTTGAAATCAATGTTGTTTCAACGTTAGGAAAGCAAACCAATTGCGTCGATTTTCATTTAGCTTTGAAGAATGCCGCGTCTGACGTTGGTTCAATGTTAATTCAATGAGCAAAACAATGCCAGATCAACGTTGTTTCGATGTCATGAGAGACGTCGTTTCCACGTTGCCATGTTGATTCAATGTCAGTTTGCTGTCTGGGACGCCTACTCATTATAGTAATAACAGTAAATTATGTACAATTTCAAGTAACTAAACCTAAAAAAAAACAGTTCTGCCTCGATTAGTCGACGTAATTGACCATGCAAATTAGTTGACAGCAATTTTTTTAGTCAATATGTCGTTTTTAAATTTACCGTCTATTTATTTTACCGCCACACACCAGTTACAATAATCAAGGTAAATTATCAACAGTATCATCCCGTACATGTGTTTTATTTAACTAAATACATCATAATCAGCTAAAACGCGCACCTGAGTACGTGTTGCTATCACATTCAAGCGAACCGCACGGGCCTGCAAATGTACACGCGAGCTGCGTGCCTGGCTGCTTTCAGAGCGATTCATTATAAGGCAGAGCTAAGCGTAGTAGGCTAGTCCAGACTCTTTCAATTCAATTCCAATTTATTCGTATAGTGCTTTTCACAATACATGTTGTTTCAAAGCAGCTTTCCTAAAATGCTAGCATTGTATCTACTTAGAGTGATGTTATCAGTTATGCATTTCAGAAACGCGCATATAAAAATGTACAGTAAGCTAATAATATATTCAAGGCAGAACAAAGAGCTAATTTAAGTAATGAATACATACATGTTTAGGACATGATCAGGACTCTGGCTAATACAGTGTATCCTAATGGAAATGCAGATGCTTATTGTTAATAATGTTTTTCAACAGGTGACATTTTATATTTTGGCCCTTCAGTTGAGTTCAAAATAAAATGGACACAACGAAATAACAAACAATGTTTTTATTTTAGTTTAGGTTTTTATTAGTCATAGATTAGTCGAATAATCAAATTGAAAATTAGTCTTTTAGGGGCAGCAATAAACAAAACTGTAACAACTATAGTAAGTACATATAGTTAATCAATATTACTTTAATCAACTGTACAGTGTACAATAAATGTACACTGTAATAATTTTATTCTAAAATAGTTTTAAGACCTCCTGAGTGTTTAAATGTTGTTTATATGTCTGTAGTGTTATAATTTAAATTTCTGACGTCACAAACTACCTTGTAACAAATCATGTCAATGTTTGATGGTTGAGTGGATCTCTGAGTTGGTGTTGAGTCAGTGAAGGCAGGCTAATTTGCACATTCATGGAACCGCTAGTAAATGAGGCAAGGGTGTCGAGTTACAGTAGCTGTTTTAATGCATGAAGACATTATTTTTTCAAGGAACATTTTTAAATATGTCATTTTGGCGATCAAAGACGAGTTTTAAAGTATACAATTGTTCACTACAGAGGGACTTTAAGGGGGCAAAAGGCATCTCTTTACTTTCTACAAAAGTCAAAGTGGCTGCTGTTTGGGAGAAAAAGCGTTTGATAAGCCCTGTCATTCTACATCTCCATCCAGGAAACCTCTTTCATGCTTGGACACTAGTGGTACCTCTGATGAAAAATGCCATTTTAGGCTGTCAGTTCTCTGTCATCACACAGTGTAAGCTATGGAGTACAGCATAAAATAAGGCCTTTACAAAACACCTACATTTTTCAGTAAGATAAATTGATCAAAAGTGACGGTAAAGACATTTTTAATTTGACAAAATATTTATATTTCAATTAATTGCATCTACTTTCTATGAGTCAAAGAAAAAATAATTCAAACAAAACCAAATCAGCATATTATAATGACTTATGAAGGATCAGAAGACTGGAGTAATGATGCTGAAAATTCAGCTTTGCCATCACAGGAATAAATTACATTTAAAATATATTCAATATATAGTTAGTTCTGGTTCTCAAATCTGATAGACTGAGCACCAGCTCTAACTCCTGGTGAAAAATCAAGCAACGCGCTATTCGGCTAATATCACACATTAACTGTTTCACAATTTGTATCACAGAAAAAATGTCATCTGACCAAGCAACATTGTTACACTTGCGGATATCCACTAGTACCACTGGATTTAAAAACATTACAAGCTTACCGCTTTGAATCGAGCTAAGGCAAGCAGTTTGAAAACTGGCTGGTAGTGTATTTTCTCAAATATGTATTTTGGATCATTTTTAACCCCGAAAAAGCTACAGACTGCAGCTTTAAATGTAACAATTCTTTGAAATCTGAAATTTTATAATAGGTACTTAATCATTTACCATGTCACACATGTGTCCTGATGGACAAACACTTTTTCTTATTCCATAGCCTTATCTTATTGTTTACTCAGAAATATGTCAGATTATGAAAGTAAAATGGCCCTTTTAAAAAAATGGTCAAAAGCGACAGTTAGATGACGAGGGTACGCTAAAATGTTGGATGTTGACGTATGGTCAAAAGCGTTAGTTAGATGACGAGGGTACCCTAAAATATCAGATGTTGACGTATGGTCAAAAGCGTCAGTTAGATGACGAGGGTACCCTAAAATGTCAGATGTTGACGTATGGTCAAAAGCGTCAGTTAGATGACGAGGGTACCCTAAAATGTCAGATGTTGACATATGGTCAAAAGCGTCAGTTAGATGACGAGGGTACCCTAAAATGTCAGATGTTGACGTATGGTCAAAAGCGTCAGTTAGATGACGAGGGTACCCTAAAATGTCAGATGTTGACGTATGGTCAAAAGCGTCAGTTAGATGACGAGGGTACCCTAAAATGTCAGATGTTGACGTATGGTCAAAAGCGTCAGTTAGATGACGAGGGTACCCTAAAATGTCAGATGTTGACGTATGGTCAAAAGCGTCAGTTAGATGACGAGGGTACCCTAAAATGTCAGATGTTGACGTATGGTCAAAAGCGTCAGTTAGATGACGAGGGTACCCAAAAATATCAGATGTTGACGTATGGTCAAAAGCGTCAGTTAGATGACGAGGGTACCCTAAAATGTCAGATGTTGACGTATGGTCAAAAGCGTCAGTTAGATGACGAGGGTACCCTAAAATGTCAGATGTTGACGTATGGTCAAAAGCGTCAGTTAGATGACGAGGGTACCCTAAAATGTCAGATGTTGACGTATGGTCAAAAGCGTCAGTTAGATGACGAGGGTACCCTAAAATGTCGGATGTTGATGTATGGTCAAAAGCGACAGTTGGAGGATGTCTTGGGATGAGAATGTGTTGCTTTTAAAGCGACAAATTGACTGTTGTACGTAAGTTGGAGAAATGTGGGAAAAGACATCTATAAATATGCTCAAAAAAATCTTCTATAAAACTAAACTTAAAACAATTGATAAAAAAAAAAACATGAGTATTTATTTATATTTTTAGTGGTCTGTGTGAAGGAACAGACCTGTTATGCAGAGCTCCTTCAACTTTCACACTGACCTTGTGGAACACAGGCAGATCTCCATGGCAACTCTGCAGCGAGCACTGCAATAGCTCCTTCCAAGAAATAAATGACGGTGACTCTGCAGAGGGTTACAACAGAGAGAGAGAGAGAGAGAGAGATTTCACAACTTTTTCATTAGTAAAGCACATAAGACACATTTAAACACACACAGAACACAAACAGCTGGTCTAGATTACACAGTCTTGTAGGGTGAACTGCTTCTTGTCCCGCTCTGAAAAGAAGCTGTTATCAACTCGCTGCCGCAGCACTCATCTAATTATTACAAAGGTCAATATTCCTCAGGAAGGTGAATGAGAATATACGACACTCTCCTGAGATGCAGGTGGGGGGGGGAAGCTGCGGTAAGGTTGGAATAATTCTTGTTCATATCCTAGTTTGCATCTATCCAGGATAGAAAACTGCATTATAAAGAGCAATGTGATGGACATATGGGCTATAAATATTACATATAGGTATAGTCAATATGCAGTGCTGTCAGTTAGTTTTAATTGATTGCCAGTGTGCCGTAATATATTTTTAACCTGTCGCTTTAGTATGAAATCTTTTATATGAAGGATCAGTTTTTGAAACTTTCAATGAAACATGAAGAAAGGCGAATTACGTTACTGATCAATGTCATTGCTTTTACATTTACATCACCGTGATTTGAAGATGGACGGAATCGGTATAATCTGTGATACGTGAGCAGCTATTCGCAGCTTTTAAGGACAGTTTTTTGTTTTATTCACTCTCTAAATGACTATGTTCCATCAGCTTGCATTAAAATGACACAATGATGCTCATGAAAGGGGCTTAGGGGTCGTTCACACAGGACAAGCTTTTGCAAATAAACAAAATGTGCCATGGTGGGGTACATAAAAGCCATTATAAACAGACTTCTCATTTCTCTTCAAATGCTGGTGGGCTCAGGGACCTCATCCCAAATCATGTGTCTAATCAGAGAGTTTTTAGGTTTTTTTTTTTTAATTCGAGGCAGTGAAGTTCCTTTGAAGTCATGATAATAAAAGTGCGCTCACCCTTTCGTCCCCTGTAGGAATTGCCCAAAGCCTTGGTAAGACAGACTCGCGGTGATGAAGGCAAAGATAACAAGATGAAAATCCCCATCCGATTCCATCTGTGGCGATGGTGGATTAGCCTGGCTTTGAGTCACCACGACACCAAGTCGATGTTTACGAAGCAGAGCTTGACGCTGAACGGCCTTGGGTATATCCAACGCTGACACGCTCGTGGGCCCTTCTCCCTGCCTCTTCTGAGAATAAAGAGGAATATTCAATTAACTTGTGCAGTTGCAGCTTCAGGTGTTGTTCACCTTGTTATTATTCAAATGCTTTCTTCTTTGTCTCAAGGGTTAGAGAAACCAGGTGTGGATCTCACTTTTTGGCTTAAGCCAAGCTTGCGTATGCATAAGTTATGTGTGTGTGCATGCACATGCCTCGGAAACAAACAACTCTTGCAAAGACTGGAACAAATAAGGATTACTTGCAACCAAATAAACAAAAAAAGATGCTGGGAAAGCAGTAGTTTTGGATGATATGAGATATCTGGTCACTATTGCACAAGACATTGGCATAGATGAGTCCCCACCGCATTTTGCCATAGTAAATTTTATCACTACTACGTTATGAATTCATGATTGTGTCATCTAATACAGAACAAGCATCTCCAGTTGTTGAGCAGGAGGTTTCATTTTGTCAATGCGTTATAATGAGTGGCAATATGGTGCTGGAATTTATTTTTTAATGCTGTGTGGTTGTTGTTGTTATTAACCATGAAAAGTAACAGGGGCAATATGTTCTCTCAAGCACACAGCTGTCTACAAAAAAAGCACACAAATGCATGCAGATGCAATTTTATTTTTTATTAGATTAAGATTAAAACCATTCATTCACTGCTAGACGTAAGAATTTAGCTCCTGATTTACACACACACTTATTCATTTATTTAATAAAACTATAAAAGATCATGTTAGATGACAGTATATCTTAATTCATATGATTTAATGTAATATAACAATATACAATCATGAGCTAAGACTTTCCGTGATAAGACTTTGTGCAAGTTACTCCAGGAAAAGTCAGGGCCACCGGAAGCAAAAAGGGGTCAAACTAAAGTTTTGAGAAGCAGAGAGACGCAGTATGTGTGGCAGGAGAGTCAGGTATGCTGTCAGAGCTTGATATTAAGTTGGTGGAAAATAGGCTGGCAAGGTCAGCGCAGGTGAAAGCAGAAGGAGACAGACAGTTAAGTTCTTTCAATTCAAATGTTACACACACAAAAACACACACACTTACAGAAAAACACACATGACAGACTACCATCTAAAAGATATGGATTTTTTGACATTTAACCCACACTTAGTCAGGGTAGTGCCATGTTTAATTTTTGACAGGAATAAAAATGAGGCTATGAGGGATAGAAATACAGTGCAATGGATTGTAATGTTGTTTTAAAACAATCCAATTGTTCAGCTGACGTCTTTTTGAAAAAAAAAGAAGAAAAAGTTTCAGTAGACAAAAACTCCATAAAACCATTTTAAAAGTTTTGGGTTGTGAAAACTGTGTGATCTACGACCTTTATATACAGTGGATGCCATTGCAAAGACTATCCCTCATAACCTCATTTTTCATCAGTGTTAAAGGAGTAGTTCACTTAAAAAAAAAAAAAAAAAAAACTTCTGCTGATAATTTACTCACCCCCATGTCATCCAAGATGTCCATGTCTTTCTTTCTTCAGTCGAAAAGAAATTTTTCTCCATATAATGCAATTTACTGGTCCAAAAGACAGTTTCAGTGCAAACTGCAAATTGTTCAAAGGGCTTTAAACGATTCCAGACGATGAATAAGGGATTTATCAAGCGAAACGATTGCTCATTAAAAAAAAAAAGTTTTAAAAGCTCAAATGGTCACCTTGCTCTGTTCTGTGATGTGCATTCGATACTCTCCTGTTCGAACTCATTAATCAAAATTTTTCTTAACAAATCTTTTCCCGAGACAATTCGTTCATTTCGTTCGTCGACTGAACCAAATGACATGAAAAAAGATTCATTCATTTTGATAAACGAGTTCGAACTTCAAACAGGAGAGTCACGAACACACATCACAGAACAGAGCAAGGCGACCATTTGAGCTTATAAAATTTGAGCGATCGTTTCGCTTGATAAGACACTTATTCATCGTCTGGAATCATTTAAAGCCCTTTGAACAGTTTGCACTGAAACTGTCTTTTGGACCTTGAACCGTTCGGTTACCAGTAAAGTGCGTTTTATGGAGAAAAATCCAGGATTGTTTTCATCAAAAACCTTAATTTCTTTTCGACTGGAGAAAGAATGACATGGACATCTTGGATGACATGGGGGTGAGTAAATTATCAACAAACGTTTTTTTTTTTTAAAGTGAACTACTTCTTTAAATTCAATGGTCAATATATTCAGTATCAATTAACTAAAGTCTAAGTAGAAGTTGGAATAACAAGATGGCCGAGAAAGATTAAGTTAGTTTTGAGAAAAGATTTTTTTTTCACTTGGTTTCATTTTATATCTAATGTAATTGCATTTACGATTATAATAAATAATGTGTAAGAGTATCGTGTCCATAGGTGTTCGAATATATCTTAGGGTCAGGATTGGAGTTCTGACAAATTCTAAAGTATTCTTTTTGAGTCTTCTCAAATAAATTAAGACTGTCAGATCCATTCAGTATCCGTGAACATCATACACTCTTTGCAGCGTGTTCTGTATTCATGTGAAAGAGAGGCCGTTCACATCCCATAACAATATTATGGATTCTACATTGATTCAGATATTCCCTTTTATTTCTTAACCTGAAGCATGCTTCATAAATGATGAATACTGCCAGTCAATTCAGTCCCTTGATGAAACATTAATACTTTTTTTTTAAAGAAAAATGTCTCGAAGAAGAAAACAATGATAATACACGAGGATAAGATCATTTACTTGCTTTGTTTTTGTGATGGTATGGATTATGGACTGGAATTCTAATGAGATAAAAACATGCAAAAGCAAAGGAATTAAATAAATAAAGCAGGTGTGAAGTTATTACTTTGGCACAGAAAAAAACAACATAAATACTTTTCGACCCAAAACAGCCGTTAATGCAATGTACTAACTCACCTTTAGGGACCGGGCAATTGTTTCTAGGTGTGTGCAACCACAAAGAATTATTCATAGAGTATGGCAAATCTGCATTGCTACTAGAGTGCAAACAGACCTGTTTTCTTTTCCACTCACCGTTAAGCTCTGAAATGAGTTGTTGTAGGAGAGAACAGGAGGAGCTTTGGCACAGAGATCCAGGCATCAGGATGCAGCCAGAGGTGGCTCATAACTCGCCTATAAGCAATCATGCCATGAATGAACATCAGGGCCGTAAGGAAAATGGCGGCAGCAAATTCGGTTAATCCCTGCAATCTGCAAAGCAAATCAAGAACATAAATTGAGATTAAACTGAAACAAAGCACGGTTTTATTTTGGTTTTAAAATAATCTGACAGAAAAGAAAGCTTTTGCAGGGATCCATTTGTCAGGGTAGTGACAGGATTGGTCAAATCACAAGCTGGTGTCAAAATGTCTTGCCATTATATTCCCAGGAGAGATAATAGTAGCGTACACAATCCATTGTTAAGGTCAACAAAAGACGATTATTATGAACAGGAAGCTTTCAGAGCCACATTGAAACATGTCAGATCCATTCTCATTTGTGCTCAAAAACCTTGGGGAGCAGAGAATGTGTAGAAACAGTAGAAACACATTCACCACTCTTGTAGTAGTACTATTCATGAACAAATCAAAAACAGAGCGCAACCACTATAGCCACATTGTCACTAACAAAAGATATTTTTGAGCCAGTCCTGTTAAGGACTCATTGAGAAGGATCTGAATGAACTTTATATACTTTATGTAAGCAAAATGGACACCAAATCTGTATTGCTATCCTACCCTAATGACATTATGACAGCAAGAGGTGAAAACACATTTATTTAGAGACGATAAAATGGTACCTACAAGATGGGACCACCTGTTGCATGGCACCACAACAGCTGTTTCCTTCTGGAGGCCTCCTGGACACACTTTGTCTAGCCTAGCGTGCTTTTTTGTCTGGCCAAAATGAGAGCTAAAAGCAGTGAAAAGAAAGATTAGTGGGCGAACTCTGCAAATGCATTATTCAGTATGCACAAGCGAGCAGCCCACATGCAAAAGTCTCCATTCTCCTCACATTAGGGGCACTCAAGACACCCTCACAATTTATTAAGACGCAGGCAGGGAATTGACAGTGCGCAACACGTCCCAGGACCAGCTGGGCCAAGATAACGGGGTGCATGAAGAGGGCCAAGCTTCTGCTTGAGAAGTTGACACTTTGTAAATGAGCTTGAAGTTGACGTGCACAAGCTGATGGCTGGCGGGGGAGAGATCAGGGCTTGCTCACATGGGCCCGTTGATAGCTATGGATCGCTCTTCTATCCCTCCACGCCAGTGTGCATATATGAGAGAGAGCTAAGAGGAAGCACAAATAGTCTCTGAACCGGCAAGTAGATCCCTGGGGGACAAAGGAGAGACAGAGAGAACATTACGACTAATTGGGCATTCAGGAGAAGGATGGATTGCTGTGGCAGAGCTTTGAGGAAGGGAGGAAAAGGGTGGATACTCAGAGCTAGTATTTCTGCCATTCTACCATGTAAATGTGGTGTCTAAATGAAGCATGAATATTGCATTGCTGTGGTGCATGATATGCTGTGAAGGGGCCAAAGTCATCTCCAGAAAAGAATATGCCTGGTTATATATGTGCATGTTCTCTGAACCCCAATGAAGATTTTTGTTTCAAAGATACAGTATGGTTAGTTTGAAGGGTGTGAGGAGAGAGCTGACAGGAACTAAACTTGACCTAGAAGCATTGCAATGTGTGGTGCAATAATAAAGTCGAATTAACTCCAAAGCTGCTGTTCTGAAAGTTAACTATGAAAAGGGTTTCTACTCTAGTAGAGAAGCTCTAAATCCAAACAAGACAGTCGAAAGATTTCCTCTACACACCATGTCACAAAGTTTAAACAAAGTAGGTTAGACCACAGTCAGAGTTTCCTTTCTTAATGCATTTTTATGTCCCCTCTGAGTTTGAGTCTTGTGAATTTAGCCAAAAACATGTCATATCTTCCCCATTCCTTACCAGCCTCCAGCATATGAGTAATACCAGGGCCCTGATTATTTGCTGAGCTAAATCCTAAGCCATGAATTAGGCTCAATAAATTTCAGCCTGCATTTCTCCCATATTTTCACAGTAGTCATTTTTCGCCATCTACAAGACGTGCAATGAAATTTAAATGGAATGTCCCTGATCTAATTTAGAGGAGCTCTTTACAAAATAGAGTCTGAGAAGCATGCAAAGTGCGTTGATAGCAACCACTATATTTTCCATTCTTTACAGTAACAATTTATAACAATGACTTAACTACTATATTATATTCTAGTTTTATTTACAAAAAATGCCTGTAGTGTAAGGGGATTATTGAAAAAGGACAACTGTGGAACAAGTTTGTTGCAAACTAAGTGAAACAACATATGAAGCTACTGCAAACATACAGCATGCTCTGGCAAATGGAATTATAAAATCTTGTGATATTTCTTATTAATCTCTCCTCTGACTAAATGTTTGTTTGTTTGTTTTTTCCCAGGTGTACCCCTAAACCAATCCTACAACGTACTCTACTGTGCTAGGATGTAAGATCATTGGAGTGAGACTGGGAGAGAATTAAAGCCATCTGAAGGAGACAGAGAGGGAATTTTGAGATACTCGTGTAACTACTTCACAAGACTGGAGATGAAGAAACGCTTAGTCTTTGAAACTACTTTCTTAGCAAAATTCAGCTAAACCCTTGGCTCTCCTGTTACATGAACTTGAGAGATAAGTGAGAGACTGGTATTAAAAGCAGACTGAAGGCTCTAGCTCACAGTGAATCTACATCAAATTATATCAGTTTACATTAATTATGAAAATGGGACATATTGCGATACTTCTTCTGCACACACATCTGCTGCTGGGAGTCGCAAGCTCCCTGGTCATTCACTCCATGCCCTGGAGAGTGCCCTGCCCTCACCAGTGTGTCTGCCAAATCAAGCCCTGGTACTCTCCCCAGTCTGTGTACAGAGAGGCTCCTACTGTAGACTGCAATGACCTGCTACTTATCCAGCTGCCCACTTCCCTCCCTCAAGAGACACAAACCCTCCGGCTGCAAAGTAACCTCATCAGTTCTGTGGACCAGAGTGAACTCCAGGGCCTTGTCAATCTGACAGAGTTGGATCTCTCACATAACAGCTTTACCAGTACCCGCAACCTGAGAATAACTGACCTGCCAGATCTTCTTAGCCTACACATGGAGGAAAACCAGCTGAGACACCTCCCAGAAGCAGCTTTCTTTGGACTCCCTAGCCTGCAGGAGTTGTACCTAAATCACAACAGGCTTCGAAGCATCTCCCCTGGGGCCTTTAAGGGTCTGGATAAACTTATAAGGCTTCATCTCAACTCTAACCGACTGGTTGTAATTGACCGGCGCTGGTTCCATGCCATGCCACAACTGGAGGTGCTCATGATTGGTGGAAACCCTGTGGACACTATTCAGGACCTTAATTTTAAACCACTGGGCTCTTTGCGTAGTCTGGTCCTGGCAGGCATGGGCTTACGTGAGATCTCGGAGCGAGCGCTTGAGGGACTTCAAAATCTGGAGAGCATTAGCTTTTATGATAATCACCTTATAAAGGTCCCAAAAGAAGCATTGCAAAAATTGCCAGGTCTAAAGTTCCTCGACTTGAACAAGAACCCCATTCAGCTAGTGCAGAGGGGAGACTTTAGAAATATGCTTCACCTGAAGGAGCTTGGCTTAAACAACATGGAAGAGCTGATCTCTATCGAGCGCTCAGCAATGGAAAACTTGCCAGAACTGACCAAACTGGAAATCACAAACAATCCCCGGCTGTCCTACATCCACCCTCAGGCCTTCCAAAAATTATCGAGTATGGAAAGTCTAATGCTGAACAGTAATGCCTTGAGTGCCCTGCATAGCCAGACAGTAAGGTCGCTGCCCAGCCTTCAAGAAATCAGCTTGCACACCAATCCTATTCGCTGTGACTGCCTGATCCGCTGGGTGGGAGCCGACAATGACAAGCCAGTGCGTTTCATTGAGCCTCAATCCACATTCTGTTCCGAGCCTCCTGAGCTGAAAGCCCGGCGAGTTAAAGAAGTCTCATTCAGAGAGATGGCAGACAGCTGCCTGCCCTTGATTGCCCCAAGCACATTCCCTTCTTACATTGAAGTCAAACATGGAGACAACATAGCTTTGCACTGTCGAGCACTAGCAGAGCCAGAGCCAAACATCTACTGGGTCATTCCCCAAGGCGTGAGGTTGACTCCATCCAGCAGCTATGGGCGTTATCAAGTTCTCACAGAAGGCACATTGGAGATTTTTGGAGTCACCGCTGAAGAGGCCGGCTTCTACACTTGTGTTGCGCAGAACCTAGTGGGAGCTGATACTAGAAGCTTGACTCTACAGGTGGAGGGGGGTGAAATGATTAGAACAAATACTCAAAAGACAGAAGATAGCTTTGAAGTTCAAGATGTCAAAGAAAGGTATGCCTTACTGACCTGGCAAGCAAGCCGTAACATACCAACTGCCCATCTATCTTGGGTGGCCAATGGTAGTCTAGAAGAACATCATAGGGACAGCACTCGAATTCTAGCTGGTACCAGGAGATTCAACCTAACCCGTCTGCAACCAGGCACTCACTACAAAGTTTGTCTACACTTGGGGCCAAATGACACCTCATGTGTCCATCTAAGAACCAAAGAGGTGCCCATGCAAGATCCTTTACCAGACCTGACCCCAGCAGTCCTGTTGGCGGTATCAGCTCTGCTCCTTTTATTAATGGCCAGAGCATGTAATGGGGGAGCCTCAATCAGTTGGAAAGACCACATGCTGGAATTTGATAAACCCCACACCACCATTCTGACCCAGGAGGCGAAGGCTTTCATGACTTCTCCAATACCAGTTAAGAATCTGAATCAGCAAGACACAGACAAAGTCCTATCAGATGGCAGAGGCAAAGAATTCACAAATACTTTGCTGGGGCAAGATTCTCGGGGGCTAACAAAAGAGGCATGCTGAGCAGAGTTCAAGAAGGATGGACATAAATCCGATCTGACAGTTAAAACTACTGAAAGTCTGAAATCAACAATACTATAAATTTACATAGCAGATCTGCTTCACATAACAGCGACCCAGTTTCAAGTATAGTACAATAACAAAATGAAAGAAAAGAAAAAAGATATTTGTATTTATTTTGTAAAAACAAAAGATACAACATGCCTATTAAAAGCATTTGTTCATATATTCGCATTCAATATATCATCAAAGGACACTAAAGCTGTGCTGCCAATCATAAAAAACTGTTCATATAGAGTGTTTATATGCAGCCATCCACCTTTTATGAGCCTGTTTCACAACAGGCCAAATGGTTGTAGAAAGATACGCACTTATATATTTTTAATACCGAAGACGACAATGACTTGACACAGAAAAGCAAAGAACACAAATTGCAAGGAAAGCCTCTAAAGAGCTCAAAAAGACAGAATTGAAGTTTTCTGAAAGGTTGTCTTCAGGCTGATGGCAACAATTTACTTTTCTTTTTGTGGTGAAAAACTAAACTATTTCAAAGCAGGCATTATGAAAAGTGCTGATATAAAGGGAGATGTCTTAAATGTTGTATAACTAATGTTTGTATGTACTCTCTCTTTAACAGTGTGTTAAATTGTGCTCTGTACAAGGACCCCAAAATAACACTCCAGTTAAAGATCCTCCCAGAGAAAGGGAACGTTTTTTTTTTGCGCATAAAAGAAAAATCTTGTTCTCCCCTAAATATAGACTGATCTATACAACAACGAGGGCCGCACATTTATGACCTAATCTGCTCTGTGGGATGTTTGCCCATGTTGGTTGCTTCATTCCTGAAATAATTACAGTCCCTTGGTTAGAAAACCAACCCAAGTCAACAGATGTTCCAGTGATGGACACAGCCTAGACATATGGGTCAACCTCTTTGTTCAAATATGTCAAACAAGAAGAGAAGGTCACGGAGAAACCATGAGGAAAAGCCACATGACGCCATTCCTTCCAGCACTGAAGGTAAACATTTGGTGACAGAAGAGATCCACGTCTACATGCACACTGTTTTGTACACAGCAAGCACGTCAGAGATCTCTTTCAGAACTGATGAAGGGAAAGGATCCTGTCAGGCTGCTAATGGGACACACTTCATGGAAATGTAGTGCCAACTCTTTCTGTAAAAAGAGAAAATTGAATTCAAAATGGGCTTTTTCTTTACCCGTTTGTCAGGTGACTATTTAATGCACAGAACATGAACGCTGCTCTGACTGCTGGACAGCTACAATAATGAGAGACATATCCAGTGAAAGAAGGGTCAGAGGGCACCGGTGAGCCCCTCTTTTATCCGGGAAAGAAAACAAAGCAGCATTTGGGATTGTGAACGGTTCTGTTATATTCTCAAATATGGGGAAATCCATTTTTACAGGCTGTGATTTTACAGTAACTTTGTTTGCTTTGATTATTTTTATTTTTTTCAATTTTTTGTCAATTTGTGGTTGATGTGCCCTTCTGTTTCAGTGACACTCTCTCTAACTTGACTGTCTTGTCCTAAAATTGGGTTCCTTTCATTTTTTGTTGATCATTGGTCTTTTCCCAACCCCAAAGCTGTACATAAGTCTATCTGAATTTCCTATTCAACATACCACTTTCTGAAATAATTTAGATGACTGTGTTAAATTCTATTTTGAGCTATTATTAAAACATTTTGGACTGATATCAAGGTTTCGTCAATTGCAGGACACCTAGTGTGTTTACGCGCACTTTAAAAGTTCGATTTCAGTCAGTCTAAAGTAATAATAATATGTCATATAAACAGTCAATATAAGTCTCAAAAACAGAACTTGACAATGTGATTTCTTTTCAGCTTGGCTTCATCTAGCATGCATTATGCCTTAATCGAACTACAATTGGCCTTTTGCACTTAATCCAAAATACAGTGTGCATTGCGCATTTAATCTCCTTGTCAATATACTTAATAAGACAGTTTTAAACCGAGCATGTAATCATACTTAATAGTATGGCCATCAAGTATCACCTCAATGCATATCCTTTGAATCATGCTCTTTCTTAATCAGGATTTTGGGCTACGTTATCTGTTATTATGTTTCATAGAGCCCTTATGCTATTGGTCTAAAAGGGGCATCATTTTACGGAACCACATCAGAGTTAACTGGAGAAAACTATCCTCCACTTATAATAGGAACAAATATTCAGTCTTTTGAAATGGAATCACCACAAGAACTTACCCCAGTTTATAGAGATTTGCAAAACTGCCCTCGGCTTCTTAAATTCACTGAGAAAAGAGCCTCGGGCTGGTGATGCTCTTCTTCTCAGCAGCAAATAGCACATCCATCTTCAGTACTCCCCCCTCCAGTGCTCTTACATACCTCAGAATTACCACAAAGAGCTTGCTGTCTAAAAAACAGGAACTTTGAGAGATTGATTAATGCCTGAAGAGGAAAAAAAAATAGTGACACATATGTTTGGCAGGGGGCAGTGGATTATAGGCAACATAATAGCGTTATGCTTTGCAGAAATGATACATAATTGTGGATGACTATAATTGCACATTACCATTATGTAAGGGAAGATTGAAAGTGGGACTGCAGGATTCTTTTCCGGATTCATTCCTACTGCATTCTTCACACTCACGTGGGCTAGAAATGCCAAACTATAAAGCTCAATGCACCACTGCACAGTAACACTGCCATTTAATGGAAGTAAAAAAATATATATTTACAGTGCAAGATCAAAGGAATATTCCAATCAAGTGAACTCGACTATAAGGAAGTACATAAACGGAAGGTTTGCAGAATTGTGATTTAATAAATGACCTTCTCGATTCAATTTTCTGATCAATAAGAGATAGAAGTACATTGGGTTTCATCGCCTCAAGCTTGAGAAACGTTTATTTGGTTTTAGCCCAAATCAAAAAAATATAATTCACAAATAAATGCTACACTAGTCAAGTGAAAAAAATGTGACATTTGGTCTACTGGCTCAGGTATTAAGATGAATATATAATAATAATAATAATTCATTACATTTATATAGCGCTTTTCTGGACACTCAAAGCACTTTACATGGAGAGGGGAATCTCCTCAACCACCACCAGTGTGCAGCATCCACCTGGATGATGCGACGGCAGCCATAGTGCGCCAGAACGCTCACCACACACCAGCTTACTGGTGGAGATGAGACAGTGATGAAGCCAATTGGTATATTTGGGGATGATTAGGAGGCCATGATAGACAGAGGCCACTGGGCAAATTTGGCCAGGATGCCGGGGTTACACCCCTACTCTTTCGAAAGACATCCTGGGATTTTTAATGACCACAGAGAGTCAGGACCTCGGTTTAACGTCTCATCCGAAGGACGGTGCTCTTTGACAGTATAGTGTCCCCATCACTTTACTGGGGCGTTAGGACCCACACAGACCACAGGGTGAGCACCCCCTGCTGGCCTCTCTAACACCTCTTCCAGCAGCAACCTGGCCTTCTTAGAAGGTCTCCCATTCAGGTACTAGCCAGGCTCAGCCCTGCATAGCTTCATTGGGCAACCAGTCTTGGGCTACAGGGTGATATGGCAGCAAAAAACATTTTAGCCAGACTCGATTTTTTGGAAATTGAAAATTCGTTAACGCTTCCTTTTACAGCAGAGTACTTACCTAGAAAGTACTGGCTAATATAAGGTAAGTACATGGGTTAGGGGTAGGATCAGGGGTAGTATCTAGGTATTACCCAGTAATTAAAATAACTATAATAAGTACATAGTAAGTACATGGGTAACAGGACTGTAAAAGGAAGCGTTACCGAAAATTCCACAATGACAAAACGGCAAAAAATGTTGTATTTACGGAAACAAGCAGTCCCCGTGATGCAAGAGGTCACAAGTTTACATAGATGAAAAAATCATCTTTAATGAGGGAACTGCTTGCCACTCTATATAAAAACTGTTGAGGAACCATTACTCACGTATTGACAAATGAATGTTTGGATGTCACAGCGGGCACTGCTGGTTAAATTATCATGAAGTGGAAGCACCATCAAAGCACTGCCTGAAAATGATTCTCCATCAATACTCTCTGCCCAAACAATGAGGAAAAAAACACACGTTCTCTCAACAAGACAATTACACCAATCATATTAACAATAGAGGGACTCCAGAACAAGTATTAAACATCAGGTTTTGATATTTTTTCCTTTTTAAAGAAAAGATTCAAATATTGTTCTTTTAAAAGTCCTCAAAGTTACACATTTTATTGAAGGCAATTTTCATGTCACACCACAGATATTCTACATTGTTCCATGCTGTAAAAAAGCTGAACATTCTAAAGGGCAGCTTAGCAGATAATAGCACAAACAGCCTACTTCTGTGCTCACATGTCTCAACTACTGTCAAGGACAGAAAAACAGTTTGAAGAGAATCTCGCAGATCTTACATCTAAACATTTTATTACTAACCCGACTAAATAACACATCCAGTTAAAAGACATAGACTTGCTCTCAGTACACTACCACTTTGAGTAGGTTTTAAATGTTTTGAAAGAAGAGATTTATGTTCGCTTATGCTCACCGAGGCAGTATTCATTTGATCAAAAATACAGTAATACAGTACTACAATTAAAATAACCATTTTATATTGTAATATATTTTAAAATGTAATTTATTCCTGTGATGGGAAAGCTGAATTTTCATTTGTTCTTATTACAATCAATGTTGATTCTAGATAGTAAAAAGAACAGCATTTATTTGAAATCAATGTTTTTAAACCAAGTTTTTACTGTTACTTGATTAATCCATTATTGCTGTATAAAACTATTAATTTCTCTAAAAAATAATAATAATAATAATAATAAAACATCCTAACCCCAAACTTATGAACGACAATGTAATGTGGCTTACAGCAACACTTTTTGCAATGTTATACAAAACTTTTCAGGCTACATACTACATACACCCTTAACCTTAGCCGTTCAAGACCAGGCCAGCAGGAATCTGAACATAAACGTCCTGTTTCTCTCTTTTTCCTTTCCTTTAAAGCATTCCCATTTTCAAAGCCAGGAAGCAGTTTTGTGGAACGATGATAGAAAAATTGATTGTGAAATCTATTTAGTGTGGCTATCGATTTCTCCATAAGGGGAAGGAAGGCAGACCGTGTGAGTAGGATAATGGAATATGGAACGGGGGAGCAAGGGCCCAGAAATGGGAAGTGACACTGGTTAATGGAGTAGAACTGGGCTGTTTTAGGTAGGGCATGAGAGCGTGTGCACATATATCCATGTGAGAGGTCTCCACGTCTACTATAACACTCCACATTCAGCTCTGCATTTCAACTCATCTATATTGAAAGAATAAATACAATTTTGGTGATAATTTATATTCCAGTTTCAAATAAACACTGTTCTTTTAAACTTAAGCAAACTAGACTGAGTTTGCAAGACTGGAGTAATGACGTCGAAAATTCAGCTTTGCAATCATAAGTTTCATTTTAAAATGTTCAAATAGAAAACTTATTTTAAATAGAAATCTCATTTCACAATATTACTGTCTTACTGTATTTCTGACCAAATAAATGCAGCCTGTCATTAAATAAATGCAAATAAATGTAAATGTATAAACGTTAATCAGTGAATATATACTGAAGCTCCACTGAGCCTGCTTGACACATGAGAACAAACCTTAATTGTTTCTGCAGAAGCTCAAAAGTGATGTGTAACACATGAGAATGAACCTCATTAGTTCTCCCACGTAAAGCGAACATGCTTTACCACGACTAATTTAAGAGTTGATGAATTTTAAAAGCCTAAATGTAATCTAAACGTCATATCAAGAAACTGTCTCGTCAGAAATTTTGGACTAAACCGCTCAATTATGGATTAGTTTTATGATCTCTTTATGAACTTTTTGAAGCATCAAAGTGGTAGATGCGTAATGGGGGGACAGAAATCTCTAAGATTTCATCAAAAAGATCTTCATTTGTGTTTTTTATGAAGATAAAAGTCTTAGGGGTTTGGAAAGATATCAGGGTGAGTAAATAATGACATAATTTTGAAATCTATTTGAAATCATTTGCAGTTATTTTAAAAAGTCTGACCATGATGTATAAGTGAAAACAGTGAGACATCATTCCTCCTGTGTGGCTGTGATGTATGACTCATTGTACAGGCAGATCTAAGCTGTGCCATTAGCAGCCAATGTATCAAGCTATTTCAGGATTTCTAATAAGTATTTATCATTAGGAATCTTACTTAATGAAATTCACGTTATTGTCTCTACATTCATGAGAGCAATGGATGAATTTTTGAGCCAGACAGTACCAAAAATATTCAACAGCCTGAAAATGCTACCGAGCAACTTGGGAATATGTGGTCGAATAGTTCCTTCATGAATTGTCAATACCAATTTCTCAAACAACACCTTAAAGGCAAATAATGCACTGTAAAAAATGCTGGGTTGTTTTAACCCAATTTTGGGTGAAATATGGACAAACTCAAAAATTGGGTTAAAAACATCATTTAAAAATGGCTAGGTTTGTCAATATTTGACCCAAAAATTTGACCCTAAATTTGACCCTAAAGAAAAATACCTAAAGACAAAGCTCATTAACATGTCAGCCTGGTTCTTGCATAAACAAGGAGATAAGACAAAAAGACAGGCAGAAAGGGGAAAAATAATTACAAACAATGAGTTTCTTCGTCATTATGAGATCACAAAGCATGACAAATGCAAAGAAAATGTCACATTAAAGCTTGAAACGCTGAGGGCTCCTAACTGTCTCGTCCTTCTACTTGTGACTAGTGATATGGCAAAGGACATTGAGCCGATTATGTGTGAACCTTTCAGCGACCAGCTACTGCCAGTTTAACAGATCCAACCTGATGGTAGGCCCATTAAGACAAAGACCTGAGATGGTGAGAGATTAGAGGAAGAACCTAATTACCCTTCAGCATGGAGACTCACCCCTCGAGACACTTTCGTTATTGATTTCCAGTTGCATCACTGCTTCTATTGGACAAGCCTGATGGACAGAAACAAGCAGAATTTCATGTTAAGTTCATGTTCACAGTCTTCAGACACACCAAGAATTTGACCAACATTTCAATGTCCAGAATATGCATCATATTCTGGACATTATATTGCGCATGCCGAGTGCAGTGGCGCGTGCCTGTAATCCAAGCCACTGGGAGTTTGAGGCCAAGAAACATGAAAGCCAGATGAACTGGCTTTTATGTTTATAAAAATAAACAAATTTAAATTGTTGGGTAATGCAAAAGCTCCAAAGACGAACCTAAAAGGCAGCAAAGCATTATGTTAGCCTCCCAAAGATTTTCAAAATGATTCTGAAGAAACTAAAAGACTGTTACTGCCTCCTTGTGGTAGAAAAGAAAGTTGTATTTTGTAACAGGTTGCATAACAAATATTGCAAAATAAGATTTATGCTCTGAAACGCATGGTTAGAGTCAAAATAAAAATTCAGCAATGAGGATGAGTACAATGACCAGAGCATCCTTTCTATTGATTCGATTGTTTATTTTACATTTTAAAAACGAAAGAAAAAAAAACAAAAGTACTGCTCAGACTAAATCTAAAAAGAAACAATGTTTGGAAAACAAAACAAAAACTTCATTTTATAACATCATTGGCTTAGAATGAATTTCATTTAGGTTCCATATTACGAGGCATAATGGCAGTGAAATAGCAGTGGTTATACCACACAAGAAAGTTCCGTTAAATTTGGATGGGATTGTAATAAAGCCTCCGCATCCTCAAAAGGTAAATAACACAGCATTAATTAGAAACGAGCAAAGCTAGTCCCACGCGTTTACTGCATGTGAAAAGCTATTTCGCCCTCTGGTGGCTGAGAACAACAGAATTCCTTTATGGTTGCACTTACATAATACACAACAGAGACCGAATCCACTTTGTTATGGGAAACAACACATTATTAAGAAAAGCAATAACCCTAGAGGACAACAACCATAAATTCCTACATAACAGAAGCGCTCTGGTAAATTTCAAGGCGAACAATACAGATTAACTTTCTGCAAAATAAAGCACTATTAAAAGTATGGCAGACATTGCTTTCAAAACACTTTTTTTGTCCCATAAACATCATCTTCATGTTCCTTAACCTTCATAAAAGAAGAACACTTGTATGTGTGGATGACAGGAAATCTGAATTAGAAGGGAATAGTCCTCAATCGTACATTGAACCAATTAAGCTATAGAATAAACAAACAAAGGAACAAGGAGCCGAGCATCACAAGCAACCGAAGGGTTTGGAAGGAAAAAGCGTGGCCATTGGTCTAATTCCACTTTTCTATTGTACCGCCTCTACATCCAAAGGTGTTTTAATACTTCACAATCTGTAGTATAATTGGTTCTTCTCATAGCACAGGAATGACTTGGAACTGTTGACTGGTCACTCTATTGGATGCCATCTACAAAAACTAAAGTATATAAATAAATAAATATTCCCATTTAATCAGTTTCAAGCAGCACCTGCCTAAAGAAAAACCTTTCACCGGGTCAACTTAAGTGATGCTTTGGTTAAGTGCCAGAAATCCACAAGGGGAAAAATCTTTTAAAATAAAAGTAAAACCAAAGTTTGTCAAGTACATTGAAAGGCATTTTAAATGTGCTATTACAAACTGAGCGGACTGTACAGAGGTTAGGATCTTAATTATCCATATCTTCACAATAAGGCAGTAGCAAACTGTATTCAGCCAAGTTAGGATAACAAAACAATGGCGAACTATCAATACGAGGGCAGTTTCTTTAAATTAGATTCTGTACATTATTTATACTTTACAATAAAATTATTATAGATACATTGTACTATTTTCATTTCAGCCCAGCAACCGTTTGTCAATTTCCCTGCCTCCTTGCGTATATATTGTGTATACAAACATGTTAAAGCGAGTGTGTTCAATACATGTGTGCGCCTTTAAGATGTTTCGGTCATGCTATGAAGGTTTTGATGACCTTCTGAATAACCTGGCCACAGCCCGGGCAAGGAGCGTGAAATTTGTGCAGCTTGCGGGCACAGGGAAAACAGGTGATCAGATGAGCTGTGCGGCCATGGATGATATTGCCGTTTCGCGGCCGCACTCGGCACAGCTTGCAGGGTTCTAGCAAGGCCTCGGGTTGGCATTCCGTCTCCATGTCCAGCGTGTCCTGGCTGTCACCCTCTGAGCTCTCCTGTAAGTGGGGGTGAAGCTGGGAAGGACCCTTTCCTTTTGACGACGAAGCGGATGATGGGGGGATGTTTCTAGAGATGAGGTGCGAGGGGAGGACGACAGGGTCAGACACAGTCCTAAGGCAGTCAGGCATGTCGATTCCATCATCCTCTTCGTCTTCCTCCCTCTCAGGACGTGAAATGCATGCGGGGATGTCTGGAACAGAGATGGAGTGTACGAGACGAGGACAATCCTTGTACCAGTCCTTCCGCAGAGCCCAGCAGCGCATGCAGTACCGTTGAAGAGGGGTGTTAAATTTGCGGCACTCTGAGCACTGCCATGCGTCCTGCCAGAAGATAAGGTCATTTGAATAAGTTGTGCCTTTTATCCATGTATAACTATTTTTTAAAATAATAATAAAAAATAGAAACATGATCAACTTATATGTAATCAAACAATATTTATAATAAACCCTAGGATTATTTTTGTTTTCTTTATTCTCTACCATTCTTAATTTTGGGGTCTACAAGATTTTATTGAACAAGACATTAAATTCACCAAAAATTTGAATTTTAAATAAATCCTGAAAAAAAAAATATATCACTGTATTCACAAAAATATTAACCAGCACAACTGTTTTTAACATTGATAATAAAAAGAAATATTTCTTGAGCCCCAAATCAGCATTATGGACCAGGTTATACTGAAGACTGGAGTAATGATGCTGAAAATGTTCACAAAAATAAATATTAAATAACATTTCACAATATTACTGTATTTTATCACATCAATGAAGCCTTGGTGAGAGTAAAATATTCATAAAAAAATCTTAATATACAATTTTCCAAAAGGATTTCCTGATGATATGTCTACCTGTGTGGAGATTTCAGTATCAGTGTCATCACTTAAACACTGAGAGTCATCATCCTGTTCTTCTTGCATCTGAAAGTGCATTTTAAGCAGCTGGTTATGATGAGTCCATCATCTTAAAACGATAGTCAGTGAAGAAAAAAAAAAAGAAGCAAGAAGCAAAGTAACATTACCTTCCTGTCATCATTATTGTCTTTCCTGGTCTCCTCTTCTTCACGTGGAGACTCTGCATCACTTCCCTGCTCAAGCACCGCCTCCTTCATCTCCACACTCACTTGCTCGCTTTCTGCCTCATTTAGGAACCAAAGATCATCTGTGGTGTCAGAAACGATGGCCGTGTCCTCATCCTGTAAAGGAGAGAGCTGTTCCCTCAGTCTAGTTGTGTGACAGTCTCACTACATTTACTTGCCTACAATTAGAGCACTTTATTTTTTTCAAAGTTCTTCTTCATGAATAAGAAAATAGCCATATGAATTAAATTCTGGGGAGCTTGCCCTCTTACTTGATTGGTGTGAATATCAGTTGAGCCATTGCTTCGGCGAGTGTAATTACTTCGCAGGTTACCCAGAAACCACCAGGGCAACCCAGAAAGGTCCCACTCATCCAGAGTCACATCCAGCTTTGGCCGTTTGCAAGCAGACCTGGGTAAGCCATCTGAGGAGTCTGTCAGGATAGAGAGGTGTCTGATCTTAAAATACATATTACAATTGCAAGTCATGTAAGTCTTTGCTCTGTCTAATGTGGGTGCAGTGTTTGTTGGTTCATGCTGACCTTCATCAGGATCGCGTGGCCTGCGCTGTGAGCAGCTCTGTGTTGCGCCAGTGCTGGTACTGCCAGCAATGAGAGCCTGTCCAGAGCTAATCGACCCACTGGACACCTACACAGTAAGGAAAAAGCAGAATAAGCACATAGTAATGACAGTCGACTCGGTAGGACGGCAGTTCCTTCACAGCAGGTGCCCGTGGGTGTGGCGACAAAAGGCCACGTCCTCACAAGTAGAGGGAAGGGGAAAATAATAGGAACTTTCTAAAAAAAAAAGTTATTAACCACCATTGCTGCTGTACTGTTCTGTAAAGTGAATTGCAAATGGAGTGGCAGCAAACAAACAGACATCTGGTACCTAAATAATATCAAACCACTAATATGTAATATTGGATGGAAAAAAAGCCAATCCAAAATCTTAACACCTTTTCAAGTTCATATTATTAGCATAGATCACAAAAAACATTTCTATTTAAAGTCCTGTGAATAGCACAAATGCATGACGGTACCAGTGACCTCATCCCAGACTGCTATTCCCAACCCCACCTATCTTCATTCTGCCAGCACACAACCGTAAAGTGTTAAATGTGGAAGGGTGTATGAAGGGTGAAGAGGGCCAGTGAACTGAGAAGGAAGCTGCAGTCCTTCCGAAAGAAGCAGCGACGCAGAGAAGGAAACTCTGAGCGACAAACAGAGACAGGTACTCTGTCCCCCAGCAGCCAGGCCCATGCTGGTGGCTTCTCCAGAAGGACCACCAGGCCAGGCCGGCAGTGGGGAAGTACAGAGACGGTGCCACTCTGTACAGATACGGCTGGTGGAGACAGCTGCCACCCTCCCCTTCATGGCAAACAGTCTATTGATCACGATGCAATTCTCCACACAAAAATGCATTGCAGCAAAACTTTGAGCAACTACAGTGGAAAGAAAGGATGTGAAAGGTTGGGGAGACAATCACTACATTTAAGTAACTGGTTGATTAGAGCGTAAATAAAAAAGGGGAAAGCTGTTTAAAATGGTCGCTGTGAGTACTGCATGGTGAAATAAAGCAATCAATTGATAACCTAAATCATCTTTTGAAAAAAAAAAGAAAAATACATTTGGAAATGAAAATGCCCTGTACAATGCACTTTTATCAGCCTTAAAGGGATACTCCACTTTTTTTGGAAATAGGCTTATTTTACCACTCCCCCAGAGTTAAACAGTTGAGTTTTACCATTTTCAAAACCATTCAGCCAATTTTTTTTTATATTTAGAAGAATATCAGTAACCAGACCGTTTCTGGTCTCATTGACTTCCATAGTAGGAAAAAAAAATATACTATGGAAGTCAAAGAGACCAGAAACTGTCTGGTTACTGCATTCTTCTAAATATCAAAAAAATCGACTGAATACATTCGAAAATGGTAAAACCCAACTGTTAAACTCTGGGGGAGTGGTTAAATGAGCCCATTTCCAAAAAAAAAGTGAAGTATCCCTTTAACAATATATCACAAAAAGATTCCATTTGATTTTCTGATCAATTATTTGCCATGAAGAGGAGTTACGAACACTGTTTCTCCTGTGCACCATGCTGTAGTTTTACCTGACCAGGATCTTCACTTGGAGACTCATTAGAATCCTTGCCGACAGAAAGATTCTTTGCTGCATCTGTATTTCAAATAAGACATAGTAACAAAACAAAACAAAAGAAAAAAAACGCCCTTTATTCACCAAGCACACGTCAATCACACTTGGCCCCGAATTAATGCCTCAATCAGTGGTGGAAAATGCAATATTGTTGCAGAAAGTTTTTTATTCTTCTTCTATTTAATATTTTATTTCACTTTTTTTTTTTTTAAATCAAGTTTCTTAAGTTCCTGTATGAAGATTGCACAGTACACTAACCTGATAATAAAAATGAAAAAGTTGAAGTTTTTACATACCTACTGTACCTTAAACATCACATTCAGACATACAAACACACACACACACCTCAAAATGAAAGGTGGGGCTAATCAAAATGAGAGAGAGCAAGACAGTGAAAGTGCTAAAAGACGGAGTGAGAAGTCTCTGAGACATTTCTATACTCCAGATCATTCAAAATAAATTCAGCAACAAGAAGGATGGACTTACCCGCATTATTCAAAATAAACAAATTCCTCTTCAACATCTCATACACAGGGCTACGAAAGGCAGAAAAGAAAGACGTAAATACCTAAAATATGTTGATTTCTCTAAATAACACAAAAGTTATGCATCAGCCAAAGCAATTCATCAGCCAGTGTATGTGGTATATATCCAAATTTTCAGAGTTAAAAGTTAAAGTTCACCCACACAGGGTAAAAACAGATATTTCTCAAAACATTTCATTCAAATACAACTTGCTGTCTCGAGTCTTCATTTTTGATTGTATTGAAAATGAAATCAGAGATGATTTATTATTTACAGAGTTTTAGAATATTGTTGTGATCATCTTGTCTGGATGAGTTTTGTACACTGTACAAAATGGATTTAACAGGTAAGATTTAAAACATTAATCTCGATTCAACATGTCACCGTAATTATGTGGTTAAAAAATAAAAATCGATATAAAAAGTGCAAAATAAATATATAACGTTACATTATTAACCGTCAGTACATTTTATCGTGGTTTATAGTGAAACCAGTAATCCCATTACTAGAAGGAGGACACAACTGAACAAAACTGAAGTGCATAGGGCCGGGCACCAAACAATATAACAAATTTACATCTAGATATTGTCAGCCATTGATGTCACCAGCTGACTTGAATGAGCGAGAGCCGACTATTTTCACTTCCAATTAAATCTCTTCTGATTGGTAGCTATGAGCTCACCTGGGGTTCTTAACGGAAAAGCTTCCCACTTCCAGTAGCTCACCGAGTGGGTCATCTTGACAGTGGACGATGTGTTGTCTCTGTTTGTCATACAGCTGCTTCATCATGATGTACTGACCCAGGTAGTGCATGACCTAATAAAAAACACTGCCATTTGTAAACATACCTTTACAGACGAGTTCAAACTCTTAATATCTACAGCATTTGTCAATCTGTAGAGGTCACTTTGTACACACTCCTCACCTCCTTCAGAGTAAACACCTCCTCTTGAGCACCTGCTACTCTCAGGATCTGCAGTAGAGGAGCTCTGGGGTGTACCTAGGGGGTTCAAATCCATGAATTTCTAACGTCTAAGGTCTCTAAATTATCAACTTGATCAAATCTTTGCTGAAATACATGTTGCATACAATCTACTACATGCCCTCTGATTGAGAGTTCAGTCTTTTTAGTAAGTAAAAGTATAGTATAATTGTAAAAATGTGGTTGTGGTACACGTAACTTTTTGCTGTGAAATCTTTAATAAGCTTCATAAACTTAACTTTTATGTTGTTAGTAATATTTCAAGTACTGGACCGAAGCAATTTAGGTTTACTGATAACACAGTTTTAATTTGTTAATATTAGTTAAACACATTAGTTGGCAAGAACTAATGAGCAATAATTCTACAGCATTTATTAATCATAATCAATGTTAGAGTCAGCATTTACTAATACATTTTTATGATCAAAAGTTGTATTTGTTAAAATGAATGCACTGTAAACTAACATGAACACCTGTATTAACTGACGTTGGTTAACAAATGCTGTAAAAAAATATATTGCTTGTTAAAATATAATTGTATTTACATACAAAAAATGATACAATAGGCTTGTAAAAAATATATATATATATATTTGTACACCTCTTGTACTTGTACAATCAATGTATTACATTATATATTTTGCATCCCAGAAATTGAAACCATTTAAATACAATCTTTATACAAGTGACAACTGCTTATTTAAATGGATTTTGTGCAAGTAGTCTGTTATTGAAGTGTCATTGATTTACATATAAGCTCGCAGAATTTCAACTTTTGGCCATAGAAATATCAGCAATTGCCGAAAATTGTATATTTTTGAACAGTTTGGGCCATATTCTCGCTTTATCATACTATGAGCCTGAGCCATAACAGCATGATGTAGCAAATATGACACAAAACATAAAACACAAAAACATATATTTTTTTTTTTCATCACGTCAAATTGTTCACTAAACTGTTCCATTTGAAAAAGAAGTATAAGAGTTACTAAAGAGTGAATATGCACATTTGTTGCTCACCTGAGTCCCTTCCCCGGGTAGAGTTCTGCATGAAGAGCTTGATCCCGTCAACTGAGATATTGAAGAAGATGACAGCGAGGTCATGATTCAATCAATAACTGTGAGGAAAAACATTAGATTTAAAACAAACAACGCCAATGTTTAATGTATTAACGTTAAGTACTAACACAGGGTTGTGTATCAAAACCTAGGGAGCTGTCTATCTAAACAACATTTTGGATATCATAAATAAGTAGCATAGGTGCATCTTCGTTCAAAAGGAGGATGACAGTTCAATAGAAGTACAATACATTCAGTGCACTCAAGCACCTATAAACAATGTTTAAAAATGAAAATGCAAAACTACTGTTTTCCATGAGGGCGTCACAATGTAAAGCTAGCTAGCTGTCAGCTAACGACATTAAACTAACATTTCTGTCATTTCACGCGCATAGAAACACGCTTAAGATTGAAATGACGTAACTTACCATTATCCTAGTACGGGCATGTGGATAATAAGATAAGTTGTAATAGTTGGTTGGATAAAATTAAATTATCCATTCCGTGGCTGAAACGATAATGCTAAGCTAAAGCGCACAAGCTATTAGCCCGCGACATTCAGGAGCATAAGACCCCGCGTGATAGTGCTGGTATTGTTACTCACACTCACCGTGTTATCTGTGAACGATTACATGGTTTCTGGATTTTAAATAATAAGGGTTCGAGCAAAGAAGGGAGAGATGTGAGGGTTTTTTTTTTTTTAAAGAACAGTTGCAGTCAGTTGAAGTTGACGTGGTGCGTGTCGTCAGCACGGTTGCCAGTGCCAAAAGTAAATTCAAAAAGTTATACGTTTTGCCCAATGGCGGCGCTATTAAGACCCTTGTGTATATTTTACAGCATAGCCCTCACCGGGACTCATCTTCAAATAAATACATAAATATATTACCTAAATTTTTTTTTGGGGGGGGGGGGGGGGGGGGAAATTCAGATGTCCACTTGAGTGGACAGCATGCCTTTATGGCTTAAACTGAAGAGATACTGTATTAAGCATAATACAGTAATAACAGCAATATTGTGTGTATTTAACAAACCAATCAAAAAAATCATATAAAAACTATAAAAATATATAGAAAAATCTAAATGTGAAATATTGCAAACTAAGGTATATATATATATATATATATATATATATATATATACATATACAGTATATATATATATATATATATATATATATATATATATATATATATATATATATAATGTGTGTTAGATATAGGTATTAGTTAATAAACTATATAAAAATCTAACATCTGACACCGGTTATCTTGGTAATTCAAACTCAACTGTTAAAGAAAGACATCATATATGATGGATAGATAAGATTTTATGCGAATGAGGAAGTCAGAACTAATATATATATATATATATATATATATATGATATATATATATATATATATATATATATATATATGATATATATATATATATATATATTGTAGTAACACTTTCTAAATATAAATTAACATTTTCTAAATATAACCAATCATAGCTTTAAACTGGCATCTTCACCTAGCTTTCATCCATTTTTAAAGGGGTTTAAAAATTACATCACAAGAAACAAGGACTTGAGCCTCATTGTATTTCAAATTCTAATGGCTTTATTTATATATATATATAGATTTGTAAATATATATATATAGATTTATATATATATATAGTTTATATAATGACTTCAATTGCTTGATTATCCTTTTTTTTTCTTTTTTTTCAGTTAAATTGAAACGACAGGACATAAAGAACAAGGCATTCCACATCATCATATCTTACAAAAAAGTAATGAAATCTTGAATGTGTGCACATCACACACATACATTACATAGATAATACACTTGAGTTAGTATAAAGTGATGAAATATGGGCATGACTGAATTCACTTTGACAAAAGAAAGCAAGAGTATAGAGAAAAACAGGAAAAGAGAGAGAGAGAGATAGAGCATTGTTATGACACCTGATAAAATCATAATTTATCATTTTAATCCAATGAATCTGTTGCATAGTTTGAAGCAAGCTAGACTGATATTTCAGCATGATAGCGATTCTCACAAAAGGAGGGCTAAACAAAATCTGAATTTTCTACCCCACCAATTAAAACACACACTGACTGCAGACACAATTCATGCTGGGGCAAAGATCTTCTTTTCAAACACACACACACATTGTTTTCTAAACCCAAAACACCAACTCGATGATTCACTCCAGGTGCACATTGACAATTAATGCACACTGACAATTAATAAAATGGCAATTGAGCTGCTTAAGGTGATTTTTTTCCCATCATGCAGCATGAAGGTTGACACCCCAGGTGAAAAGGACTTACAATTAAGTGTATTAAAAATGCATTACATTATATTTGTATTGTACTAAAAACATATTTAAGTACATTTTCAAAACACTTAATTGTACGTCTTTTTCACCTGGGACAGTTGGGTCAACTTTACATGAATACAGCATGGATCAAAATAAGCTCACTTCACACTTTGATGATGGAAAACAAACCAAATAAATGTACACTACTTTCCAACGAGAACATGTCGGGTCAACTTCTCATCGTTAGACACAGATTCGGTAACAGTATATTCCCTATACTGTCACAGTATAGCCCTTAAATCTACATTACATTAGGTGAGCACATTCTGTCATCTAAAGAGACTGTAAACAGACAGGACACAGAGCATGAGGCTTTTTAGATTAACCCGTCGATATTTGATATCAAATGATTTAAAATAAACGTAAATCAGATTCACTTTCAGTCGGAATCAATTAAGGCCGCCACACTTTCCAATACCCAATTATCAGACACAGTTTTCTAATTTGTAATCAGTTACTCTGAACTAAATCAGACACAGTGGTGCAGGCTGTCCATGTGGTCCATTGGCACTTCTGTGATCCTAGTAAAAACCACAAACCATTACATTTCTGTAAACATTTTGTCCCCTACAACTACTACCCAAAGCCCTTATCCTGAAAAGATCTTATTCAGCAAAACTATTAAATGTACCACAGAAGCCTCCAAATAGCCTAGTTATGGCATGATTCTGATGAATGCCTCACATTCACGATAAATAGGTACCAAGAGAAATTAGCATTAACAAATGAGCTGCAATGTTGAATGCAAGACTACACGTTCATTGGCTGATGTAAGCAACTAAATCTAACTTCGATACGTTTATTAAACAATGCTCTTTCTCTTTCTCAAAGCCCTCAATTAGAGGAAAAGGGAGGGAATAAAGACAGTAAAGGGAATCAGTGCATTTCAGGAAAGTGAAATGGGGACTCGAGTACAACTGTAGCCTACCTTGAAAATGCAAGTCCTTCAGCTTTACTGCGCTAGCGTCTTTCATCTTTGATGGATCATGCATGGATGAGAGTGAGCTGTCTGGAAGGAGTTTGTAACCCACACAACAAGGTGATGGAACATCAAAGCTCGTACCACTCTGCAATTAGGCAGTTCAATCTACAGCCACAGCTTATGGCTATAAAAGTAACGAAACGAAGCCAAAGCCAAGCGTTAACTGGTAAAAATAAGACTAGAGATCTGTCAAGCACATACTCTGGCAGTCATTCCCCAATTCCCACACCCCAGTAATTAGGAAATTTAAATGGAGCAGTGCTCTCCCATGAGGTCTAGACAAAAACGAGACACTTTCATTTCCTCGTTACAGAACATTCTTCTATGAAATGGCATCGAGTCAGTGTGTGTTTCCTTTGCAGAGTCTATTGATAATGTGTGAGTGTGTGTTCTCGTCACATTCATTCTGGAAACAAACATTTGGGGACAGCCCATTCCATATGTAATCATGCAGAACATTGAACACATATATTGAACAATTACGATTACTTTCCAATGCAGTTTTTTCCCCTAAGTACAGCATGGTTTAAGCTACACAGGACATTAAAAATACCAATCGCACCAGATTGTACATATTGCTTTGAACCACCAATTTGTTTATAAGTAATGCATGCCACATAGATGATATTATGTTTATACAAAAATAACACCAGTGTATATTACCGTTTCATTTGAATTACAGAAATCGGATGTTCTATTGACTGCTTTCCCCCACAATCAAATACGATTTGAATTTCACTCAACATCAGATGTATATGCAAAATAAGTGGTTATAACTTAATGTTATATTCCAGTTTTTGAAACACAATCTTTTATTTACAGCTGTGGTGAATCATTACCTCCCGAACAAACAAACAAACAAGAACTGTCAGACAACTTCAGTAGAGTAAGTAATGCGATAAAATTCAGTTATTGCACAGCACCTTGAAGCGACTCTCGGTTTACACGATGCATGAGAAACGTGTGCAATAACAGAAATTGTTCTAAAAAGCTATTAAAGTGAACCAAAAAAAAAAGAAAAGAAAATGAAAGACAATTTTATAATTTTCCCCTTTTTTTCTACATCAATGATGTCCAAGCAATGAAGAAATGAAATGGAAGGGGGCATTATTTCAGATGCTGGAGGGGGGAAAAAAAACATTAGGGATTCAAATAAGGATGAAATCCAGTTATAAATTATTCTAAATGAACAAGAACAATTGCAGAACTGACTGTACAAAGCAACACTTTGGCAGAATTTATATAAAGCTCTAAACAGAAAACATTTGACTGCTTCCACATGAAGTCAAATACATTTTGTGTAACATACAGTGTGTGTATGCTTCATTTGTATCCAGAGTATGACAAAAAAACAAAAAACAAATAGAAGTTAAAAATGACAACAGAGAATAATAATCTCAATTATTTTCCATAACCGACTCTTTGCCACTTCAAATCGGAAATCGCACAGAAAATAAATTACGATGTTTTCGGCCTACTCTAGTCTAATAGATTCTAATTAGGTGGCAAATAATACATTTTAAAGACTTTGTACGGCCAGCACATCTATCTGTGGCTGCAGGTTTTGAGTACACAATTCGGGATAACTCGACCAGTCCCCTTGACTTTACAGTAAACACGTAACTTTCTCAGCTCGGACATCGAATCTTGACACCGCATGTGGTTACAAACGTGGCATAAATATTTATATCTATTTATAACTGCAATATGTACTCGACTGCTTATTTAACTAATTTGTCATGTCACCAAACTCTCTGGCCTATACACCTATATTTATAGATTTTCTCCAAAATATTAAAAAGTACTTAATATAAAAATACAGAACAATTGTAAAAAAGGAACAAAACATTGAGTTTTATATGAAATTCATGCATGCCTCCCCACAATAACATACCATGTTCCACTTAAGCGAGATAACAAAAACTGCCAGTAGGGGGAAGTGCAGCATTAGCCGACTGCCGTGGAACCGCTCCGTAAACATTAAAGTGGTCCATCTAGTTTTTTTTTTTCCTAGTTTTTTTTGCTTTTTCTTAAATCTAGTTTTACCCCTTTTTAATCTTTAGGCAGTGAATTTGGTTGAAATACAAAATAAACTGCAAAAACAATGGGATATAAAAGAACAATCTATAAAATATGGCTCTGAGCAAGTAGAAAAAGGTGTAATTGGAGGAATCCATTTAACCTAGACTGGTATGAGCGGAAAGTTGGTCTGTGGCAGTAGTACGTTTCATCTAATAAAAAGCACATGCCGTAGAGGCCGCACTTTTATGAAAACAGTCCGATCTAGTTTGTCATCCAGGTTTCAACAGAGCTCAGAGAGTCCAACTGAGGCCCTAGCTGCATGCTATGGTGTGTGTGTGTGAGTGTTTTCTTTCCTTTTTTTTTTAATAGCAAAAGCATGCTTACTACGTGCAGTACCATTACTCTCACGGCTAAACTCAAGGATGGGATTTTGGAGCTCTATCAGTGCTGTCTGCGTAACGTGGAGCAGCCTGATGTTAGATAACAAGGAGAACACCTAACTGCAGAACTGAGGTGAGAAAAAGATTGGATTTGAAGGTACACCCATACAGAATCACTACAATCGCATTTTTTTTTTGATAGAGGAAACGAGTAAAAGGAAAATTCTAGTTATTAGTCGTAATCCCAGAAAGATTAGCATTACAATTCCCACTCCTATACAATCAGACACAGATGAACCTAAAGACAGATACATGCACACTATGGCGAGGTGCTGTACCTTTGATAAAGTACTTGGTCAATTAGCATTTACAAGAGACTAGAGATGCCCAGTGGGTGTGATTTTTCGATGAGATGTGTTGGATGAACCTCCCTAGCCCCTTAAGAGCCAATCAGGTATTCTAAACTCGTAGCTTTCAAATAAGTTTATTATAGTCTTTTATTCTGCTAACGTTCACTATAGCAGCCTTACATCTGTACATATAAAGTGACAGAACACCCAAAATGAGCATCGCATGGGACAATGTCTGAAAACATGACAAGAATGTAGTGTGTCTGAACTACTTAAAATGTCCATCGAGCATAAAATCGTTTTAAAAACTGAAAGAACAAAGGTAACTTCACTGCCATGGTTTTCAATCCACCTTAGAGCAAATTGAGAGAGAAGAGAAATCTATTCAAACAGCAATTTAGTGCATGATGAACACAATCAGCTGTATCAGCAAAAAAAAAAAAACTATGTAAATGAGAGTCCTGGGACAAATAACATAAATGATTACAGCATTACACAAGACCAGAGACATAATATAAAAATGAGAAAAAAAATCACAACTGTAGAAGAGATAAAAATGTCAGTGACAGGCTGAGAGAGGGCGTTTGCCACAGCATCGCCCCCTAGTGTGTAGGTTAGGCCATGTGTCACATGGGCTGCAGGACAGCCGCCTGTACTTACAAAGCGCTGCTGCTGCCGCCGACACAGTGCAAGTCGAGAGGGGCGGAGGGGTGGGGGAGATGGAGGGGAGGAGAGAGGGATCATGACCGCCCCATCAGCTGCTATAGGTGCTGCTGTCTCTCAGATGTGTATCAGCAGGGCTCCACCGGTTGAGTGATGCACAGGTTGTAACACAGAACAAAAAAAAGACGACGATTTTGGGGCCGTTGCACTGGAGCGTGGAGGATGGTGGGAGGGTCACATGGAGAATTCCAGGCTGTGAAGAGAGCGGCCAGGGGGTTCGCCGCCACCTCCATTTCTGGAAGAGGAGGGGAGCAGATCGATCTCTACACAGCTCTCGTCTATCGTGGGGATGCGGTTTTCCTCCTCGGAGAGGGGTACAAACCCAGGTTGGGACATGAAGTTATGAATGGAGCTTCTGGATTCTGGCTTCTCTAGGCCCTCGTACAAGGAGCTACGGAATGCGTTCACCACCTTAATCTGCAGTGAGGAGTTGTGAGAGAGAAAGAGAAGGAATTAGTGGGATCGTATTGGCGTGGTGTCCGCTTTAGGGTGGGATGTACTGGATCTGGATGGGAACGAAAATATGGTCAGTGGTGGGAGATGATTTCCTTTCCACAATAGCACTCAAGCTCCTTATGAAATATACAAACAAATAAAAACCAACAGAAAAACAATAGGACAGACAGTTGAATAGAGAAACAGGGATAAAATGAAAACCAACCATGACTGTAATGCAATTTCCTATTTGGGGCAAGTGAATGAGGAAATCAGGCATAGGATAACACTGTAAGTGGGACACATCAATCACAAGCTTCAAAACGTTACAAGCAAAATGACAACCGCCACAGGACCACTGCAAAATGAGACGGACAGGCAGCCAATGTTTGTTTAATAAACTTTTGTCTTTTTATGTCTCTTTATTCTATTGTTACTATGTGAGCAACTTTTTTGAATTAAACTATGTTTAATTCAAAGATTGAAATTAAGCTTCCATGTGTTGCATAAACTCTAATTACCCCATTGTAAAAACAAATATTTAGGTGAGATAAATGTAATAAAAATCTAAATATAAAAATATAAAATAAAAATATATAGATATAAAAATATCTATATCTATTGTAAACATATAAAATAACCTGATCCTGTTTGATCAAGGCATGCGACTGTTTTGACTTGTCCAAACTTGTCCAGTTTTGTCCAAAATCCTGCCTATTCATTGTACGAATTTAGTGTATTGTGTACCTAAAATAAAAAGAGTTTTATATACAGGTTTGGGGCTCTTAATTTCTTTGTATTAATTATCCACTTGTAAACCTATGTCCACCACTCTTTTTTTTTTTTTTTTTTTTTATAAATATAGGATTTGTATTACATCTATATTCGAATTGAAACAGGAATCGAAATCAAAAATCGAATCGAGAATCGAATTGAGAGCTTGCGAATCGAAATCGAAACGAATTTGAACATCTCAATCGATACCCAGCCCTAACTAATTTCTTATTTTACTATAATTGTATTAACATAATAAATTTAAATTAAATTCAATAATAAAACGTATTTTATTTTCAAATATATTAAAATGAAAACTGAGAGTGAGAGGATTCTTCCTCCGACACAGCATTAAAATGCATAGGATGTGCATCCATTCCTTCAAAGCATGCTCTGGGCCTCTAAGAGGATCTGTGTTGTGTGGTAAAACACCAGAAACTAATCTTGCTCTCTTGCAATTTTGTATGGTTTCAACCTTGAGAATGACCGTAAAGACAAATGTGAATTGGTATAACTTGTTTTGTAAGGGGTCTGGATGTTTTTCCCAACAATAAGCTTATGGTAACAACCATGTCTGAAGAACCATCTGCCCTGTTAGCCAATTAGCAGTGGCTTAGTCTATTCAATTTCTGTTTATTTCTCAGGTTTACATGATTGTACCTTGCAGCTATGTCAGCCGTGCTGTAATTTTGGCTATTTACCATTATATTCAGATTCTGAAATATAAGAACAAGACATTATTATTATTATTACCACCATATGTATGAACAACTACTAAATAAGTTAATTCTAAAAACTGTAGGTACACTCTTTTGACTTGAGGCAACCACCTAAAGATGATCTAGCAAACGCAGAAAACACATTCACACATTTCTGCAGAAAATAAATTTCTAGTTTACATTTTAATATACTGCTTGGAAGGATATAGCTTGACTTCATCTCTCCATATTTGCACTGCTATTTAAATATGGCTTGAACCTTTATTTTCCTTTAATTTGTCTGTATATTTGGATAGAAGAACTCTCTGACCCTATATATGCCTTGTGATCTGCCTAACACACACACACTAAAGGAAACCTAAATAAGGAAGACAGGAAAAAACCCTGTCCCTCACTCATAGCTTCTTCTAGAATATCAATGAAGAGAGATGGAGACAGAGTATAAAGTGTCAGAGCAGAAGACACAAGGTGTGATGAGAGGAGCTGAAAGCATGAGAGAGAGACAGAAACGGGGCTACAAAGGAATGAGAGAGAGAAAGGGTGGGGGTGGGGGGATTGTGTGAGCGAGTGTGTGAAAGCAGTTGTGAAAAGAGGGAGAGGGCTGGTGTAAAAAAGAGAGAGTGAGCCTGAAAGGAGAAAGAGTGAAAATTCCATAAGAAGGTGAGCATCACTATTACCCTTACTCCCTCCATGGCGCAGAGTAATGGATCATTTTGAGAAAATATTGTTAAGTCTTAAGTCACCGAAATAAGGCCATAAAACAAACATTTGTTCTCAAGACGTTTAAGAAACTGTAGCCTGGGAAAACTCAGACAACTTCCAGCAAATTTAGATTTGCTCTGAAAGTTAGTCTGGGAAAGAGCTCATTCAAACCCATTTCCAGTCCGCAGAAATCGCGGCACCAATCAGAAACGTTGGGGCGGGCTTCACACGATGACGACAGTGCTGGGATTTTGAAGCAGGTCTACATTACAAAAATGGTCGCCGTCGAACATCACTCGCTCGAATCAGCTATCACATCCGTTTTTAAGCGATTTGAACGTTTCCTTTTTGTTAAAAACCGAGCAAAGAACAACACTCAGAGATGTTCCTCCGCCGGCCACCGCTCTGTAAACGTCATCTCCTTCGTCGCTCTGGGGTGCGTTTCCCGAAAGCATCGTTAGCCAACTATGGTCGTAAGTTCTGTCGTTACCAATAGAGTTCAATGGAATTTGCGACCAACTTGCGACCATAGTTGGCTAACGATGCTTTCGGGAAACGCACCCCTGATTGGTTTTAGGTCTACCTGCCGCTTCCGCTGGTGACGCCCCTCTGGAAATGATTTGTCTATGACGCTTTACCAGTTAAAACTGAGAATGGTCGGGTTTTAACCAGGCTAAAGAAACTGTATATTTAGCCTGTAAGTCACAAAGTGATTTGGAAATTTTCTTGCTCACTCATTCACATAAAAACAATATATTTATTAAAATCTTTAAATACACTTTGTTTTGAAAGGCCATATGCTAGAAGTAGATGATCATGAATAATGGTGTGAATCACACCTGTGGAGACAATGACCCCTCCCCAAAATGGCCTATCAATGAAGAATGTGACAGAGCAGGAATTACAAGAAGGGGAAAAAAAAGACAAATATTTTTGTTTGTTTGTTTGTTTGTAGTTTATTTATAATGTAATAAATAATATAATCCAAATATGGATTAGGTTCAAAGGCGCATTTTGATAGTCATACAAACAAATCCAAATATACAAGTAAACATCACATACCTGGCATTTGGTGTTTCTAAGCATTGGAAATAAAAGCTTACCTGCTTCCAGTCATTGAGCTCACCTTCATCATATTCACATAGAATATCAGTCCAATGTAGCTGCACTGATGCTCATATTTGTCCATTTGACTCTGTGTGACCTTTAGCATTAGCCCTGGCAGCCTGAGCATTTTTGTGGGACAAACCTCAGACAACACTCTCAGGGGAAAAAAATAAAATAAAGAAAAACAAACATTTGAAGAGAGTCATAAGAGAGTTTGTGGTCCATGTTCACATGCAGTCTGGTATCTGGTTAGTCATTCTCATCTGTAAAAAAATAAAAAAAAATAAAAAATAAAAATAATACAATTATATGCATATAAAAACATGTGAGCATGCTGATAACAGGATAAGCAACAGCAACTAAAGGATTAACATTAATATAATATCCACTCATAACAGAAAACATGATTTTTGTAATGTTATACATGCTTCAATTATTGTAGAATACATAGTACATGATTTTTATATTATATCATAGAAACTTTTTGTTTAGTATATTCAAAACATTTACATCAGAAATTAATGAGCAAAAGTTTCACTGATGAGGCAGTATTTTACACTAAACACTTCATTAACTACCCCAAATAGTCCAATAAAATCTTGTCTAAACGTTCAATGTTCATTCTAGTTTTATACATTGCTTGTATAAAACACATTTTATTTCAATATATTTTATTCGATTTCACTCCTTTCAGCATAGCAATATGGTTTGGAAAAAGCCAAACTACTAAATATGTACATTTATGTAAAAAATAGCATATTTTATAACATAAGTAACAATAAATAACTTACTTGTCAGAAATTATATCCTCAGGCTGGATCAAGTAGCTCCTCAAAATGAAACCGAAACCACAGTCACGCTCTTCTTCTGAGGTAAATTCTTGCAGGATTAGTCCTCACCACAACTCAAAACGATGTCAAGTAAATTAATCAGATGAACTGTGATGCGTTTTATCGAGTTGATATGGGCTTTGACTTAACATGGATCGCCTCAGATCATTACCGTATTAATAGCGCATGCTGTCTGTAGGCGTTTTCACATTAGCGGTAATGAGCTAACGAGAGAACGACTGGACATCTCTTTTTTTTCCTATTACATAAACATTTGTTTATATATTTGTTTTTGTCTTGAATTAGATAATTTAAAAGTAGACACTTAAATGTTTCTTTAGATATAATGCCCATGTCTGTGTGACAAGAATTCGCTGAGTTTTGTGACACGCTCCTGAAAAACCCTGTTGCGATGAATTTCAAAGTTCAAGAAGAGTTAAAATGTTCTGATGCACAACATTGCTGATGGTCAAAACTCTTACACATGGATTTTATCGGTATATACTGTTTTACCCTTCATTGAGTAAGGGGTAGTTAGGACATAGTGCTACTGCAAACTGAACATTAATAAAGTAAATATAAAATATATATAGCCTAATAAATAAATTATATAAAATGAAATCTTGAGACTATATATATATATATATATATATATATATATATATATATATATATATATATATATATATATATATATATAGACTCTCGGCTAGAAATCTGTTAAGCATATCTTTTTGACCCAAAAATAGCAACAAAAAAAATGTATAGCGATTACCTATATATGTGTTATATATATGTACAAATAAAACTACTTCTCCAAATAAAGGGAACTAAATAATTACATTAGATGTTAGGCCACCCTAAAAAACTGGCACTGGTATCTCGCATGCAGACAACTGCAAGGCCATCCATATTCAAATCACACATGATGCACTGGTTCAGGCATAGGAAAAAATGCAAAGTGAATGAGAAAGAGACAGACATAATACAGATACTGAGCTTTAGTTGTGGGAGATTGTGAAGGACAGATTGGGAATAAAAATTAAAAAGAGCGAGGAAGAGTGGTCTAAAAAAGGGTGGTTATTGGTTTACTGGAGGTTAACAGGCAGATCATGAAAGCATTCAGAATGGCCATCATGCAATGGCAGTGCTAGTTTCTGTTATGTGGCACTCACTGCCTGTAGTAGAAGAGGAAGCAGGGGCGGGCGGCCCAGCAGCTGCAGCAGAGTTGGCGGACAGGGAGGAAGAGGAAATCCCTACATGGGTGGGGCTAGAAACAGTTTTTGCGTCGTTTTGCTGGCTGACCACGGAGGGCTGGCGACGCAGGGCCCCAGGCACCGCCGTTTGGCCAGTCTGGAATGTATAAACCACATCCATCTGCAAAGAAGAGGGAGAGAACGAGGGAGGGGGAAAAAAGAGGAAGAAAAGGAAAGGGAAAGGGAGTAAAACAAAGACCGAGGGCCAAAAGGAGTGGTTAGAGCAGATAAATTTTGTTATTTGAAAGAGAAAAAGAGAACATCCCCTCAAGCCCACAAATAAAAAGTTCAGTTAGTACTAAGTCAGTCTGGCAGGAGAAGGGCTGGCACAGGAAAATAAAAAAAAGAAAGTTGTATGTAAGGAGCTACTTTTTTTCAGGAGAAAGGAAAGGCTTGAAGGTGTCCGCGAAAAAGAAACGGAGCACAAAGGAAACTATTTCTATAAAGTGATGAGTCTGAATCGTACTTGTGCCAATTATTCCTTTTTTGTGTACCGCTAACCATGCATGACAGATATAAAATAGAATTCCATGAGGATTTTGAAAGTGGGATGGTGGGAATGGAAGGGGTGAGATAAGGAGCTAATTAGTCGAGTAGTGTTATTTATTTATTTTTTTTTGCGGTCAGTTTACTGGCTCCTAATCAGGAATAAGAGTGAAGGGTGGGAGGAGGAAAGAAGGACGAGAAGACTGTTTGGCCTCTTTTTCATCTAGGCTTGGAGGGAAGCTTGGTAGATTTAGCAGAGATGGTGATCTGGAACCACAGGGGGTCTGAATGTATCCAGGGCACACACACATTAAAATTATTTCTCCCCTTCACACATTACTGTCCAACTGACTTGCTCAGAACACAAAATAAGATTAGATTCAATGACATTCATGACAAAAGTACAGAATTTAAGACTAGGGTTGGGTGTCGAGAATCGGTTCCATTTTAGAACCGGTAACTTAAAAAAAAATGGGGGACTCAATAAGATGCACGTATTTTGATTCCGCTTACCGAATCCTGATTTTGGGGCCGTTCACATATCACATTTTTTTTGCACATGCAAAAATTCATTATTTCAAATGTAGGCACATGGCAAGTGCTTGCGGTGCGCCAGACGTGCCTCTGCTGTGACAAGATGAAATCATCTCAACTTTTCAGAATTTTTTTTTTAAATATGATATAGCAAAATACAACACATGCAATAAGTAAATTCCATGCAAGGGAGGAAGCACATAAAATATGAAGAAGCATTTGCTTCAACACTGCATTAATTTAAAGGAATGAAAAAGTGTTTACTTCGATGTCTCCCAGTCGCAACCCGATACATCCAAAATGAGCGGCAGCAACAAGTTACATACAAATGAGCCAAAATCCAATTTAGAGCTGAATAATTCAGAATAAACTGAGAATTTGGGTTTAAAATTGTTTTTATTTTGTTTAAAATGTAGATCATGTAGATTTAGTCTATTAAAAAAATTATAATAACTCAGTGTCTCACTCATAAATACCTTTATGAATGGATAGATTTAATTAATGGACGATTAACCATTTTTAAACAAATCTCGAGTCTTCTTGAATTTTTTTCGATTCAATGAAAAAAATTAATTAACAGTCAACTGTTACCTCCTACTGTAATGTAATCAACACAATCTTTATCTGAAGAGACTCCTTTCACTTGAGCCATTTTATTGGTTACTGCTAAAAATTGGCAAGAATAGAAGGTGGGAATATTTGAAGAGTTCAGATGCAAAAGCCTCTAAATGCCATTTGAAATTTTCTTCTAAAATGATCATTTTTATCAAGCTTATATATTCAAGTTAAGTAATTTCACTTGAATGACAATTAATAGGTAATCTTCATTGCAATTTAAGTGAAATTACTGAATTTAAATATACAAGCTTGATAAAAATGATCATTCTAGAAGAAAATTTCAAATGGCATTTAGAGGCTTTTGCATCTGAACTCTTCATTTATTCTTCAAGTATTTACCCTTTTTATGTTTCCTCTCCAAAAAATTATTGGATTCGTAAACAAATCAATGAAAACTGGATTCGATAAGCAGAATCGGCGTTGCAAAAATTTAACCGATACCCAACCCTATTTAAGACTGTTGAAACATTCATGTTAATATGGGAACAATATATAAGGTGGTTGTATTAGAATAATTTAAAATGAAAAAAATAAAATAATCAAAATAAATAAAACAATAAAAATACAACAAGAATCAATTGTTTGACAGATCTTAGTAATTTTTATGCTAAAAACAAGAAAAAAAATGTGATTTGTCATACCTTTAAAATGATTTTTGCAATAATTGAATTAGAGGCGTGATTACATAGAGAAATAAGATTTGAAGTGAATGTAAAAATTAACAGCCAACAAAGTGGTGTTAAAACCATTTTGTTATTCCTTTAACACATTTATATATTGATCTACAACTTAAAACCCCAAAAACATAATGAGAGCTGTTATAAAAAATGGAGGAATAAAAAAAGAGAAGAGAAAAGGGTTTGAGATGGTCCCACATAGCAACATGATTCCCCCATGACCTGGCACATTGCTGAAAGGCAGATTACACATCTCTTAACGGTACAAAACAAAAAACAAAGCTGAAGGGAAGCAAATCTAGAGGGAGAAATCATTGCCTGTGGAATACAATGACAATCTTCAGTGGGTGGTTTACCATAGTGATTTATATATAATATTCTAAATAGAACACCCTCTCAGAACGATCGCCCACCAACACACAGACACTCCTGAGGGATCCAGATAAATACATCTGTGAACCCTCTGACTGAATCCACTCATTGTTCGTAAGCAGCAACACTGTGTAATGTATGAAGGCAATGGTAAGTGAAAGGAGATCCTCCCACACGGCCTCCATGAAAAAAGTCAGTTCCCAGTCGTTTACTTGCGCATCATCAGATGAAAGCAAGCAAATGTTGCATTTCCAGAGACAGAGTGAAAAGGATTTGTACCCTGTGAGCACAGTCCCCAGATATCTCCATGGAGATTGTGCATATAGTCAAAGAAACATTGGCTGCTCCTATGGCCTTTTAAGTGTCATCTTCAGGGAACATGCTACTTTTCAACCTGGGCCATGCACCAAAGCAGCTCATAAGTCCCTGCTTGCTTTTCCACAAATTAACTCATGGAGAAGCTTGAAGGCCACTAGGGTGATGTCTACATAAAAACAGCCACTGGCTGTCCAGAATGTCCACTAATAATCCCATTCTGAGCAACGTACATGATGTTTTAATCTTATCCAGTTTAAAAAAAAAAAATCATTTTAAAATCTCTATTTGAATATGGCAACATGCTACCTCGCTCTACAATGTTTCTGATTAAATCACTGACAGAGACCTATCCCACATCAGCCAATCACTGTGTGCATGTGTAAGCGTGTTGATATCATCCATAGCAACGAGGTCAACCCCACCCTTTCTCTTAGCTTAAGACTTCTCTCTGTTCCTGGTTCTCTGGTCCGAGCAGTTTGTTGAATAGGTAAAAGTAAACCTGTCAACCTAAAAACTTATTCTGCTATTTATGAGAAGTCTTTGGTTAAATAAAATGTTTTGTGAATACGGCCCTTGATTAATCTCAATTGGGATGGGTTTGGTTTAGTTTATTAACCCGCTAGTAAAGTGCTTTAGTTTCATCTCAAACAGCAATGCCCAACATTGACTGTGATTGGGTTATTTGAGACGTTCATATTCCTTTTATATTTTTTCATTTTAAAAAATTATATATCATATAATTAATAATCCAGCATTGTTATATTTAACAGTAGTTTGTAGTTTTTTGCATTTCTTTCCTCTCCAAATTTTGGTACCCTTTGAAATGAAGAACAAAGTGGCTAGGGCTGCACAATTAATCGAATTTGTAATCGCGATTGCAATTATGGTTGCCACAATTATGTAATCATTCAAAGGCACAATTATAAAAAGTCCACTTACATTATTCTGTGTGCTTAAAATGTTTGGTTTTTTTTTTACAGCTTATCTTAAGGGTTTTTTCCCCATTTTTTAATTTTAGTTAGTGTAACATTATAATTATAATTAGCATTAAAGCAACACTATCTAACATTGTTTACTTAAAATAATGTTTCCAAAATCTTATGAGTGGTTCATTAAGTCGTAACAGGGTGAAAGGCACTTCTGCCGTTGCCTGACGGTGTCTGTATCACTTTTACTGGCACTATGTAACATCGGGGTTCGGGTAGGAACCTGACCACAAAAAGAGCTACAAAATTCGACTGCTTTACATCAACCACTATAATAGTCATTATTTTGTTTTTCTTTGTTTATGATGTCCCAATACATCATCCTTTCATGAAATCATGTAACATACTCTACCTTGTCTGTGGACATCGTTCATTCTAAAGCCGTTGCTGGATAAACAGCGAGTGTGCGTGCGACGGTAGGCTAAATTATTTACGACAGCGGCAATGGACAATTTCGTTTCCCACCAGTAGGGCGACCGAAGAGTAAAAGTTACTTGGTGTCACTTCAAACCATAGAAAAGCATTGAAAGTTTTTCAGGAGTTTTCAGATGTTTTATTTTGATATAACAATTTGCATGCAGTCACTTCGAACAATGGCATAAAGTTGTTCAAAACATCATTCAATGTAAATTGTGATCATCGTAATTAATAATCGCAATTATAATTTCAAGGAAATAATCGACAACTATGATTTTTGTCATAATCGTGCAGCCCTAAAAGTGGCATTGCAATTGTTAAACATTGAGAAAGGATATAAGCATCAAAAATTTTATCGAAGTTAGATGTAAAACTCAGATAAACCTCACATATTTCAGCAGTAAGCCGCCAGAGAGCAAAGAAGTTTCTCCAGACAGTATCTACAGTGGCAAAGTTGTGTGTAGGCCACTGCTGTTGTATTTAAGCCATTAATACTCTCCCCTGGGATAATTGCTGGAAGGAACGAGAAGGAAAGTAGAACCAAAGAGCAGCTTACCTGAGTCTGGATGCGGTTGAGTCCTCTGAACCACAGAATCTGTCCCCTGCGCATCTCCATCTCAGCGTGGTCAATTTCATCAGCACCTTCGGTTAGCACCTCATTCGTGATGTCCTCTTTGGGGATTCCGTGACCAGCCTCCTTCAGGAACTTGAGGCGGTGGGTAGGGACGGCAGTGACAAACTAAAAAAAAAAAAAAAAAAAAAGGGGTCAAGTGCGTATTCATTTTAAGTGAGTCATATCTTTAGAATAATTCATTCATTTCAATTAAATGTTTCTAAAAATTCACTCATTAAACATTTGAAACCCAGCTGTTTTCAATTCAGTTATATCAAGAGTGTTTTATTAGCTATATTTACCGGTATTATAAATGTGTAATTTATATGATCAAAAATTATCATCATCTTTTTTGATGAATACTGCTTTGACTGAAAATAAATCATGATGTTATACTGTTAAAAAGACATACGCCCCCTTAGCTTAAATGTAGACAGTTTCTGCTAAGAGTCTCACTGCAATTTAACCTCTTTAAATTCTAAAACTAGTTTCAAAGGGGCTTTCCAATACAGACACACACACAAACACACACCAGTGTTTGCAAATAAATAGCTTCAGATATTTATTTGCAATCCCCCATATAGGTGGATCTGAAACGAGACATCACTGAGACAACTTAAACATGAAGTAGTAGTGTGTATTGTATTCTCTCTTCTATGCATCAAGCTCCCAGTATCTGGTTTGTGAGGACGCATGCGTGTATGCACACAAACAAATGCTTGCATGAACAAACATCAGCTGAGAAACCCAGTAGGAAGTGGCTTATGTGTGATGCAACTGCCAGAAGGAGCAGACTGCTCGCAGCTTTAAAGACTTTATCCGCACTTGATAACTTCCTCTGCCTTTTGATGACCTAACATGATGCGTCAGCCCTGCATACAGAGTTTTAAATGTACTGTAAGCATGGCTAAATGGAGGCAGAGGACCTTTCATGTGCTGCGGGGTTGATGAAGCTCACACCTCCCTGTTCTCTTCTTTCTGAGCTGAACTTTGAGACGGCAGCAACCACTCTCTTGAATTGTGCAGCAAGTTGCCGTCTGCCAGCCTCCCTCGTTCCCTCCCACAGGTTTGAATTCGCACACAGCTTCACCTCCCCATCCCCTACCCTTCCGGTGGGATTGAAGAGAGAACTAAAGATGCTCCACATCACCCACGCGTGTGCATTCTGCTTTGTGCATAGTGATGTTTTCATTATTTCACCACTGGCAAGCTTGTGGATCTCTCTCGAGACTTTTGTCACCTGTAAATCTAATCTAACTTAATAGAATGCTAGTTTTTTACTCTGAGTGTTAGTCTTTACTGATTTTTTTTTAGGATAGAAAGAATCAACAGAGCTACTTATTAGTGATTAATAATGACATGCAGAGAGAATTTGCCTTACCTGTCCCCAGAGCAGCTCACCGACCCCGATGAACACACACCAGAGCCACTGATCGAGGGTGAGGGCTGTGCAAGAGAACGGCTTTCCTCCAAACTGCACAATGATGATCTGTAACAAGGTGTATTCCATTAGTCCAGCTATACTGTAGTAAACCAATAAGCAAGTTTTAGCGATGATAATGCAATTACTTTAAACCTCTGTAGTCATGGTGAAAATAGTTGTAACATATGGAATTTTTTCTTTTATAATATAGAAGCAACAGAAGCACAGTCAAACAGTATATCCATTAATATATCCATTATAAAAAAACTACTCTACTATATATATATATATATATATATATATATATATATATATATATATATATATATATATGTAGTAGTTTTTTTTATAATGGATATTATAAAATATCCATATATAATTATTGTATTATATATATATATATATATATATATATATATATATATATATATATATATGAAGAGTTCAGATGCAAAAGCCTCTAAGTGCCATCTGAAATTTTCTTCTAAAATGATCATTCTTATCAAGCTTGTATATTTAAGTTCAGTAATTTCACTTAAATGGCAATAAAGATTACCTATTAATTGTCATTTAAGTGAAATTACTAAACTTAAATATACAAGTTTGATAAAAATGGTCATTTTAGAAGAAAATTTCAAATGGCATTTAGAGGCTTTTGCATCTGAACTCTTCATATATATATATATATATATATATATATATATATATATATAACACAATAAGCTTTAATGAAGAGACTCAATTAAATTGAGTCTCCAGCCAGCCAGCCAGCCAGCCAGCCAGAACGAATTTGATAAAAACATTTACCTGCAGAGCAAAGGTTCCCAGTACGACGAGGCAGAAAATGGGGTTCCGATAGACTCCCTCAAACACGTTCCTCTCTCCGTGGATCTTGCGGGCATTGATTTCGTTGAAGAGCTGCATCATGACAAAGACGTTGAAAATTATGGTGTAGTGTTCAGACGGCGGGGAGTGGAGAGGGGAGTTCCGGCCGCTATCAATGTTAAAGAACTTTTCACCTTTGGGGACAGAAAAATGTGTTCTGTAAATAAGTGATGTGAAAATTCAAAATGCAGTGTTGCATGTCAGGAGGAGCACTGATGGGAATGAGCAACAAATGTGTGTTAATTTTCATAAAATAAAACTCTCCTGAAGCACTATGACAAGCTTTAAGTGGTCTTTGATGTCATCTATCACACTGTAGGGAACAAAGACCAGTATAATACCAGGAGTTACAGATAGACAGTCAATTACTGGCAGTTTTTCACTGTGAAATTTGGAATTGGGATGGAGGTCCAAAAGCTAATATATGTTTAATATGAAAGCCTAACATGGAAAAAATACTCTGCAAGAAAAATACAATATATGTTTGACAAAATAGATATTTATGCATTTTTTTTAATGTATCTTTATTGCATTTATTAATGTAACAGTAAGAATAAAAAATAAGAGTAAGAAAACAAGACAGTGACTACCTGTAGCTTTTGTTAACATTTGAGTCTACAAAGTTGCAATAATTGACTTAAATTTTAATTTCTAGATCTACAAGAACTCAAATATACTAAAATTTTACATATGGATATTTTAGAAAAGCCATGTCCAGAGATTACATTTTTCTCTAGAAGATTTTCACTATAATGTCCAATACTGTAAAACATTTCATGGTAAAACATATGCGTGCTTGAGGCAAATTCTGATGCTTTGAATATTGCAAATATAAAGCTAGTTGCTAAGCAACCATACATCAAATCAATCCTATACACAAAATACAATTAGCTAGTCCCTTCCTGCAGGGAGTTTTTACTATAATTCAAAATGCCAAAAAACTTAATTTTAACTTAATTCATCAAATTTGCTAGCCTGGGAGAACCCAGACGAATTTCCAGCAAATTTGAGATTTGCTCTGCAAGTCAGTCTGGCTATTTTTTCCAGATCGAGACACCAATCACAAACGTTGAGGCGGGCTTTACACAATGACGATTGCTCTGATTGGTTTTAGGTCTATCCAATTGCACCCGACATTTGACGTCTGTTGGTGACGCCCCTTTGGAGATGGGGGGTGAATAAACATTCCCCAGGCCCACTCAGTTACAACTGACAGGGATGCAAACACATGTATGGTCAAAAAATAGAGGTAACCGAACCCCTCGCCCCACAGAAAATATCCAGAAACCCACCCCCAATCCTTCAAGTTTATTTAGCTTTTTAATGTTGGTTGGTTCTTGTCACATGAAATGCGACATGAACGGCCCTACGGCGTTTTTTTAGCCTCAAAACTGGCAATCCAGAATTACTGTTAGTGAAATTATAATCAAACCATCTCATTATAAATACAGAAGCCTCTTACCAGCAAAGAGAAGAGTAAATGTGATGACAAGTTGGTAAACGGCATGACCTAATATATTCTTCATCATAGTCCTGGAAATGAGTGGTTTGTTCCGGCCGTAAGGTCTTCTCAGTAAGAGCGATTCTGTTGGAGGTTCCGTTGCCAGAGCCAAAGAAGCCAGGGTATCCATAATGAGATTTACCCACAACATCTGAACGGCTTTAAGTGGAGAGTCCTGCAGACACAACAAACCGGAGTGAGACTTCAGAAAGGACATTACTTCAGTATTGTCATATGTAATGTAGTTAGGCAGGGACACAATAAGACAGCCCAGCTCCAGATTAGCCAAAGTCTGGCACCAAGACTGAATGGCCAGAGTATATTTCAATAAATATAAATACTTAGACTTTACTTGAATTCTGTATCATTGCTTATTATGATGAATTGCCTCCCTTAATGCCATCCACAGTCACCAAATACTCTTTATTTATACTGTTTATTTTCCTGAAACTGAGCAATTTATTTTTAAACTTCTCTAGTGGTTATTTCTCTGAAAACATATGCTAATTTTTAAGTCCTGATATTTATATTAAAGAGGACATCTTGGGATTTTAGACATACAAGGATAATGTTCTCTCCTTTGTTGATTTTATGTTTCTTTGATTGTTGATTATATTTTAATAACAACACATTTTGTCTCATCGTCTTTTTACAAATTATTTACAGATAATTATATGAATTTTCAGTACTTTTTTCCCCCTGTAGCATCTTGCTTTATTTTTATAAATGACCTGATGTGCTCTGTGTGTGTGTGTGTGTGTAATATCCCTTTTAAATCAATATTATATTTCCTTCCCTCTAAAATCTGTTTCTATCTAAAAACACAAAATAATCATATAATGGTATATAAAAAGTCAATGTTGGGTCCCAGGAAGTTAAACTAGAGGATGTTAAATGTACCTGTGTGATGCAGGCCCCAGTGAAGGCAACAATTACAGCCACCACATTGACAGTCAGTTGAAACTGCAGAAATTTCGAGATGCTGTCATAGACATTACGCCCCCACATCACAGCTTTGACGATACTGGTGAAGTTATCATCGGTAAGGATGATGTCAGAGGCCTCCTTTGCAACATCTGTCCCCGCAATTCCCTGTAAGATAAAGAAAGAAGCTGTTTGTATAAATATACAAGCAGCAGTCTAATGACTGAAGATTCAGACTCATTCTCAGGAACGAGATGGATCCCATAAACAAGAAGGTTGAAAAAGGAAGAACCTAACCTAAGAACCTAGTAAAAATTTAAAACATTATCAAAGTAAGCTTGCAGGTAGCGACAATTAATAATCAAACGTAAAATAACACTGGATAGTCTTCACTGTATAAACTAAACATGGATCCTTATTTTAGTCTTAAAAAGTCAGTCAAGAGCAGTTAGTGATATTCTCTTCGTTTTTTGTTCCTTGATTTACATGATTAATGACAACATTACAGCACTAAGACATGAAGCACATGACGAGGATACATGATTTACATGATTTACCACAGCAAACTCTGCATGTCATACAAAAAAAAAAAAAAAAAAATACATGATTTACCATAGCAAAGCCAACATCTGCTTTTTTAAGGGCAGGGCCGTCGTTAGTCCCGTCTCCAGTCACAGCCACCACCTGTCTCGTTTCTCCAACTGTGCTGTCAATGATGCCTAAAAGACAACAACACAGGAACTGCCTCAGGGTAAACCAAAATATGTGACATAGGGCTCATAATAATGGGAGGAAACACCAACTCCCCTCCAGTGGGTTTTTTGTACAACTTATTTAATATTCTAATACATTTATGTAATACAAAACTGGGGTGGAAGTGTGAACTAAAAAAAATCTTACCTTTAACCAAAGTGTGTTTATCTGTTGGGGAAGAACGAGCAAGTACACGCAGTTTGGGCCAGACCTTGTCGAGACGCTCTTGCTCAACCTAAAGATAAAGGCAAAGCTAAAATAAGCACTTTCTACGTCGCTTCAGACATCCGTAGTTAAAGTGCTGCAACTTTTTACCTCTCCTTTGTCATTACGAATTTGCTGGTTGAAGTCTTTGCCCTCCATACACAGAAAGTCCTCTCCAGGCAAAAGGATTCCACATTTGGTGGCAATGGCACGAGCCGTGTTTATGTTGTCTCCAGTGACCATGCGGACCGTGATGCCTGCTCGCTGACATTTAGCGATAGCCTCAGGAACCTACACACCAGAGGAATAGAAGGACCATTATTTGGCTAGGTACAAAGCATGTTGGGCAGCCACTGCCATATCGTTATCCATTCAGACACTCAGACATTTGGTGATAAATGGATTTCTGGCAAAAACTAATAATTATTGTTTTAAATAAATAAACAAATAAATATCAATGCAAAATATTCTGGATGGACTTGGATTCATTTAGAAATGACTTGTCAAGATTCCAAAATGTTTTCCTAGTTGCTCAATAAATACAAAATCTAGGATAAAAGAACGCATCAAAAAATAATCCAACATATTCTTTGTCAGGGGTAGCTAGCACAGACATACAGGAAGATAATAGTACAATAACTTTATGTAGCCAGATGTGCCCGAGGCATAAATAATACATAAAAAATATAATATGTAAAAAATGTTTTTTATATATTATAAAGGCTTGTCTCCATGAAAAGAGACCTCCTGCATTTGGGTGTCATTATGGACATCACGGCCAACGGCAAGACAAAATTGTTCCTCAGTGTCATTGCTGGGCTCAGATCAGTGAGTCACTCTTGATGTGGAATCCTGACAGTTTGTGGTGTGTGTTAAGCCGTAAGGGTACCGACACTACTTAAAGCATGAAGGGGCTGGATCTAGAGGTTGTGTCTGTGTGTGTTGGAGTCCTATGTAATTATCTTCACTCAAGTCTTGCAATGAATCACATACCCCTAATTAGAACCAATAAGCTCATTTATTTTTAGATAATTAAAAACCTCCCAGTGTTTCCATGGACAGAGATGCTGCACAAGTGATGCATGTGAAAAACATGTCACATGATGCCAAGAAACTGGAGTGTGCATTAATAAAACTCCAGAATTGGCTCTTGCTGGACCGGATTATCAATAGACGGGATTGGGCGAGTGCCCTGAGGGCACCAGCCAATAGGGGGGCACCAAATGATAAAGAGATTGACAAAACCTTAAAAATAGTTTTCATGTTATGTATATATTATTTTGCAGGAAGAGATGCAGATATGAAATCAACAGCTAATGATAAAATATATACAGAGAGAATATAGAGTATGTTTATAAAGAATTGTGATTGGGTCAGCTCACAGTGACTAGACTATTTCTTCGAAACCGATACTCAAGCAGCAGCTTGAGCCAAGGCGGTAGCCGAACACAAAGTCTAGAAAAAGTTTTTCTGCTTAAGGTAAGACTTATTTACCATTATTTCAAGGAAAATACTGTATGTGACACAGTTGTCGATTTGAAATTTTTGGAAAAGGTTTCTCTTTGTTATCGATTTGATAACGATTATCGATTTGATAAAGATTTGTTATCACAACATTTTTCTTTTGTCAAATCAACTTAAATAATTTATTTAGTTGAGATAACTTATTATTTTGAGTTTCTGATGATTAAATTAATCTCCTTCATTGTATTAACTCACTTTTTCCAGTTCAATCAACTTAAAATTAAGGCAACCAGGTTACTTTTTTTAATTTAAACTAACAATATTTTTTTTTACAGTGTAGCTGGTTGCTTACTTAGAGGTTGTCACACGTATAACTTTTGTTTCAATCGGACTGAATTCAATCCGAGTGATGAATCTGAATGTAGTGTATCCATTTCTGTACAGCACATTTAGAATTAGAAATGATGAATTTTATTTCACACTGTAGATGGGAACAGAGATAAAATGGATTGTACCACTTAAAAAGCCTGCAGGAATAAATTTGACCTAAATATTAGTCATGTGTTCTATTTAGGGGTCTGGGGGAAAAAAAAATCGATTCTTAGATGCATCACGATGTGGACGTGGACGATTCTTAATTGATTCGCAAATGTCAAAAATCAGAAAAAAAAATCTTTCTTGTTAAATCTTTCTAATAACCTAATATTGACGGAACGCAAAAGGCGTAAGTGTAAGTTCCTGGACAGTCTGTGGCATGCGCATAACTGATATGTATGATGGCTGAGCGCGAAATCCGAACGGCGCCCTCTTCGTTAAAAGCTAACATAAGGAAAATTGGCATAATTTCATTGTGGCCTTTTTCCTATTTTTGCAGGTTTTTATGTTTTGTTGTATGTAAGTTTACTGTACTGTCCTCAACAGGCACAGTGTGTATAAGTGCAATGCCAGTCACAAAAAGTATAACATTACTAAATATTTTGACTGTGCAGATGTTCATTTAATTTTTTTGTATTGTGGAATACAGTAACAATTTCAAGTCATAAATCTTAGATTATTTGTGTATGAGAGCAGCTTTGTATGCTACTAATTATTCAGAATATGCATGAGTCCACAAGCATTATTTTTGTATGAAAGCTGCTGGTACATAATTCTATATTTTTAAATGAGAGCTGTTTGTGATTTTGCTAGAGAACAATTTTTATTTCTTTTTTGTCTAAAGGATCCTATTGCTCACTGCACATAACAGGAGGATGTTGGTTAGAAGTTTTGTATTCATTTACTACAAATATGCCACTAGTACAGGCACACATTTCTTTTCCCGTTGGTTCTTTGCAATGTTGGGACATATGCTGGCAAATGTAACCTTACAGTTGACTTGACAAATAACTTCCATTTGTTTTATTAACAAAAGTTATTGAAAGTAAATTCTTTATGGGTGATTAGAAATACTTTGCTTTAAAAGTACCAAGTAGTCACACACACAAAAAAAAATAACACACACATCGATAATAGTTTTGGCATCGCAGTCCTCTGAATCATAATCGAATCGAATCGTGAGGTGTCAAGAGATTCCCACCCCTAGTTCTATTATAGATTTATATATGCCACCTCATTTGAGGGAAGTCGACATCAATTTTGCACTGATCCAATATCCATGAACAAAAACAGCACAACCATCTAGCCTGTCGTAATTATTTTAAGGGAATTAGGTCAGTTTGTCGCTCCACCGATGAGGCTATTCCTGTCCACACTTTGACAGTGTTAGGCACTCTACAAATAATTCATCATCATCACATGATAAACACGGTCAATACTTTTTCATTACATGAAATGTACCGGGCTGCTCCTATCGAGACAAGCCGGCCCCTAATGCGCGTCATGTCTCATTCCTAATGGAGGCCTGAAGTATACAAATGTCCAGCCCTGCACTATGGACAAACACATTGCCATCAGCAAAAAGCAAACTAGATCATTTTTCTCACCTCAGGACGGACAGGGTCTTCAATGCCCACAACACAAATGCAGGTAAGGTCATTCAGAATGTCAGCCTCGTTTTCCCAGTCTGGCTCGGTTGTGAAGTCCCTCATGGCTATGCAAATGGTCCTTAACCCGTCACAGGCCATTGGCTCGATGACTTTCACCACCATCTCATCCCGATCTTTGGCCTTGAAGACACGTTGCTGGCCTGAAGCATCAAGGATATGGGAACACCTGACAGACAAGTGAAACAAACAATCATTACAGTTTACTGTATGAGGAAAATGAAGCTATCTTGAAAAGAACTAATAAATGGGTCATATAAAACAATTCAATTTTACTCCTTTCATGGCCATTTATGATATATAATAATAAACAATTTATCCTTATTTTTGTAATATTGTAAAACAAATATATATTTTTTTTAAGTTTCTTGTGTAATATTTCATTTGTTGGCATAACAAGTTAATTGTTTTTAGGCTATTCATTCATTTAAAAAAAAAAAAATCTGAATAAGCAGTGATTTCTCTCATTTAAAACAAACAATATTAATAAGCTATCCTTTCATTTCGACCTGGAGTCTAAAAATAATAATAATAAAAAAAAAAGTAAACTTAAGTAAACTTTGATATGACCCCTTTAAGAGTTTGAAGATTGGTTTATTTAGCATACTTGCGCAGGAGAATCTCTGAGGCGCCCTTGCTGTACATTCGGAAGCCAGGACCATTGGAATTCTTTAGTACGGTGCTCATACTCTTCCGGCTGGAGTTGAATGTGTACACCTTATAAAGCTTCTCCTCAGGAATCTCATCTCTAATAGGCTGATAGTCTCTCTTTAAATTCATCACCAGACCAAGAAGGGAACACTCGGTCTTATTACCCACGTGCCTTGGCAGACCTCCCTCCTTCTCTGGAGGCTATGGGAAAGAAAGATAAATTGTGAATAGCAGACAAGAAAGGTTCAAGAACAGTAATAAATGAATTAGGGCTATCAATCATTATAAATTGATTTTATTAAATATTACAACTATTTTATCAAATTCATTCTATGTAATTACATTTTTTATTTATATTTGCTGAGAAAAGCCAGATACAAAAACTAAAACGTATTGTGGCAGACAAGTCTAACAAGTCTTTTGTCATGTCTATTGAATAGACATGACAAAAATGGTTGAAGACATAAATCTGTCTAGCCGCAATGCATTTCACAATTTGTGTTGTCAGTCCGTTTCAGGTGGACCAAGTATTTTTTTTAAATCAATATTTTTACTTTACTAAATTACTAAGAACAATACTAAAATGAAATGGCATGTGATTTTCTCATTTATTTTTTAATACCCTAGTTCAGACAGGATGTGGATGTTGTAACCCACCTGATATTTGCTTTTATTGTTGGTCTATGTAAAAAAAAATGTATCACTATGAGCATTGTGTTCCATCTCTTTCCATCTTTTTAGCATCTTGCACAATTACAAAATGAACATGCTTGGAAATGAATACCTGTGTTAAGCTTTATTCTGTTGTGCTCTGTCTAGCTGTTCTTTAAAATGCCTTGTGTGAATAGCTACTTAGTCATTTTGTGCTGTCTGCTCTTGATAAGTGCGTTTTAGCTGGGGCTGACTGTGGATTTTTAATTTGATAACCCTATAATTAATAAACAATGAATGAGTGATCTGTGTTTTTGTTTATCTCACATACATAAGGCTAGTTCTTACCAGGATCTTGGTAGTGTATGCTGAGTTTATGGAGATGCTGTTCACCAGTAGTTCCAGAGTCTGTGGATTTATGACCTCTGGTTCAGGAACGCTTTTATAGTGTTTGTCACCTATGTAAGCCTGCACCACCGTCATGCGATTCATAGTTAGCGTTCCGGTTTTGTCAGAGCAGATGGCAGTGGCATTACCCATGGTCTCACAGGCATCCAGATGCCTCACTAGGTTGTTGTCTTTCATCATTTTCTGTCGAGGAAAGACAGTTAATCTTGTTTTACTTGGGGAGAGAAGCGTGTTTAGCCCTTGAACACAGATTAGCAAAAATTTTGAGAATCATGTGACATTTACTAACTTATAACCACCTGAAGGCCCTCAAGATGAACAAAATACAGTTTTGTGTTTGTAAACTAACCCAAAGGGTCTCACCTTGACAGAATAAGCCAGGGAGATAGTGACAGCAAGAGGCAGCCCCTCAGGCACGGCCACCACCAGCACAGTCACGCCAATAATGAAAAACTTCACAAAGTACTGAATGTAGATGGGTGTACACTCTGCTGTCCACTCACGACCTTGGATGCCAAATGTGTCAATTACAAAGTAAAGGATTAGGATAATGACGGTCACTGCAGACATGATGAGACCTGCCGGAGGAGAGGGAGTTTCAAGACCAATACAATAATAGGGAATGCAGAGCCTTCTAACTTTTGTTCGTAACGGCAACAGCTGTGGTCTGATATGCTCTATGTAAATGTTATTTGATTGGGTAACTGTAGGAAGTAGGATAATTAGGTGGAACACAGCCCAAAGGGACAAGCCTGTTTCCATATTGGGAGACACTGTTTCTTTAAGCAGTAAGTAAAACAAACCTTGGTAAGCTATTGAACTAATTTACTGAAAGGACATATGAAGAAATATGTGTTAAATATGTTAAATAAAAAAAATAAAAAAAAACAAGAACAAGTGTGCACCTTTAAATTACAAAAAGTTTTTTTTAAATACTGTTCACAATTGAAGGTTGGCTGATGTAGGTTGAAAAAATGTCAATGTTAAATATCAATCAGAGTTTCAGTGAAAACTAATTCATATAAAAATTACTCAAACTAACCAACAAAATTTAAATTAGAGACAAAATATCTGTTTTTACTTTCTTGAAGGATCCCAAAAGTCTCAGACATTTTTTTATAAATTTTATATTGATAAACAAATCATTGTAATTTTATAATTAAACCATCTAGACCAATGAGTTAATCAGGTACCCTTGACTCTCAGTTATGTGTGACTTTCTAACCTGCTTTTCCAATCTGAACCGCTAGCCTAGTCAGCTTGCCCTGAAGGACTGACTTTTCTTTCTTGGTGACGTTGACCTTCTTTTTCTCCTTTTCTTCCTTTTCCTCTTTCTCCTCGGACTCTGTACCTTCCTCACTCTTCAGAGGTTGGATCTCCAGGGCGATCCCATCCTGGGTCTTAGCTGTGGAGGTTGATTTCAGGAGTGGTTATGGGAACAAGGGAGGAACATGCCAAAAAGGATGGAGATGAGAGGTGGGGAATGGGAAAAATGGGAAGAGGGGAGGAGAGAATGGGCAATTCAGTAACAGCTAGAAGACAAGTAATACAGTGGGTTCCAACAGAATAATCATATCAGAAGCATATTTTTTGTTAGATGACTTTGCTTGAGTGAATCTAGGCAGGTGAGGAAAAAAACTATAAATTCATGGAGCCTTTCCCCGGCAGGTTAAGGTGCGCACAGTAAATTTAAATTGGATTCAAGCAGCACACAAGACATTTTGATAATACCGGACCCTACGTTGTCAATAGCCAATGAGCTTCTGCACTGTTATGAAATATAAAATAAAAATCATTACATTTGTTATTAGCGGTGTAAACCTTTGTGTAATCTCATAAGCAAATTCAAACCATAATTTACATTTTTTAAATAAATTATCTTAAACTGACAATTGGGGGATTGTTTTTATTAGGCTGAAATTAAATTAGCCTTTTATTTCTCTTATGGTTTGAATTAATGTGCCATCATGGCTATTCTGGTAGTCGTATTTGACAACGTTCAATTAACTTTTAAAGCAACTTAAAGTAGTTGTGTACAACAATATTGTAATACCAAATAAATGTATATTATCTAACCAAACTGGAAAATACTAAAAAAAAGAGGTAATTTCAGTAAAGGGAATAATACATTTAAGGAAAAACAACCAAACAAAAAAAAAATCAAGGCAAAACAGCGGCTAGTTTTGACATTTCTATTTACATCAGTTACTTTGAAAGTTTTAATTCAATTACACAACTGGCGAGACTAAATTGGCATTATATATTGCCCAATTATATTACCCACTGAAATAGAAACTTAATGGAGTTCAAGATCAAATTCAGCCACTTTGCCATGGTTAGGCATTGATGCCTCAGCCCCAATTCCCATTAAGTCTTTTTTAAAGATACAAATGTAATTTTCTTCTTGCAGTTAGCCTATGTATCATCTCAAACATGGCGTGCAACAGGCTGAAACTCTGTAATAGTGGAGCTCTGAGGTTGAGTCCGAGAAACAGTCCAAAAGCCTACCTGACCACCAGTCACAACAAACAACTGACCAGAACTGACAGAGCTGACCAGAATGACCACACATGAATCAGGGATTGATGGACGGACCGACTGTCTGACTGACTGACAACACGAACAGAGGCACACACGACGAACAGGAGAGTGATTTACAAACAACTTAAACAGAAAAACAGTCCAAACAGCCAGAGATACAACCACCACAAGAAACAAGGATCAAGAGGAAGACGAAAAAGATCAGAAAGATTTTGGTTTATTTTTACACTCCCAAAAAAGAGAGTGCAGTAAAGAGAAAGAGGGTAAAGGTGAAAGAAAAGGTCACATTTTGACCAAGAGAAGAGTGAACAAGACAGCATGAAGTCCTGAGCCACACCCTAGAAAGAAGCAACAGTGAGAAAAACAAAGAGCTAAAGTAAAGAAACGGACAAAAACAACAATCCACAGCCTGTCCATTTTGTAAGGGTGCAACTCCCACATAAGCCACGCCCCTAAGCATTACATTAACATCATAAACCACCAATGAAGCTAGGATTAAATATTGCACGAACAAATGTGCATCTCTACAAAAGCTCTTGGCTGCATTGGAATGAATTGTAAGGCAACGTCAGACCCTGTCCGTAACCCACTATACTTGCAAGATATTCAAGAAAAATGAGAATTTAAAAAATAAATAAATAAATAAAAAACAAGAGCTGAAATTAAATTGATCTATCAGGAATTGATTAGATTGTGGAGAGTTGGGGTTTTGTAATACTCTTAAATAGTTCTTGGCTAGCAAACCGAGGAAGACTAAATACATATACTCGGAGTTAAACCAATACCAGCTTGTGTTTTTGTGCTTGAGACCAAGGGCAAAAGGAAGGTGATCTGTGCAGACAAAATGAGCAGTTCTGTCTGCAGCAGATGCTCAGTCCCCGAGCGCTACAGGGGGTGGGGCAGGGGAGGGGTTGTTGGGGTCAGCCAGGGCAGAGTGGGCACACTCTCAAACACAGTACAAATGTTCACAAATGACCCGGACGAGCACACGGGGATAGTTTGCTTCTGAAAAGGAGAGACATTTAAATGTCATTAGTGGAAAAATAGATCTCAAAAAAAAAAACATTCTTTAAAGGGTTAGTTCACCCAAAAATGAAAATTCTGTCAGTTTTCATGTTGTTCCAACCCCGTAAGACCTTCGTTCATCTTCGGAACACAAATTAAGATATTTTTGATTAAATCTGTGAGATGGATCACTCCTGCATACTAGTCCATAGGCTTCTTGAGGAATTGAAACTTGCCGGCCTCGAAAAGTTATTAAAGACATCGTTAAAATAGTCCAAGTGACTACAGTGGCTCAATCTTAAGTTTATCAAATGACGAGAACACATTTTGTGTCCAAAAAACAACAAAAATAATGACTTTATTTCAACTATTCATTTACTTCTCTCTCGGCCTCGAGTCTAGTTTAACAGCGTATGATCTGTTGTTGTACATCACACCCACACGCATCACACACATGACCAGCGTCGGCCAATAGTGAGCCTACGTGTGATGTAGCTCTACGCTATCACACTACTAACTGACTAGAGGCCCAGTCAAAATATTATCAGAGCAAAAAAAAAAAAAAAACCTGTCAATAACAGGGATAGATAAGATGGTTATTTAGTCCAGGAAATGTCTGCATTTCTCAACATGAGTATTACGTTTCAAGAACGACATGTCACATAAAAGTCGACCGATTGATCGTTTTTGGCTAAAAATCGGCACAATGTTGTTGTTTTTTTTCACTATAGTTACCATCTATTTGCATTAATTTATATTCATTTGTTCACTTTTATGTATTCTTTACACAGCCAAGCTGCATATTAAAGCTAGTGACATGAGCATGCAAACTATATCATCATGCAGCTGACATATAAACAAATCAAATGCATTCAATTTCAGGTCTTTGTTATCACCACTGTAATGTACATTTTGTTATTATCATTATAATCAAGTGTTCTAAAAAAGAGGCAAATAAATTGGGAGAGTATACACAAATATATATATATATAGAACCCAGAGAGGGGTCGATCCGAAGGACCTTACTAAACCAAGTAATCGGTAGAAGCGACGAGTGGGGTGTACAAAGGGCAGGGACTTGACCTACACTTACTGGGAATTCCACGTTGATGGGAAACAGTTTCAATCCCCAGTCCCGGTCACGAGCGGGGTTCAGTGGGTTCAGGCACACACTGATCCGCCCATTGTGGCGGGTGTGGAACCCTGGACATCTAAGGGCATGACAGACCTTTTATTGCTCCATCTCGCATGGCTAAGCACCACTTGTAACTCTGAGAAGTTGGATGCCGACCGCTCCGGGCCGCGTATTCCAGTTAGCATGCCGGAGTCACGTTCGTTATTGGAATGAACCAAACAAATCGGTCCAACTAAGAACGCCCATGCACCACCACCCACAGAATGGCGAAAGAGCTATCAATCTGTCAATTCTTTCCGTAAGAGCATCAGAAATCTCTCTCAAGAGAGAAAATATCTTCATTTGTGTTTGGAAGTTGAACAAAAATCGTAGAGGTTTGAAACAACAAGGGTGAGGACATGACAGAAATGAATTCATCTGGGTGGATAATACCTTATAAAAACAATAAGAGTCTTGAATAGAACTAACTCTATATCGAGAATCATTTAGTTTACATCAAAAAACATTATTTTTTATATTCAAAAAGTACAGTATTTTTTTTTTTCCATTCAGTATCCATTTTAAAAACAAACCGTTTAATCAGTTATCAGTTATGGCCAGGGTGAGCCAACTTAGTTATCACTATCGGTCGACCTCTACACATGCAGAACTTCTAAAAATAATTAGTTTGCTTGCCTTATAGTAAAATGAAATATTGAAATATAGTGAATCGGGGGGTGAAATATTATGTCAAATTAAAATAACTATTTTAAACTACCATAAAACAATATTAAACAAATAAATCGACTGACAAACAATGAACATGCAAAGTCTTCTGGCTGCTTAGTGCCGTTTCCAGCAGGTGAGAGTTGCACCCTTTAACAGTAAAGCGAGGCGAGAAGCTCCCCAGGGCTCAGCAGGAAGGGGTAAGCAACAGCGTGAAAGACAGAGAGAGAAAGTGAGCAAGTGAGTGAGTGGGACTGACACGAGACTCCGAGACTTGCTGCTGAATGGGGGGTGGGGGGGGGAGTGGGTAAGGTTACCTTTGTTGCGATTTTCAGGGGGTCCTTGTTTTTTACCTGTTTAAAACGAGAGAGAGAGGGCGGAGGGCTGATATAACATGGCTCAAACCAAACCAAAGACAGAAAAAGAAAAGAAAGAAACAACAACAGAAATAATAAAAAAACTAGATAAGTAACACTACATTACATGAGTATATGTGGGATTGGATGTTTCATCTATAGAAAAAGACAAGGACTGGAGGGTCTTTATGCAGGGTACACTGACGGCTCGGTCATTGTTTTTGACTGTGGCACACAACTGAGGGATTTTATAAATTTCATAGTTTTGTTCGCTTGCTTCACAAACTATGGCAATGCCAACAGGGTTTGGCTGAAACCAAAAAGCAGTTCTCTCAATTTTTATTGGCAAACACATTTATCTAAAATAACATGACAAGAATACATTTCTTTGACCATTCAATTATCCTGGACATCTAATTTACAGTATACAAGTTTATGTATCGCCCAAAAACATTACCACGATTACATTTTTCACATCAGTCAATATTGATAATTATCATGATAAATGATAGTAAAAGTTTAAAGGCAAATTTTTGCTTCTAAGGGAAAGTTAGCTGAAAGGCCGTTAACTTTGATTATTAATAGCCCCACATTTCTGCCACAATACCATGGTGCATTAGTGTTACTACTACAGTAACTGCATGGTAAATGATGGAGATTTGTAGATTGAAAAGTCTTCTGATGGTATCGTAGTGCACAGTGTTTGTCAACGCAGTTTCATCTGGCTTTAAACTAGTTTAAATCACCACGACGTTTGTGTTCTTTGCTGAATCCAAGCTTTTAGTTCTCACTGGATCTCACAGTGCTGTGTAGGCCGATCAGCTAGTAAACGCATCAGCTTTAGTAAGCGTGCCAGCGCGGCGCTGGAGTTTGAACTTTGATCCGAGAAATTTAGTTTGAGCTAAAAGGGGGAGAATTTTTTTTTTTAAAGAATATTTTTAAAAGGAGTTTGTAAAATGGAAATTAATAAGGGATATCGTACATCTCCATCGGCATATTGTGATTATTCCCCAAAATAAATGTTGAGGGTTTCGGACCAGCAGGCATTTTTGGGGGAGGGAGACAATTCAGCAAATCATGTAAAAGGATCTTACCTCTGGGAGGCTCATTGTAGGTAACCTCCCAACTAGAGAGGTAGACTGGTTTACTCAAAGAGAGAGGGGAATTATCCAAATGAGCCTGAAAGTATGTTAGATTCTCACCTTTCTTCACCTTCTTCTCCTCATCCTCACTGCCCAAGAGGGTGAAAATGATTCCAGTTTGAGAATTCAGGCCCACAGCAGTGACCACCATTCGGCCAGATCCCTCCATCACATGAGTTCCTGAACGAAATCAGAAGGAAAGGTTGGTCAGTCGATACCTGTCAACAGTACTTTCCTTTATTTAGTTACATTAACAAACATTAAATAAATATCCTTTTTATTAATAAAATAAGAATTTCAGTAAACAACCTTCAATTAATTTTTTCCCTCAGTTAATAATAAAGCTAATTGAACTTAGCCAAACTATTAGATTAACATTAAGGCAGTATGCAGTCTAAATCCTAAAATGAATGTAGTATTGTCACTTCAACCAGGTTTTATCATAAACAAAGTGGTCAAATAATCACAGCTGGTGTCTTAAATCTAACGATACAAAGTATATATTTTAGTATATATAATACAGTAGCATGGTATAGCCTAGTGGCTAAAGCTCAAGGTAGATAACTTGGTTCGAGAGACATGAGCTATTTCCACCCAGTTGCATCTAAGTCAAAACGCTCCTTTCAATTCCTAAAGCAAATGACAAATGGTGCTAATATACACGCATGGTAAGCTGTAGTGTTGACCATGATCCTAAACTTAATCTTCATACCAAAATCTTAGTTGCTCAGACAGTTTTTATTATTTTTTTCATTAAAATATTGTTGTCCAAAACACTGTGAGCCCGGAGACCTGTAGTGGACGCCTTGACTTTTTAAAAGCTTAGCATAAAGGTGTGCTATAAATGAATAGTGCTCATAAACAACAGAGTTTAATTCAGATTGTATTCTCACTTAAAATAGAGGAAACACTTGCACCAGGAAACAGTATTATCTGAAGGTCGATGTGTCACAACTTCATAAGCAGACTGCAGGGGTTAAAGCTAAAAAAAAAATTATTTTGACTGAAAAATTTTCCTTGGCCAAACCCCATTCCACAGCCAGACACACCCTGGTCACACACACACAGTTTAAGAGCAGTTTTTCTTCTTGTAATTAGGAGTATAGTGAGTACATGCTTTACCTTCACAAATGAAACTCTCTGCAATAATTACTTACTATGAAATACCTTTATGAAATTTAAATGTTTTCAGTCTATTGCATTTACAAGACTCTTGTGATGTAGTCATACAAATAATTAACCATTTGCATAACTTTAACACAAGTTTTTTATTTCTCAAATAATAAAAGCCAACAGAGCTTTTGCTGAAAAGTGAGCTATCACAAACTATACATAATATAATATCTGTTTTTAACCTAGCCATAAATAATGTAATAATATAATGTTATTTTTTTTTTAATTTATCTATGTTGATTACATGAAAAGTGAACAGTTTGAGCAGGGCCATATGCAGGATTTTATAAATACTGAGGTCCTTGCAATAGTTATCCTGCTATGGGGGTTCGTGGGCATGAGTTAGGATCAATAGATGCACAATATATCGGGAGACAGACATGATTTTGACCACTTTAACATTAAGTTTTATTTTGTATAGAGCCTTTCTTTAAACATACAGTACGTAATTTTTGGCCACCAGGGGTCACTCAATCAAATTAATAAAAAAAGACGTACTTTGACGACGTCAGGAAATGACAAACAGCTCTCGGAGGGAGAGAGAGAGGGAATGTGTGCGCAAACCAGCAATACGATGTTCATTTTTCCATCTAGCTAGTATTAATAGATGTTTAAAAAACAAGGTCACCTTTCGTTAATAATTACGTTTATACTATGATATCGAACAAGATAACGTTATGATGGCAAAAATAGCATGAATAGCACTGATTATGGCAGGGAGGGGAAATTACACAATGTCATGCACAATAATTTCCAACAGTTATAATGACATTTGAGATATCTTTGACTTTCATTCTGCCTAGTCAAAACTGAATTATAGATATCTGCAATTGTCATTTAAGATGTGTGACAAGTTGAATGTTGTTTTCAATGACGTCATTGCTGATATCCGTAATTCAGTTTTGCCTAGTCAATAGAGATACAGATATCTCTATCTGTAGTTTCGACTAGTCACAATTACATTACAGATATCTCGAATGACAATTCCAACTATCCAAAAATGTAATTACGACTATTCAGAAAGACGTTGTTGATATCTAAAATAAAAATAAAAATATCTACACTTTTAGTTTTGGATAGTCAGACTTAGGTTTTAAATGCTAAAATGACTTGCCATATCCATAATTGCCATAAATGCTAATAGGCTTGCCATATCATATCTGCAATTGTCATTTAAAATGTGTTTAAAGACCATTAAACCACCACCACCAGCCTGCACAGTGGTAACAAGGCATGATTGATCCATTTTTCTCATTCTGTTAAGCCAAATTCTGACTCTACTATCTGAACGTCTCAACAAAAATCGAGACTAATCAGACCAGGCAACATTTTTTCAGTCTTCAACTGTCCTATTTTGGTGAGCTCTTGTAAATGTAAAAGCAATTTGTAGTCTCTTTTTCCTATTTGTAGTGGAGATGAGTGGTACCCGGTGCGGTCTTCCGCTGTTGTAGCCCACTCGCCTCAAGGTTGTGAGTTTTGTGGCTTCACAAATGCTTTGCTCCATACCTTGGTTGTAACAAGTATTTATTTAAGTCAAAGTTGCTCTTCTATCAGCTTGAATCAGTCGGCCCATTCTCCTCTGACCTCTAGCATCAACAAGACATTTTTGCCCAAAGGACTGCCGCATACTGGATGTTTTTCCCTTTTCACACCATTTTTTGTAAACCCTAGAAATGGATGTGCGTGAAAATCCCAGTAACTGAGCAGATTGTGAAATACCAACAGCCATGCCACGCTTAAATTGCTTAAATCACCTTTCTTTCCCATTCTGACATTCAGTTTGGAGTTCAGGAGATTGTCTTGACCAGGACCACACCCCTAAATGCATCGAAGCAACTACCATGTGATTGGTTGCTAGGGACAAAGCTAGGATTGTCGGAAGTGGGGAAATTCTCTTTTGGTGTGTACTCGGCATTAGACTGCAGAGAGAAATGTGCTTTTGCTCCACTCCAGGCTTTGATCACACCCCCTCAAGCAGGGTGAACACACCTCATCTTTCCTTAATTTAAGACCTATTCAAACTATAATTAAGACAGTTATTACACTATTTAAGAAATATAAGCATATTTACAGCCTTTTTAAGACAGAATTTAAGACATAAGGACAAACGGGAATCCTGCAATTGACGGTAATCTTTTGTAGGCTCGCTGTAATTAACGGACATTCGTCCTGGCTACGGAGAACTTTAATCCCCGAGACTGTGTGCTTGAGCAAAGCACTTAACACACCAAGGCTGCTTCAGGAGGATTTTTTCTGTAGTGTACTGTACGTAGCTTTGAATGAAAGCATTCGCTAAATGACTGCTTACCTTCTGAATTACAATACTTCAAATAAGAGCAACGCTGCTAAGTGGTTTCAAGAAAGAGTAGAGCATACATGCCTAGCCCATTAATGTGGGGTCGAAAATGAACAATTTAAAAATTATACTATAAGAATTACAATCTGACAGGATGAAAAAAATGTAAATTATTTGCAATTTATTTTGTATTAATTGCACAAAACGATTAATACAAAATAAAATAAAAAGATCTCTAAAATCCTAATGCTTTGTATATTTCCACGTTTAATCCAAAGCTGTGGTGTCTTTTGCACCCTACAACAGAAGCTGTGAAAACTCCATCTCACCGGAAAGGAGCATGGGGTCCTTCTCCAGAGATTTGCGGACATGATCAGCCTCCCCAGTCAGAGAGCTTTCATCTATCTTCAGGTCATTACCCTGGATCAAGATACCATCAGCTGGGAGAAGGTCACCTGATGGAAGAGAACATGGGGTGGTGAATGACTGTGGGATGACAGAAATAGTGAGAAGGACACATTCAGCAACTCAACAAGAGGAGAGGAGCAGAGGCTGATTTGGTGACTATGACGACAGATCTCTCCTGTGGCTCTTGGACACCCCACGCGTCGCCCACATAGCAGGCACCACAAGCAGCAGCACAGTGACTCATGCAAGCCGGTAAAGCATGAGTCATGAGCCATGCTTTGTGTCTTAAGAAGACTGGCAGTCACATATGATCTATCACAACCTCTGGTGAATTCAATGAGGAACTGGCTTCTGAGGTTTAATAAAAAAAAGCCAAAGGGTTCTGGAGGGAAAACTTTACTTTATAAATGCCACCACATTCATAAAACCCAAATATGACAGAATCCATCATCTAAATCTGTCATACTGTGGAAATAAATAAACAGGTTTATACCGTATTTTGGATTGCCGTGTTATGGAACTCTCACCATATTTGATTTGTGCGATATCTCCCACGACGATCTCAGCAACAGGGATCTGGATGACCTGACCCTTGCGAATGACTGTAAACTTCTGTTCCTGTTCTATTCGACTCTGCAGCCCACGGAACTGTTTCTCTTTACTCCAGTCATTGAAGGCCGTCACCAGCACCACGATTATGACTGAAAACAAGATGGCAGCACCTTCAATCCATCCTGCCTGGGCCTCACCCTCATCTTCAACACCACCAGCTGCTTGGCCACAGCCTGGAATAAGAAAAAAAAACAATTAAAAGAAAATCAATCCCTTAAAACATCCTGCCAAAAATCTGTATCTTACAAATCTAGACTATACATAACCTTTAAATAGGTTCAGACATCCTTTAGAGACCATTAAGGGTCCAAGCAATTGCAACAGCAGCTGCATAATTCTGTTTTATCAGATTCTCTTCTTTGGAACGTTTCCTCTTGTTAGAAACATGTTTTATCGCAGATTTACACTTCATTGACCCAATTTCCTCCTGGAGATCTTGAAGACTGTCTAAGGTCATCCTTGTGGTTTGAGCCATATGGGTAATAGGAAGAGCCTGCAGTCGCAGCCAAATTCAAGTTCTTCAGTATTCGGAGCAGTGCTTATGAAACAAAGTCCCAAATGAGGACGTTATTAAAACATAAGCCAAAATGTTGAGTCACTAATAAAGCCGTCATCAAAAAAAAAAAAAAAAAAAAAAAAACACATTAGACTACTTTCTGTGCAGTAAAGCAAAGGCATAGGCTCTACAAAACTCTTCCACTTTTTTCAAAAACATAAAAAAAAAATCTTACTGACTCCAAACTTTACCCCAACGGTAGTGAATTCGTTAAATTTTTTTCATACCGTGTTATTATGACTGTTCGACAATGTTTTTTTTTTTTTTTTCTTTGTCTTATTCAGGGTTGCTGCACTAGCCTGGATTCCAGCCCAACATAGCCCCACCCACACAACATTTTAAGATGGGAAGTTCGGTCTGGACTTAATCCATTAATAAGCAAGTGTGCCCGAACCTAACTGTTTGGACCAATCAAATTGTCAGGGCGGGCTTTATATGATGATGGACAGATGATCAACCGTAACGTAATCATCCACATCACCAAAGAGCCCTTGGGTTGAATTCGTTTGCAACAAAGAATGGCTGCCACCGGAGAATATAGATGTGTAGATTCAGCCATCGAGTCTGTTAAAGAAGATCTATACAGTGCATTCATTTTAAAAAAGGAACAGAGAACAGCGATCAAGGCATTTGTCGACTGGAAAGATGTTTTTACCGTCCTACCTAAGGGATTTGGTACATCCAAATGAATGTAGAGGCTTTTTTTCCCTTGTTCGGTTGAAACACTACCCATAATCACAGCCCAATGGAGCAGTATCAGACTCACATTCTGACTAGAATCTGAGTATGACGACGTCAGGATATTGCTGCACACTAGTAAGTCAAATTTAAGGATTTTTAATATCTTTATAAGACCTGAAATAAAAATTTATACAAAAACATCTCAATATTTTCAAAGTGTTGTTGATAGTAATTAAGGATGGTCGATAAGGCCTAAAATCCATATTGCGATACAAATTGCAGCCTCTTGTGATAACGATATATATCACGATATATAAATTATGATAGACCAATTCCATGAACAGGTTAGATAGACCATAAGGAAAGCCAAACTGCTAAAAGTTTTTAAAGAAACATACGTAGTTTTGAGAACATTTATTATGCAAAACTGTAATTATACAATTTAAGTACAATAGCTGCTGACAATATCCAACTTTCATCTTCTCTCCTCCTTTCGCATGCAGGAGACAGACGTAATATGCTGCCATAAATGAGGCGAATTGTTACGTGACCAAGCAAATCACAAAGAGAACAACAAAGAATACAAAGAATAATTTAGAAAACATTTAGATACGTCTAAGTCAAAGTGTCATCTAAAATTTAAGACCTTTCATAAGTAAAAATAAGACTAAGACTTTTCATGGCCTTAAAATTTAAAAATCTAATTTAAGACTTTTTAAGGATCCACAGGAACCCCGTAATATTCATGGTCTACACTTTTGCATGTCAAGCATACACCCGCAACGATAGGTAATGCCAAATACGCGTAAAACAACGGTGTTTAAGTAATAATAGTTAAGCAATCACTTCAGTAACCAGCAGAACATTGTCACTTCTGAAGCAAAGAAGACCTCAATGGAAAGAGGTCTTCTTCAATAGAGGTCTGAAAATACATCTGCATCTAATCTGCAGAACAGCCTATCAGCATCTGCCACTGAATGAAGAACCAATTTAGCATCCAGAGTTCAGTTTAAATACAGCATAAAGAGTGCTCTGCATTTTCCCACCAACCATTATGATGGGATGAGTGTGCAAAGCCTACAAAAAGTATAACTAAAAGTATTTCTATAATTCCGATTTCATATTTAAATATTTTAATTTCTATATAAAATAGTATATAAAATACTAAAAGTTACATTTTTAAGTATACATTCATTTGAGTTTATTTCGAATTTTCAAAAATATAATTTCATAATTAATTTTATATTTATTTAATTTTATTATTTTATTTTATTTTTTTGTCAACAACTGTTTGAGTTTTTCTTTTTTTTTAAGTCAAGAGACACAAGAATACAAAGCAAAAAGCTATAATTTAATTTTATAAAATACATTTTCAAATTTGTTTTTTTTTTCCAGATCAATAGTTTATCTTGGTTGCAGAGTGCAGGAAAACAACCCAAACAATATTAAAACAGACTTAATAAAAACTGTTTAAAGCCACTACTTACTGTCGTTGCCTTCTCCTTGTGGGTGGTAGAAGGACAGGCCCAAAGAAATAATAGCTGCCACCTCCAGAATAATGAGGGTGACATCCTGCAGGGCCTCCCATACCAACTGCAGAAAGGTCTTTGGCTTCTTGGGGGGGATGAAGTTTTTACCGAATGATGCGTGCCGCTTTTCCAAATCAGCAGGGTTACCAGAGAGGCCTGCAAAACATACAAAAACACTATTATTACAACAGAAGGCACAGTTCTGACCAAATTGGATGATACCTGTTACTGCAAATCAATATAATTCATTTTAATGCAGCAGGTTTATATGTCTACGCTAATGAACTACTAATGAATACATGGCTCATTGATTTATAAATACAATGAATCACCAAAAATATGGTAAAATTAGCTCTTTGATATCTTGGGCGTCAGGTATTGGGCGACACTTGAAACAGTCTGTTCAAATTTGCATTCAATGTACCACGTTATTTGTGGCTCATTTGCTTTTTAGACCATAGTGGTCGCAGACAAATGAGATTTATTGATGAGTAGCCAGTGTCATTTGTTTTTCTGCGTGCATAATTCAAAACAAACATTAAAAAACTAACTCAGAAGTGGCGAGGGAAGCAAGCCCAACTAGTCGTACACCCCGATTCATTTAATATGGAAACAATTAAGCAAGACAGGCTGGCACCTATGAATTTTAAAACACTCTCCATGTCATGTCAACTTTCATCAGTGCTTTGTGGTAAACGGTGCTGGAATAGTCATCACACACGTTCATGGGGTTATTATTTTAACACTCGCTCACTCACACACAAAATAAAAGCAGTCAGATATTTCCACGTTTCAGGTGGATTATCATGGATGTGTGCGTCAAGGTTTATAGGAGCAGTGGAACAATTAATCAGTGTTGAGAGCGGGGAGTGCTTGTAGCCGATAAGCCCAGAATATTGAATGAGTTTTAGCCTTTGCTTTAATCAACCAGAAACTAGTGCATAGTGAATGGGAGGGTTAGGCAAAATAATTTCTTTAAAATGCATTTCTCACAGAAACCATTTTGAAACAAGGCTAGTCATTTTTCTCCTTTTATCTGCTCTACTTAGCTAAAAATGTGCCCTGCCAAGATGTCCGCGCTGTATCCTCATTTAAAAATTCCAGGAAGATCAGATATGATTGACTGGTTTATGCCAGCAGCAGGACTTTGAAAAGGCACTGAATCTTGTCAGTATTTCAAAATAAATGATTACGCAACAAGAGAGACACTGGAGAAAACAACAGTGTGTGTGCATCGATTCTTCCTCAGAGACATAGCTGTCAACTGACCAGCCTGTTGATGATTGACGCTGTAGCAAGGCTTCCAAGGGGGATCGAGAACAGAAATCTAGCAATTGGGATTTTAGATAAGAACCAGAGGATGAATCAAAAAGATCTCGGTCATGTAGAGGACAATTCTAATTTACTAATTCGTTAAATAGTTCAACCATAAAATCAAATTGTGTTTTACAATTTAAAATGGTGTCATTTACGCACCCCCTTACAATGAAAGGCCACCTGTTTTGAACCCCATTGACTTATATTGTATGTACAAAAACATTTTTCAAGATATCTTCTATTGTGCTCCACAGAAAGGCAGTTCTACAAGTTTGTAATGCCATGAGGGTAAGGTTAAATTATGATTTTCCTTTTTAATTTTCCCTTTACAGATTGTTGCTTGTTTCTTACATGTACATTTATTAAATATTTTGACATTATAATTTGATTATGCCTTAAGTTACCAGTACAAGTGCAGCAGTCTCAGCTCACTTAAACACATTCCACCATGTTTAAACGAAATGAAAATGTAAAAACCCCCTGTATATTGCACCGAGGCTTACTCAAAAGAATCATTGGACCAAATATTTCTCTATCAGTGGGGTTATGTTTAGTAATCAAGCAAACTTTGTGTTTGCCCTCTGCTCTAAACAAGCTGAAGGTCAGAATTGATTGTACAGAGATTGCCCCCTCTTTTTATTTCTCCCCATCCATTTATCTCTCAATCCACTCCAGACCGGCCCATGAGTGATTTGTATACGTGTCGACATTTACGGGATTGGGAATTAGGCCAAAAGCATTCTGGGCCTCTCTGTGGAATAGCCTATCAAGTCGACGTGGTGTTTATTTAATAATTGTGAGGATTCTCTACGTTATTTTGAAATCTTTATTTTAGGGATGCACAGATACCATCTTTTTCAGAATCGATCCGATACCAAAAATTCTGAGCGTCGACCAATACCAGCGCATTTTTTTTTGTTTGTCAAGTTTTTTGTGTTATACAATCTCCTTAATGCATACAACTTAATCAAAAAGAAAAACAACAAATCAATATATATATATATATATAAACTAGATTAGTGGATAATACACATAGCTCTTTGTATTGTTGTAAAATACATTAATGAAAAACAATCTAAAGATCAATTATTTTAGATATATGCCACAATAAAATTGAGATATGTTTTAAAGGGGTGATGAACTGGGAAATCAAATAACGGATGAGGTAAAACATTGCCCGTCTGTTTGCTTCATTTCACTGAGGATTGTTTAGTAAATAAGACTAGATTTTCAGACCGATTAAGAGTAAAGAACGGTGCTGAGCCGTCTATAATGGATCTGACAGCAATTGTGCAACACACGGACTCTGGGTCGAATCATTCCGCTTGCCATTTTACAACATTGGACGTTTCCAAAACAATTTCCACCAAGTGCATAAACGGGTGAGTTGAAACTCATTATAATATGCAAAACTGTTATCCACTCACAGCAGTGGGCGTTTACTTCCAAGTCTTCAGTGCGAGACGCCCATAGTAACCGAGCGTTTTTGAGGTAGGCTCAAAACTAGGGTACAAAATAGACTGTTTCTTATTCATTTTGATGTTTTGAATGCAAAAACCAAGCGAACATCATAAGTTGACCTCAGACAGCAATATAATAACATTTAAAAAGCCAGTTCATGGCCCCTTTAATGACGCAGCAACATATGATAGATAGGACATCAAGGAAGGCTATTTATACTGTAATATTTTATTGCGTCACTGCATTATGATATGAAAGGCTCCAATACAATGCAGCACAAAGCACTTGCGCATCCCGAGCGCAGAATGATGCGCTTGAAGCAACATGGAGTCACAGTGTGTCGAGTCCGCATTGAAAAGTTCAAAGCACAAAGGAAATACACATTGATGTGTTGTGTATTACACAGTATCTGTCTATCTATGCAATAGTTTATTGAGCCTTTTAACAGTTTTAAATATTAGTTACTGTGCGCGTGAAAAACAAATATAGTGTTCTGACTCTACTCTAGTGCTGTGATATAACCGACACCCTGTAGAACAGCAATAAAGTCCAGCAAGATAAAGTTATTTTATGCGAAACAGTCCCGATCTAGTCTTAGGATGGAAAATTGGAGCACATTTAGGCCTCAGAAAATAGCGTTGAAAAAAATTATGAAAATGTTCTTCTTAATGCCTTTAAATCAGAAGTATTATAATAATATAAACGGTAATAATGTGATTATGTAAGGACTGACAGATGGAGGTCTCCATTCAAGAGATCATCACATCCAAACCTTATTCATGTGTTTATACGCTGAAGGCTAACAAGAACTGACTGCCTTCAAGACAACTGCAGTCACATCTATGGCTAGGGGGCTGTTGCTGGGGGGCTGGTGTCAAGGTAACTGAAGCAGAGGCTTTGAAAGAGGATGCTGAAGGGAGATGGTTGTGATGGTAATGGAGGAGATCATTAACAGGGGCCAGGCTGACAGCCAAGCACAACAGGCTGCATTCCAACTCGGAACACAAATTACTTTATCTACTTCATAAAACTATACTACCCACCTAGATTTGTGCTATATGGCATTTTAATATACGAATACAATAAATGTGACAGTAGTGGAGACAATACATTATGGGAAAAGAGCAGTTTGAGTCAATGTGTCATCAGCAAATATTTGAAGTCACAAGAAATCTTCACAAACATCAATATGCTGATCAAACCACTTAGGGCAAACACAGAAAAAGAGGGGGGAAAGGCAAAGGAATGGCATGAACATCACAAACCATTTTAAGTACTTGTCCAGCCTGTATTATGGGATTAAATCCTTCTATTTTTAGATGTACAGATTGTACTCAGTGATTAACAATGTAATCGTAACATTTGTCATAATTATGTCAAGCTAAATCAAAGTGCTGGTATGATGACATATGAAGTTAACATGTTCATGTCCTCATATAATGAGAAGACAGGCGCTGAAAACACCACAAGAGTCATGAATGCTTCAGTGTGTGTGTAGTAGACAAAACTGTGGCGCATATTCACACAGAACATGCAGACTCCAGCCAAATATTCCTGATCGTGTTTTAAATGTTAACCAAACAACAAAAGACAAAGGTAAAAATCTCACTGCTCGTGACAAAATAACTTTTGTTGGGTTAATCTGTTTTTAATTTACAGTGAAGACCATCCAATATAGGGCTGCACGATTAATTGAAAATAAACTGAAATTGCTATTTGGCTTAGTGTGATTATGAAATTGCAAAAGCTGTGATTTTTTTTTTTTTAAATAAATATACACACAGCGTGAGAGCAGCTGTGACTTTAGTTAATGCTGCTCCATCTCTGACAGCACTGTGAGTTGGAGGCACCTATAACGTGCATTTGAACAAGTAACATGCATCATCCCAAACTTGTAATGCAAAGTGCTAATAAGCTTGTTGACCAACATAAGACATTTAATAACACACTGTAAAAAAAAATATATATTTTCAAGATTTGTTATCACATTTTTTCTTTCGTCAAATCAACTTAAATAATTTATTTAGTTGAGATAACTTATTCTTTTGAGTTTCCGATGATTAAATCAATCTCCTTCATTGTATTAACTCACTTTTTCCAGTTCAATCAACTTAAAATTTTAAGGCAACCAGGCTACTTACTTTTTTAAGTTAAACCAACAATATGTTTAACAGTGCTGTAAAAAATATTTTCAAGATTTGTTATCACAACATTTTTTCTTTTGTCAAATCAACTGAAATAATTTATTTAGTTGAGATAACCTATTCTTTTGAGTTTCTGATGATTAAATTAATCTCCTTCATTAAATTAACTCACTTTTTCCAGTTCAATCAACTTAAAATTTTAAGGCAACCAGGTTAATTACTTTTTAAGTTAAACCAACAATATTATTTACAGTGTATGTTTTTACTTCTTACTCACTTCACAAGTTCAGTTGAGTGTTAGAACTGAAGTTGTGTGCAACTTAAATGTTTGTACAATTTAGTTTTAACTAATTGAGTGTTGATAATATAGATTAAAAAAATCAGTTAATTAAACTTATTTAATAATGAAGCTTAGGCCAAGTGCATCCTGAATTCTCAGTTTTAGCACAGAATTTTCATTTCAGTGCCTCTACTATAGTCCAACTACTTGGACCAACATAAACATGCTGCCTCTCATCTTGTTGTCAACTGAAGGAAGAAAGTCTGGAATTTGGAACAACGTGACGGCTTATTCATCTGTTAAAATCCAACAGCACTGAACAGGTAAATCATTTCATATTTAATGGTTGTCAGCTCATCTCTCCGCTGCTCCACAGGGAAGGGCCTTTTTTCGAAAAAAAAAAAAAAACAAAACTTGAAAATCTAACTAATTATAGGCAAAAAAATAAAAATTGATGTATTTTAAATTAAAACATGATGTGTGATTGTATTATAATTGCCTATTTATCATTGGTAAAAGGTAAAACATTTATAGCTTGATTGCACCATTTTAGTGCTTTTCCCTGCTAAATCTACTTGCTGCTAGACCGTGAGACTCAATTCATCTTGCCATTGAACAGCTTAAATTTGTACATCAATTTGTTATTCAAACTGTGCAATGCTTTCCCATGTGACATTACGAAGCAACAATACCATCTAGTTCATAGCTTTTTTTAAGTTGATCGTATGACCCCAAGGATGACTATAAATGCTTATTTATTTGAATAGATTATTTCTACTACATAAAACAGCATAACATTTTCAAGTTATTTGATATTATCTTAAAAGTGTTTAGTTTGGCCTACCTAAAGACTAACATTACTACTGGGACTGTTGACCTTAAATTGCAAAGAAAGACCATTTTTTAAATCAGCTACTTCCATCCAAGCAGGTGTTCATCAACTCTGTGATGTGTAGGGCTGCCCAACTGGGATAAAAGCAATAACTATTGCTAACAGGACACAACACTCTTGCTGGATGGAACACTTGAGGGGAATTTAAGGAGGTGTGCACTTAATAATGGTCTTAGTTTGTCACGCAAGACTGGTCTTCAATTAGCATTTAATTTTTTTAAACACTAGGGGAGAAAAGAACAAGAAAAAATGTGTGTCGTTTTAATGTGTTTTTCCCCCCCAGCTAGCTCACATCGGTTGAAAACACACCAGACCACATGCACTTAAAGAAAACAACCTCCATATTTATTTTCATCCATGTCTGCTTTGCACTAGCAATTCTTAATTGCATTTCTGTAATTCATTTATGCATAGAAACGTCTCAATACACTGCAGCTTTTTGGCCAAAACAAATGATGAACCATACAATGTGTGTGCATGTGTCTGTCCTTTTCGGTGTGTACTGCCTACAATATGATTTCCCACAAAAAAGTGCTCAAAAGTCTAGTGTGTTTTAATAAGAACTGGAGTATGACAGAAAATAAAATGATGAATTAAAAATATTTGTAGAAGATTTACCCATTTAAACTTGATTTTAATTATTCAGTTTGGGTGAATGTATGATGTATTATAAAAAACTAATATAAATTAGCCAGAAAATATGATATCTAAACTTTCTTTTAGTTATTATGTATTACAAAGACAGATAAGCTATATAGGCTCTAGCACTATCTAAATCAAACCTGAGAGTCACTGTGCATTTATTTTTCATTCCGAAGAATGACTGAACGACATGATCTGATTTTCTTGGTTGTGTTTGTTCTTGTTCACCATTTACATGTGAATGTTACACCTCTCAGTGTTAACAAACTTTCAAAACTATCAAAGTTTCGAAATTTGTGCATGAGCAACAGAACACCATTGTATCAGCAGCTAATGCTTAAAGTCCTTATTGTCAGTCACTAGGCCTGTCACAATAACAAATTTTGTTGGATGAAAAATAGACCATTTACAGCAAAAAATAAATAATAATAATAAAAATAATAATAATACAATAATGTGGGTACACCTTTTCAAAGATCAATAAACTTTTATTTCTAAAGACTATTTAACACTGAAAATGGTAAACATTTAAAATATCCACAATAAATGAAAAAAAACCTACCAAATCAATAAAAGCAATGTCTTTGTTAACAAAAACTGCACTTGAATAAATGCAAATAAATAAATAAAATGATGTAAACAAAACCCAACTCTCTAATAAATTATTTGTATTAACTGTAAGCATTAACACACAAACCACTGTTAGCTTAACATAAAAGCAAGCAGGCTACTGCGTGTAATGCATGGTCTGGCATGACTGAATGCGTGCAAAGTGCGCTCCCTTAATAATTCCTAAAAAGCGGACAGTTCATCGCACTCTCACTAATCTCTGTTATTATCAATGAAGCTGGCTGCACAATGAATCTTTCATTATCTCCACACTTTGTTTGTTATAATTCGAGGATTTGCCACCATACAGAATTCAGCACTGAACAAAAAATCAATTTTGAGTGGTGTGGAGGCTATCTAACACAATGGCCAATCAGAAGCATTTAAGAAATCAACATATATCTGTGATTGGCTACATCGCTCAACGCTGCAAACATGTTATGAATAGAAACTCTGGCCTGTAAATCATTCTATTTTGCTTTAGTTGTTCTTGTTGCTTTTCTGCAACAGATGAATAAAAATCTATTAGTTTTTATGTTTTATTCATAGATAGTTCTAGTTTGCAGGAGTCCCGCGAATCGTTTTATTCTCTTTCAACCCGCACACACAAAGTGAGTGCATAACCCGCCACGCTCGGCCATCAAATCCTGTGCCAAACCGCACTATTGGGTTGGGAGTGCACATCTCTACTACTTCAAGGGCCACTCTTGATTACAACTCTCAGTTCCTTAGCATGAACGAGAGCTTAGATTCTCTGCCCAAGCCCGAACTTGACCCAATCCGGCCCGACGCTATCCTCAGGCTCGGACAGAGAATCTAAGCTCTAGTTCACACTAAGGAACCGAGAGTTGTAATCCAGTCTCTTTGCTAGAGAGAGAGAGAGAGAGAGAGACACGAGGAAAACAAACAAGCATGCAAATGGAAATTATCGCGGCTGGAAAAATTATCGAGCTCATTTTAATCGTGCAATAAATTGATTTACTGTCTACCGCGAAAGGCCTATCAGTCACATACACACACATGGCACACTGATGATGAATTATGTAAATTATGATTCTTAATATATATATATATATATATATATATATATATATATATATATATATATATATGAAGAGTTCAGATGCAAAAGCCTCTAAGTGCCATTTGAAATTTTCTTCTAAAATGATCATTTTTATCAAGCTTGTATATTTAAATTCAGTAATTTCACTTAAATGGCAATGAAGATTACCTATTAATTGCCATCTAAGTGAAATTAAATATACAAGCTTGATAAAAATGATCATTTTAGAAGAAAATTTCAAATGGCATTTAGAGGCTTTTGCATCTGAACTCTTCATATATATATATATATATATATATATATATATATATATATATATATATATACATACATGGTTTAAATTTGATAGTTTAAAGATTAAAACATTTGTCAACAGGAGGTCTCCAATCACTGTCAGTTTTTTTTTTTTACATCAGTGCAGTACTGAGAAAGTTGGTGGCAGCAGTGCAACCAGTGTAAAAGTTATTCTGGAGCCATGTAAAGTATGATAAACAAAGCTGGCCTAAATAAATTCAATTAGTTCAAACTAGTCTCTAGTTCAAAGCCTTAGCAATGGATTCTCTCTTTTTAGCAACAGGCTCTAAAGTTACTATGGATGGGAGGATCCTCATGTCATTGGAAGAGAGGTAGATAAACAAGTTTTGGGGTGTGCATGAGGGACCTTTGATAAATCTTTGTCCCCTGCTTCCGTGCCCTTTCAAAACACCACCTCTGAATCTCCTCTTGGCACGCAAGGACCTCAGGGGTTTTCTGAACAAACTCAACAGGTAAATTTCATTTTGAACATTTTACAGCTAAGAGTTTGAGTTTCACTCTCTCAACAGATATCATTAATTCTACAGAAATTGAAATATTTCAAATTATCATTATAGTGATGCTCACTGTGAAGATATAACTGGATAATGTTACGGTGGCTGTGAGATGTGTTGTAATCACAAATCTAAGATGCCATTTTACAGCTGAGGGAGGAAAGCAGAGAGGAAATTGTATCTGCCGTAGGCATTTATGCTGTCCCTCAATTTCTAAAGCGTAATTGTTTAAACCTGCTGAATAGATGGCATTTTAGCTTTTCAGTCAGACTACTCAAATGAGCAAATATCCTCATTAATTGACCAAGTAAATCTATGCAGATATAAACCAGCAATTGGACTTAAGCCTCTGGGGTTTAAGGTGTTTTTGGGGTCCTTAAGATGTTTTGACATGCCCTGATATTTTTGCTTTTTTCAGTTGCTTATAAACATTAATGGCAAAGGCATAATTACACTATTTTATTTATAGGGCTACCATAATATGGGGGCAACATGTATGTACATGTTTGTAGTTTTGAGAGAATATTATTTATGCTTGGTTATTGAAAAAAAAAGAAAGTTTTTTGAAATAAGGCCACAAAACATACTAAATATCTGTCCACTAGACTTTTGACTAATGGATCTTGTCACCAAGAGTTTTTTCTTAATTATCTGAAAATCATCCTGCCTAATCATTTACCCAAAACAATACATTGGTTTAAATTTTGTAAAACACTTTTTGTTTGGAAAGATAATATGCTGGTTGAAGAAGATACCCTCCAAAACAAGATGACATTTCATCAAACAAAGTACACTGAGAGCCATGGGTGTGAAAACAAGTTGAATTGATTCAGAGTGGAATTTGAGGAGTGGTTAAGTACAACCTCCAAAGTCTAAACGCTGAGATTAGAGGTTGAAATTGTCTTTACAATTTTGAGTCTGCTTGGGTCACCACAACGTAAATCGACCATAAATAAGACACATATCTACAGAACCATTACCTCTTGAATGGACTGTAATGGTATTGGCTTTAGGGGTCTGTGTCATGCTGTAATGCAAACAGGAGTGGCCTGGATTTAAAAAAAAAATACTACAGCAGACCAGTGATGAATCATCTTCCCTCACAAGACAAGTATGCAACAAGAGCAAACATCGAGGTCCAGTGCCAAACTTTAACACCTCTACTGTCAATTTCAATGTTTTGCCTCTTAACAAATGTATGAATGAAGTCAGAATAAAAAAAAATTAAAAAAAAACCTGTATGCTATGTGATAAGATTGTAAAACCACATCAGAAGGTCTCCACAGCACCTTTAAAAGAAATGTTACTTTGTTTTTTTCAACCCACTCTTGAATTTAAGGGTGAAAGAGGAAACATCATATTCCCCTATAATAACCCCTTCCATAAAATGAGTCATTTCTTGTGTGGGGAAGTCTGTACAGCTGTCCCATCATTACAAAATGGAACCGAGTGATGATCTAAAATGTAATTAAGAACACAATGAGGAGCAAATGTCAATGCTAGAATGATCCAACAGAGCCCATATGCTGAAGTGGAGATGAGAGCCCTGGCGGTGTTTGCTTCGCACAATCACGCTGTTCATTAGGACAATCAAGACCAATCTCACCTTGCACCAACGGAGGTGAAAAAAAGACAGCCGGCAATTCCACGCTTATAGGATCCCATGTCTTATAGGACACTTCCCACGGGATGTCACATTTTCCCCTCTTGGTTAAAACATGAATATAGATCAAACTGACAAAATAATAATAATAATATTGCAATAATTTTGCCTCAAAATAAAATGTGATCATTTTGTGCTTTGAACTGCACAAACTGGCAGAAAACCATGCGACCATTTAGATAAAACAAAGCTCATGATTGCGAGCAACTCACACCTACGGACAATATAGTGTCAATCAGTTCACCTGACTGTGGAGGAAACCCGCAGATTTCAATATTTGGTTGGGATGAGTCACTGAGTATATAATTAAAGAATATCAAATAGGTTGTGCGATTATTGTCTAAAAAAAACTTCCATGTTTTCGGAGTTAATGCGGTGGTGACGAGTTCATATAACATGTAAGGGTGTCGCTAGACTCGCCACCAATAACGCACCTTTATAGTTTTTCAAGATGGCAGAACTACATTGAAGCCTCCGTGGACCTACCCGTCCCATGTATATAAAGATAATAAATTCTTTGTTTACGAGGATAAGTCAGATAATTGGCAGAGGGTTTGTACACCATTGAGGACATATTTATGAATAAAAATATATTTTTCTAATAATAAAATATATAAAAAGTACACATTTCCCTTTAATGAATTTGAAGGTCAGCTGTGAAACATAAGACTGAAGAACTAAAACGATTAAATTAAAAAAAGCAGTTTAATTACCCAGAAGTAGAAACATCAGATTACCAAAACACCATCTATAAAAGCCTGTCCCCCAAGACACTGCTTGATGCAGACTGGATGTGAAACCATAAAGCAGTGAACAATCAAAGAGCTCAGTAGAAGGGAACAAAAAGGAACCCATCTGAAAAGCTCTGCATAACACTGACACGTATCTGAGGGTGACACAAAAGCAGCCATTACTCGAAAGGAGCCATGCAAAGCACGTCCGAAGTTGGCTTCAAATGCCTCGCCAGCTGTGACGCAATAAAAGATTTTGTGGTCCGGTGACAAGATGATTGAACTTTTCCAAAGCACATACACACAAACACAACACCATGCCTTCAGGGAAGTATGGTGCTGTGGGGATCCTTTTCATCAAGCTTTCATTGCTGCAAAGGATTCAACAAATATTAAAACGTGGGGATAAAACAAAACCTGAAATATGCAACAGATTTCAATTTAGAGTTTTTGTAAAATATTTTCTGATATAAAACAATTAATACAAAAAAGAGTTTTGAAATAATAACACTTGTAATGTAATTCAGTTGAAGTAAAGAATTGAGGAAGAATTGAGTACGAGTGCAACAGTTCGCAATTTTGAATAAAAATGTTAGCAAACGTTACAAAATTTTACAGAAAATCTTAAACAGCTGTTCACACAGAATGCGATATTGCATTGAAAAAAACAAGACGCAGGCAGTGGAATGGGAAAAAGTTATTCGACGCAAGTTGCAGATATGTGCCGCGTTTTTAGAAAGCTGTTTTAATGGGTGAGGCGCAGCAAAAGATGCAAAACACGAGAGCAAACACTTCCGTCAACCACAAAAACAATAGAAAAGCAGCGCAATGGGATGCAAAGCAAACACATGTAAAGAAAATAAAACCCTAACAGGCTAAAAAGGTGATATTTGACAACATATTTGCTGTTAATAATAGCCTATTACTGTTTGTAAACTTTGTCATTTTTTTATTTGTTATTTAGTAGAAATGATATGTTTAAAATAAGTGTGTACAATATTTGCATTCTTAACTCTGCATAATTTCTGCAAAGACACTTAACTAAGTAATTTGTTATACATTTACACCATGGTGTAGTGCACTTGGAATATAACTTTTTTAACCAGATGTGTAACTTAAATTATATTGCAGTTATATTTTTTTTAAGTTAAACTTTTTTTTAATCATGAATTGCTCAATAGTTTCTCTAAAATACTCTTATTAAAAAAAAAAAAAAAAAAAAGAGATTTTTTTTTTTTTGCCATATCGCCCGGCCCTATGCAGCAGTGCTTTCACAACTGTGTAAAGTGGTTGTGCATGTGTAGGTGTAGATCTTCACTGCTTCTTACCCTCGATAGGTGAGGTCTTGAGCCTGCGGCAGATCCCTTGCACGTCTCCGTAGCATTCTGCAATCTTGTTGACCGCATCGCCACAGCGGAGCTCCATCAGGTCACGGAGATTCATTGTCGTGCAGCCAAAGTCCCCATCGTGGTCAACCTCGGTGACCGAGTTACCCGGTGGGTGGTCTGCAGTGTTGTTAGCCATTTTGAGTGTCAGTCACGGCTCACGATGTGAGACTTACTGTAAACGTAAGACGTGATGAAGGAATGCTTCAGGTAGGCGATACAATGTTCCCAACTTCAAGAGGTCTGGCTGTGCGAGATGTACCACTGAGAAACTAGAACAGAATGAGAAAGACAGGTTTTAAATTATTTCATAAATGAACTGAAAAATGGCCTAATTTCTAAGTTTGAACATGTTGTGACAAAACAGACAGGCAATGTTGACACCATCTAAATGACTTGGGACACTTGTGCTTGTGAATGAAGCATCGTGTTGTGATAAAATGGTGGGAAAGAGACTAAATGTTATGAAATAGTTTTTTTTTCCACAGCAATTCACACAAACTTCCTCATGCGCTTGAACACTCACAATATAGAGATGCAACCAATGTACTAAATTTACACATCTAATGGGAATCTCCATCTCAGATCCAGTTTCTACCCTTCACAGTCATACATAAATAATTAACTCTTGGAGCAATCTAAGTTTGGGAGCAAATATAAGTGTTAACTGTTTTGTCACCAGTCTCCAAGAGAAGGGGGTGGGAGGAAAACAGAGGTAGAAAGAGAAGGCATTGGGTTCAAAATAAGCAAAAGAAAAATCTGGCAATATCAGAGATAAGGGGATCCGTGTTACTGTGAGATACAGGAGCTTCCAACTCTGCCGGGTTTTCTGATGCCCACAGAATATGAAAAATAGAGGTCACTCTTTGATGTGTGCTAGCAGTGATCCGAGATGAAATTCTGCACTGGGATTCATCTACCAGTGCTACGGCCAATTTCCCACTATCACACTTGTACAGTCAGTGATGGTAGCCATAAAAAGTAAAGCGCTGGATGTTGGAAAGCCCTGAGGTGGATTTTAACCCAGATTGGATTACTGTCCACTCCTTAAGCATCAGTCATGCTTTAGGCTCATTGTACAATGCATTGACCTCTTAACCTCAGAAGAGATATCAGACCAGGGTGGTTTTATTCTGAGCAAATTGACCTGATTTAAACATGAATTAACTGCCAAGGTCAACGAATCTTCCCTCTCTTCAGCATTATTTTATCCCTGCCACTAAAAGTCTCATCATAGTTTAAAGATCCTAAAGTGCGGTCAAATTTTTAAAACACATCTCCATTGCTCTGTTTCATGAACAAGTGTGTGTTTGAACAAACTGTATTAGTCAGGACAGAGTACAGCTTATTGAGTTAGGTTCTAACATTAGTACTAATGTAACGGATGTCTGTAAATGTCTAAATGTGTAAATGCCACAAGAACAAGCTGTACAATGTTTCCAAACAAATGTCATCCATTGCCCGAGGCATTGAGAGAGGTCATTACCAAGCCTTCAGATCAGCAGAGCACATAAAATGTTTGAGTGCTTCTGTGGAGGAAAAAACTAAATCTATTAAGCAATGTCACATGCCATGCTTAAGAGGACCCACCCAAGTTCATCTCTCATAGTAGGAATAGGAAAAAAGCATGTGCAAAACTCAGTTCAAGCTACTGCTACTGTAAACACAAGCTATTGTCAATTGTGCATTTCCAAAAGATTCATCTCTGCAGCATGAACACCTTGGAAGAGTTTGTTCAAGTTCCTAAACATAATTATTAGTGGTAGTAATAGTAAAAGCTTCTCACTAGCGGTGGGAATCTCTTTTTGGTACTTTGAGATTTGATTCAAATCAATTCTTGGTCACAATTGATATCGGTATAGATATTGATGCATAGATTTTATTGTTTAGCATTACTTTTCTTATTTGACTGTGGTAAACAGTTTAATGGATCTTGAAGAAAAAAAGTCCTACTGAATTAAATGTGAACCTTGAAATGTATCTAGTTTTTCTTGCCATTTTAGTAAACCCAATATTATTATTATTAAGCTGACTGTGTAATCATTACTGTAATAAAGACAGGCCATTTTATTTTATTTTTGTATTAAAAATATGAAAAAAGCAACAAACTTCAAACAATAGGACAAATAAAATACAATAGAAAAATTGGTACAGGTACAGTAGCATTAATTAGTAAGAAAACTACAGAAATGGTATAACCAAAATAAAAAAAATAAAATATAAATATGAATTAAATATAAATTGATTCACAATAATGATCCAAAAGTGATTCAGTCAAAAGCAGCGAGTGATTTTTTTTTTTAACAATAATAAAACAGACGACAACAGTTATGAGGCTGCTGTCCCTTTAAGAGTGAATGCACGGATCTAATATACTGTTACTCACACACAGGACGTAACAGACTGGGTTTACACGAATACTCCATACAATGTGCATTTTTACATTATTGTGTGTGTATTTGACCATGCAAGCACAAAAAGCTTAGCCTGACGTTGTCAGACTCAGATTCTCAGAATGTGAGTCTGATACTGCTCCATTGGACTGTGATTATGGGGCGTGTTTCAACCGAACTAGGAAAGAAAATGTCTCTGGACTCAATTGGATCAACATTGCATAACAGATGCGATGGCTGAATCTACACATCTCAATTCTGCATTCTTTGTTGAAAACAAATTCAACCCAAGCGCTCTTTGGTGACGTGGATGAATATGTTACGGTTAAGCCCGCCCTGACAATTTGTTTTGTCAGAAAATCTTTGGTTCGGGCATACTTGCTTCACAACGGATGAAAGTCCAAACCGAACTTCTCATTCTCAATTGTTGTGGGCGGGGCTAAGTTCTACTGCCATGCAGGCTACAAAAAGCTTTGAATGAGAAATGAATACGGGATTGCATGCATCTGGGAGGCGGCATCTGTGCATGCCCTTAGGCTGTGTCCTTCTCATGCAACCTTTTTATACTGAAGAATCCCCATGAAAAACCAGAATGAAAAATAGAGCTGTATCCAACAACATCATACGTTGGATCATAAGTGGATGGTACAACATTCCATGAAAAAAATACTACAAGATAATAATTTGCCAAGGTCATACTGCTTAAAACAATCTAACAACAGCCCTTTTGTGTGGAGACCTGACAGTTGCACTGAGTTTCACAAAAGAATGGTGCAATTTATCACACAGGCCCTGAGGTGCATTTAACAAATTTTAAATGCTTTGAGCTTTCTTACAATGCATTTAGAGGATGAGTTCAGCCCAAAAATCCATTTGCATGCATCAAAATGAAACAGCTGCAGGCTAGTGTTAGAAGTGCAATAGGCCTGGCATATAAAACCAGCATTTTCGCTCTGGGTGTAGATTTGGTGAATGTGCAACCAAATAGGTCCAAAGGTTATTAGCTGACACAACAGGGTTGATAGTTTAATATATGTGGAAGAAAAGGACTACAGTGGGCCATTCCATGTGAGCACAACTTAAATATTTATGTCTATTTTAAGCCTGGGTAAAATATTTATGATCTGCATTTGAATAATCACAATATTGGTTTCATTCTCGATTAAAAACATACAGTGCGACCTCTGTAAGTTGATTCACAGAAGGAATGAATCTTATGGAGCAGGAACTTTTAATAAAGAGTTCAAAAACTGAATTAAAGATTTGAATTGGTTTTGCTGTTTCTTAAAACTAGTAATAGTAAAATAGTAGGGCTACAACTAATGATTATTTTGATAATCGATTAATCAGACGATTATTTTTTCGATTAATTGATTAATCGGATAAATTCTATTTGATTTTTTGTTTATTATAACTAAATAAAACACTAAATCAGGGTTGTGGCGAGCTAAATGCCTGTCACGATAGCAAATATTTTTGATAAAAATAAATTATTGCGATAAATAATAATATTCTTATTATTATAACAATAACAAAGAATCAGAGGAACAGAGAGTTGTCATCCAGGCTCTTTGGTAGAGAGAAAGACGAGCAAAACAAGCATGCAAATGGAAATTATCGCAGCCAATTTTTTATTATTATTATTTTTTTAAATCATGCGATTAATCTATTAATTGACTGTCGCTACAAGGGTATGTGTCCACAAGACTTTTGACTATTTGACTGTTGTTTACTACAGAACAATCTTGCATCTGTGACGTATAAGCAACATATTAAACTGCATGTTAACATTTATATGGTAATATATCAGAAAAACAATGTTACCGACGGCGACGAAACATGAATGTTTAGACAAGTTTTCGTTGATTAGTATACATGGCAGTTTTTCTCTGAGATATCGAAAATGTAAATATGTCGTATGTAAATATTTTTCAAGGTATCGTATCAAAAGCTAGACATTTCGGTAACGCTTCCTTTTACAGTCCAGTGACCCAAGTAAATACTATGTACTTAGTTTAGAAACTACAATTACTGGGTAATAACTAGTACTAACCCTGAACCTACCCCTAAACCTACCCCTGTTCCATGTACTTACCTTATATTAGCCAGTATTTTCTAGGTAAGTACACTGTAAGTACTGTACTGTAAAAGGAAGCGTTACCGAAATTTCACTATGGCGACAACACTAATCCCTACAACCCCTTCTCATTTTCATCAATACGTATGCATTGGCACAAACTGTACAATGAAAAATGCTTTAAAAAAAGCAACATAGAAAGCCTGACTTCAAAAACAGACACCAGTGACAACATGTCAATGGAGGAGTTGGGTGACTTCACTTCCTACAAATGGGTCTTTATGCATCCCTTCATGATGACCACAGTCTCCATGACCTCATATGAAGCTGCAAACGTCTGATTGCAAAGCAGAATGTTGTTCAAGCAAAATGATGCAATGGCCTGGAGGTCCTCTTGCTGTGATACACATTTCCTATAAAAAGTTGGAGCCTAAAGAAAGTTCATCAGTAAATTGTAGTGCTACAGTAAGTTAAAATGGATTCCAAAGCTCATTTGGGTAGAGATGTTCAACTTAAAAGTATATATACCCTCTAGCAGTCACCAGACACATGGTTAAGTAAAGAGAGCTCGGCGTCTGCTTAATCTCAGCGGTGGTGGAATAGCGGGGCTGTGTAAATGGAGAAGAGGGTGCACAAAGTAGTTCACACTCCACATCCCAGCGTGAGCGTGGAGAGGATGTTGAGAGACAGAAGATTAAAGCATTTGAGCTCGGGATGTATCACTATGGTTGAACGTCTGGATCAAGCTGGAGAATATGGAGGATGGGGAGTGGTTGTGGTGGTGATAGAGAGGGGCTGCGAGACACAGGGGGAGTGCAAAAAAAGTGGGCAGGGACATCCGGGTAAGTGGAAGATGCCAAAGTAAGGGAGGGAGGAAGGAAATAAGAGTGAGGCATTGCTGTGTGATTAAAGTGTATGAGCAGTCACTGGTAGGCAGCAGATGTAAATCATGGCCACATCTGTTTCCTCCGTTGTCCTGCAGCAGTGGTGCCAGCGAAGGCCTTTAGGCCCCATATCCGCCTTCACTGCGCTGGGGATCTGCAACACCACAAAACCTGCTCTGCCCCACCACCCCTTCTTTTCTTCAGTCTTTCATTCTTTCCTCTCTCTCCACCCTCATACTCTGTCTCTATTGGCTTTTTATAAAGAGTGACTCATCAGTATACATTGCATCTCAAATGTTTCTGAGTAAAACATGCAAGTTAATGCACATTTAAGAGTCAAGAAAACATCTCAATTCCCTGCAGATGAAGCCGCTTCATGCTGTCAATAATGCTCTTGTTCACTGTTGAAATGTCTGCAGAATGCAGTCTGTCAGCCATTACCAAAAACCCAATAATGCTGCTTTACCGTTTTAGACTGAGTGTGGTAATTTGATCTGCCTTTAATCAGAAAGACAATCAAATTAACCCGCTACCAAATTCACCAATCAAAATCATGTGGTAGAGAGCCAGGCGGAAATCTCAACTTTATATACTACATGGCTTACAGAAAGAAAAGTAGGGCAGTCCAAGCCATCAAAGCCAGAGGGGTGAATCAAACAGTCTGATGGACTTCCAATAATTAAATCTCTGAGGTCGACAAACACGCCGGTGCGTTTTGCTGGATCTTTTTCACAGTCAAAGTGACTTAAGACATATGAAAAAATAAACTAAACTACTTTATGTGTCCACTTACAATTGTGTACTCAAAATGAGCTTTTAATATTATATATTGTAATATATATATATATATATATATATATATATATATATATATATATATATATATATATATATATATATATATATATATATGTGTATGTATATATATATATATATATATATATATATATATATGTATGTGTATATATATATATATATATATATAGTTATGTTGTTAACTATATTCTAAATAAACTACAAGCAATATATCATCTTTTGTCCTCACATTCTTTAGTTCCCTCTCAGTGACATACCTGACTGAAAGGCTCATTAATTGCAGCATTATTCAAGATCATTCACATCCCCACACATATTGCCTTTCTAAACAAAAAGTGTCTTACAAAATTTAAATCAATGTATTGCTTTATGTGAATGGGTTGGCAGGGGGATTTTCACATTACTTTGAAGCAAAAGCTCTAGGTGAAAACATCCATTAGTTAAAAGTCTTGAGGACACATATTTAGTATGTGTTTTGTGGCCTTGTTGCTTTTTCAATAACCATGCATAAGCATTCTCTCAAAATTACAAACATGTACATGTTGCTCACATATTATGGTAGCCATGTTTGTACTGAATAGTGTAATGACACGTTTGCCATGTTTTTTAAGCAACTGAAAAAAGCACAAATGTGACCCCAAAAACACCTTAGACCCCTAAGGGTTAAAGGCAGAGCACGGGATGGAGGCAGCTATAAATTATCCCTGCAAGGATGAGGAATAATTTAGGTGATGTGGAGGGGAAGCCATTTAAAGGAATGATAAAAGGAGGACGGTTTATTTTTGAGCATCGGCTTCGTTTGTAATAAGCGAAAACATCCATTTGGTTCATGGAAATGGCTTGGAGGGCTCACAGACAACCAGCAGCTCCCTGGGGAGAGTGAGACACATGGTGTGCAAATAAACAAACCACGGCAGGAACTTGTGAGCTCTTATTTTGTAATGTTGGAAAAGCAACAGATGCCCTGCACTGAGTACATAGTTAGTCATGTTTAACAAAAGGGGGTTCTGACCAGTCAATAGCACAGCAATAAACAGGTCATCCATCTTTGCTTCATTCAGCTCCTAAATTTCAGCTTTTCATTCATCAGCTGCCCCCTAGATCTCTGACAGGGAGAGCAAGAACCAGATAAGCAGTGGCTGAAACGGATGACAAGGAGGGTTGATCGGAAAAAGGATGATCGTGGACGTGCATCAAAGTAGACAACGGATGCCTTTTATTTTTTTTTAGAAGCCATGGCTGGAAAACAACTGCAAGAGAAGGACGGAGGCATTTTGACAGTGAGGGGAAGACAGCAGGATGTGAGATGGAAAAGGCAGCATGCCAAACAGACAGATGAACTGTGTGAAAAGGGAAAGAAAAAAGTACAGACAAGGATTGTGCTTGGTTGTGTGTGTATGTGTTTGTGTAACAGGGGGTGTGTAATTGGATGTGGCCGGGAGTGAAACACTGTGTCTGTGTGTCGAGGCGTCAGCCTGTGCCCACCCTCCCTCTAACTGCAGCCACACCTGCCTTGAATACTAAAGCAGCAGAATGCGGAGTCCTGGACCCAGCAACTCTCTCTGCACCAATCCAGTCGACTCTCGCTCACTTGATGCACACACAAAAGCATTAACCAAAAGGAGGTAACAAACCGCCAAGTTGCGACATGGCAATGTAGTCTTTACAGAGTAGTGTATCCCATAATTCAAGGGTGTGGTACACTAAAAACTTATTTTTATCTAAAAGTTGTAAATTTAACAAACAGGCCTCACATAAAAAAGTTTCAGGTAAACTTAAACACCTAACCTTTAAAGGGTTAGTTCACCCAAAAATGAAAATTCTGTCAGTATTTACTCACCCTCATGTTGTTCCAAACCTCAATGTGTTTATTTGTTCTGCTGAACACAAAGGAAGATATTTGGAAGAATGTTTTAATCAAACAGATCTCATTCCCCATTGACTACCATATTTTGTATTTTTTTCCTACTATGGTAGTCTATGGGGAATGAGATCTGTTTGATTAAAACATTCTTCCAAATATCTTCCTTTGTGTTCAGCAGAACAAATAAACACAGGTTTGGAACAACATGAGGGTGAGTAAATACTGACAGAATTTTCATTTTTGGGTGAACTAACCCTTTAAATTTAGAATGTAACTCATCTCACAGAAGTAATGGTTTACAAAGTAATTGATTATTGTAAATAGGATGCACTATATTGGTGCAGGAATGACATGACTTTGTAGGCTAAAATCCATTAGCAGTTTTGCACTTCCAGTTCCATCGTCTCAAAGTTTTTTTGTTGCCGTTTGTTTTTCAAACGGGGTTTTTGTTAAATGGTGAATTGCCTGTGGTTAGCTCAAGACACTTTCACATTTTATTATACGTCATAAAATACATCAATATTACCCCACTTGGGATTTTTTGAAACTGTTACATGTCTTCAAAAAGGCATTTGCTAATCAGTGGCTAAATGGGACTACAGAGGCTTTCGAGGAGATTAAACGTCATTACAACGAACAGGTAGGCTCAGTCCTCTTCTACAGTCTCATTTTGTTTATAATTGTGCTCTTATAAAACTATTCCAACTCAAACGTTCAGAGAATTATTTTATTTTATTATTTATTTATTTTTTTTTTTATAAAAACTGAAAGAGAGGTTGGAAGCTTAGTGGTGGTGACGTTGAATTCATGGGAACTGAATTCATCAGTTTCTCCCGAAATACATGAAAGTGGCCAGTGAAGTGGGAGAAAAATAAAGTTGACTTTATAGTTATTTACACTGTGTCTCTGATATGAATAAAAACTGTCGTCAAATATTTTTGAATGGGTTGTTATTGCTGCTTCCATAGACACCATTGTGTATTTTACAAACTAGAAATATATTGTTTTGCTATAAATTATATGCATTTAAATGTCTGAAACCTAAACTAAACATAATGTGGTTAAAAATGCTGAACAGTTGTGATATAGCCTATGATACAAGTGCTGAGCGAGTCCGTCCTTGGCAATCTGGCAGTTGTCAAGTCACTGTACATTCGCTCTTAGTGCTCAGCTGCTGCAGAGCGTGCCAAAATCGAAATTCCTGATGAGATACAGAGGAAGATATCTAGTGGCAAATAAGAATATCACAAAAATTCATACACTGGCGGCAGTGTCACCCATGCAAGGCCCCATCCAGCTCGTCGGGAGCAGCTGGGGTTAGATGTCTCGCTCATGGACAGCTCGACACTTGGTCAGGTGGAACCAGGGATTGAACCACCAACCTTCCAGTTTGTAGACAACCTACATGAACCACTGAGCCCCTGCCGTCCCTAAGAGATGCAGCCCCCCACCAAGCACCCAGAAAACCATTGCAACAAGCTACCAATGAAAGAAGAAAGAAAGAAAACACTCAGAAGTTTTCTCTCACACTCGCTTTTTTTATTATCCCTTCACTTGAAATGGCCAACATCATGTTTATAAGGAGTCTGGATTAGATGGGAGGTAAAGCCACACCCATCTCTTTCTGAGAGTCTGTGTGTGCTGGGATGGTGGGCTTGGCATGAACACTGACTCACTGACACAAACAGATTTGCTGCCTGAAAAAGGCCACACCCTGTCTGCAGTCATGTGACCCAAGGGAAGTAGGAAATCCCTTACGCAATCTAAGAATCTCTCGTAGCTCGTCTAAAAGACGGAAGCAAGGAAAAACGGGGGAGATAGAGAGAGTGTAGGGAGGGGGATAGGAGAAGCAAGGGTGTTTTGGTTGAAGGGAAAAAAAGCAAGCAGAGTTACATCAAACGCTTCAGAATAAAGAGGAAGACAGTGAGCAGTTTTGCTTTCTTGTTATTTCATGAGCAACATGCTGAATTCATTGAGGCGTCAAGCACAGATATAGAGTGGTGTACCAAATCTGTGTGTACACAACCAGGTCAGTAGAAAGCAATTAAACCCACCATTAGCAGAGCGTAGGTAGCAGAGAGATATCATGCTACATGAGCACAAGTAAGAATAAAGACACAAATCAAACATGGAAGAGAAAAACGACATAAATAAATTTAGTCAGCCAAAAGACCTGGGGGTAGAGGGGTGAGATGGATTGCACACATGTGTAAACAAGGCAAAGGCAACAACTGCGTGGATAATCACACAACGCGTGCAATGGAATTGAGACTTATAACATTTGTTATCATCATTGTGTCATTTTTATGATATAAATTGAGGGAGCAAAAGCAGTGTCGGCTCCAATTATCGGTTCAAGAAAATCGTCAACCCGTTTCAGTCATCGGCTAAGGCTGATGAAAAAAAATAATAATTGGTATCGGCACTAAAAAATCCACATCTGATACTTAATCTGCTATGTCATGTTTATGACATTATGACAGGTTGTGTTGTTGTAGTAATATCAAGTTGTCATGGCAAAGACACTGACAGGTTATGATGTATTGGTTTATGTCAAGCTGTCATGACAATGACACTGACAGGTGTATTGGTTTAAGTCGAGGTCTCAAACAATGTCATATTTGCATTAAAAATGTCATAATTGAGCGAATGACACTAAATGACAGTTGTCATAAACATGCATAAACCCTCCTTCATATTCATGACATGTGTCCTGTCATGATTATGAAGGTGTCATGCACACCCCTTCCAGTAGTGTTACCGAAAGTTTTAAAATGACAAGATTTGATTTTATAATCTGTGGATTAATTTGCTAAATCGGACATTCACTTACCTGAGTAAAAAAACTGCAGAATATTCCAGAATTTTCCAGAAAAAAAATTAAGATTTTTTTTAATGTTGTAAATATAATGTATTCTAAAGAAATATTCTCACCAGCGTTCAGTCAGTTTCGACTGAATAATACTGTACAATACATTATTATTCCATATCAATCGCCACTTAGGGTAAGTGTACACTTAAAGCCCACTTTCAACTCTGAAAATAATATTTTATGCTGCTTGTTTTAACTAATCCAGTGATTTGTTACTTCCCTGGTATTTTATTGCATACCAATCATATTTGGCAATGTTGAGTTAACCCCACACATGTGCTTGCTGTCTCAGGAGACCTCACACAAAGTCACCCCAAAACTTTGGTGTTTTGGGACCCTTCAAAAATCAACATGTCTGCAATTTCCAGCCATTTCTTTGGTAACTACATTGGTATTATGTCAAATAAGAGACACATGTATAGTTTAAGTATGAACAAATAGTACTTTGTCATTTTATATCATTTTCCTTTAAATGGAAAAATGAGTTTTACTAGCTTAATTAGCCAAATAAATTAAACATGTGAACTGCAAACAAAAAATGTTTTGCGATTCATTTTACATTAATTTACATATAAATGCATCAAAAATCGTTTTGTAGAGATGATTTTCATAAATTAACTTTTTTATTTAAGATGGACTTAAATGGTACAGTGCCACAGAACGCGTGCAAACCATATAGCCAACAAAAAAAGGAACATTTCTCAATGTGGGCACAATGCAAATTGCTATGATACTCAGTCCACAGAATAGTTAAGCTCCATGCATGTATTTTTTAAACATACATATATATATATATATATATATATGCACACACATCTTTACTCACTGTAGACCCATTCAAGCCCTGGAATTTGGAATCTGCGTCATGGGATGCTCTCCTAGTCACCTGGAATGCCACTCAACAAGTCTGCAATTGTATAGGAATTTATACAAGTACAAGTGCGAGAGTGTTTGTTACAAGAGTTCATCTCTACAGACCCTAACCAAAGATTGAAATGAATCTAATTCCAGGCATTCCGGTCCTGTTTTACAATCCAGACTCCAGCCGAATGCAAAGACAAGCAGAAATATGCCATTGCAAACTATTCAGCAAAACAGTCCGAGGCACACAATGAGCATTCCTGCAGTTCCGTTGCAAGAATTTTGAAATTGCTAGCTAACAATCTTTAAAACTTTCCACACAACAGCACATTCTCTCTTCCTCTTGGCTTCCCTGTTCCCCTTTTCCATTTCTCCTCTCCCAGTCAAGCTTTTTGTACCAGTCAGAGAAAAAAGCTCTAGTGCCCATCATGCAGAGCCACTCCCAAAAACCTACGTTGGCCCAGCATTCATTTAGAAATCATTCCATGCTGTAAGTTGCAGAGAAGGTGGGAAAATACTACCAATAACAGACCCACAAAGTAAAGCGAGACTGGAAAAGGAAAGATTCCAAATTACTTTAGGGAAACTTAAATACATTGGGAAAGAAACACCACCCTGCTCTCATGTAGGCGGTGAAGTGGTTGTTTGATATTTTTTCTTCCAAAGCCATATTTGTCAAACCACCTCCACGCTAATGACACGCCACACAAGTTTAAACCCGGTCAGAATAGGAAGAAGAAAAAAAGGCAGCCATGCAGATCGCCCATCCTAGTCGCTCTTGTTGAATTAACATCTTGTCACTGCCGTGACCTTTGCGTCGAGAGTGTGCCTTCTTGATGTGGACTTGTTACAGAAAATTGACTGCCAGATGGACTGGATGAACTTCAGATTCATTAAACCAAAACAAAAATCAACACATTGACGTTGTGCAAGGGCTGAGCGGCAGTTGAGTTTTAAAATAAAAAGCCACAATGAAATGTTGCATAACCCTCCCCGGCACCTCTGCTCTCCCTCAAACACACACGAGCAACAAGCCTTGGCAAGAAGCAGAGATAAAAGGTGTCTAGCCCAAACGTGATGGAAATGGGAACAAACTGTTTACGGAGCAAAGTGAAGCCTTCAGAAGCTATAGGATCTCAAACACCAGCTGACAGTTGCATTACTGCACTTGAGGAAGTATTCAGATCCAAGTTAATGGCCTTTGAAACCCATGGATAATACTACTGACAGATGACATGCATGTTTCCCAAAAAAGATAAACTAAAATGACCTAGTTTTCAGTGTGACACTTAGGGATGTCACGGTACAAAAATTCCAGTAGTCCGTACCTATACCATTAAAATTTTACGGTTCTCGGACCAATTCTGGTATCACAGCAAAATCAGTTTGAACTACAGTGGGTACGGAGAGTATTTACCCAAAAAGACTCATGGCTGTATTAGATCAAAAGGGTGCTTCTTTTAAATACTGAGCAAAGGGTTTGAATACTTAGGACCATGTGATATTTCAGTTTTTCTTTTTTAATAAATGTGCGAAAATGTCAACAGTTCTTTGTTTTTGAACAAATGAATGTTCTTTGTTTTCATGAAAAAAATGAACATAAATGATTTTAGCAAATGGCTGCAAAACAACAAAGAGTAAAAAAATTAAGGGGGTCTGAATACTTTCCGTACCCACTGTATTTTTCCAATTTATTTAACTATTTGAATAAAATATTAAATTCAATGACTTTATTTATGACGATATTGCTTATAAAAAAATCAAGTAAACAAGAAACATTCTACGCACATATTATAATTAGTAGTAGTAACGTTTTTTAATTAATGTAGACGTAGTTAAAACTATTGTACAGTAGCCTAGTATAATTATTTCTGTCAATTTCTTTAAGTTAAACCAAACTTTTATTTTGATGGGTTACCGCGAACACCTTTGAGTTTCTGTACGTGTATGATATGACGATTGTTTTTCCCAAATGTACGGTAAAATGCACATGAAGTGACTCAGAGACTCGGAGATGAATCACGAATCATGTCATCATATCGTAAGGCAGCAGAGACTGAAAACAGCGTGAGCGTCACTCGTGCTTCAGTGTGTGCACGTGTGTGAGGTAACGTTAAATAAAACCGCGCATCTGCACCGTTCATTCATACAGGCAGAACACGCAGGCTTCATATTTAAATAGTTTTTTGGTTTTTTTTGCAGTTTAATAAACACAGACACCTCATCGGTACTCGGTACAACCGGTACTTTGTACCGTGACGTTTAAAATTTTTTAGTACCGACTTGGTACCGAAGTACCGAAAATTTTGACAACACTAGTGGCACTTTTCTAACAGCTTGCACTGTCTCACCTGAGTGACGACTATGAGGGCTTTAAAGTAAAGTGCTTTGAAATGCAACATCTGATGTGAGATTTCAGTTTTAATTGCCGAACTGTATTAATGAGCAGCAGCGTTCACTATGTGGTCTTTGCTTTTCTTTTTTCTTTTTTAAATCAGGTCATGGGTGGGCTCTTTAGCACATAAAGCCAGATAATTAGAGTAGTCAGCGCACTACAATTGCTTCATGATGCCTAAGTGTGAGTTTGCATGTGCTGTTAACATTTTTTGAAAAGCGTTTTGAAAGGTGTTAACAAAATAATAATAATAATGATAATAATAATAAATACAGCTGCAAGCAGCAATTATCGGGGCCAAGCACAAGATGAGACATGCCAACGTGGCTGGGAGTGTCAGGCCAACTGCAGTAAGGAGCATTTTAGGACATTTTAAGATTATTTAAGTCTAAATAGCAAAATATTCGTATATACAGTAACTAAAAATATTATTTAATCAATTTCAACCAATAGGTGGTGCAGTTACGAAATGATGTGGTCAGAGTGAAGTGATACAAAGTTTGGTGTCAATATGTCAAGACATTGCAGAGATAAAGCCTGAATAGTCATTTTGGCATCATGGCTCAACTATGCTGCTACGATATACAAGAACGGTTTTGTCTATCAACACGAAATCCATAACTTTTAGTCGGCACAGTCTGGAAAGATACGGTTAGATTTCCCAGAGTCATTATACTTAATGTAGTCCAATAATGTTTTTTTTTTTTTTAATGAAAGCACAGATGCAGAGTTTATAAATGAGCAACATTAATGGGAAAAACCGCTTCATAAGGGAGTCAGTGCTATGTTAGCAGTGGTTTTCTAAAAGTATTATAGCAGCCAATGGATAATACTGAATGACCAAAACTGGCCTGAGATTAAAAAATAAATAAACATATAATGCAGATCCTGAAAAATGCAATTACAATTGTGACAATGCTATGAATCATGGAAAAAGATTGTAGCGCTTCACAGGGCTTTTCAAGAACTAAAATATTCTATTTGTGGCACCTCAGCAGTTTCCGCTCTCTGTGATGGCAATGAAGAAACATGTGACATGCAAGCCAGAAGGCTATGATTTACATTCTCTTCCTCCGTCTACATATCCTTCCTTAGCTCTTGCGCTAGCTTAACATGCCTTCTCTCAACACAGCGCAAGTTAAAGACCACTGCAGCTTGTGAAAATTATACCACCAGCAAAACAAGTCTAAACACATTGCAACACTGCCTTGGATTTGTCTGTGCAATGAATGTGCCTCAGTTTACATCAACAGTTCTGCCAATAACTGGAATAAATGTCATGTGTTCTTGTCTGAAACCATCCCACATTTTGTTTTTCTGCCGAGCTGCTTCTTAAAATCCAGATTGTCTGTTTGGTCCCGAGATGGACGGAGTCTTGACAATGTCAACAGATGTCACATTCTCCGCTTGTAAGACTCTTTTGCTCTGGAGGGGAAAAGTATTCGAACATACAGAAATCTTTGTAGGGTTATCTTCACTGACTAGACAGCTTCTGCTGAGGCTCCCTTTTATGCTACAAATATTAGACAGTGACAGAGGCTTTTTAAACCAAATGTTACCAGCTGACTCATAGACAGACACACCCTCGTGACTTTTGTCTTTTGTTCCATTCAGCAGGCCTATCTGCATAGAAATGCTTGAGTCTTGTTCTCAATGGACAACAATCAAAACCAAACCCAACACCACGCACACAACTACAAAAAAAGCCTGCAATCCTATGAGACGTTTAACACCATGGCAGCTTTGAATCAAAACACAATCTCTTCTTCTGAGGATCATCTCTCAATGAAAATTGTGTGTTAGAGCCCTGACGATACAATAAGTATAAGACCATATACAGCTACAATAAGATACTAGATTCTTACAGAGGCATGTAAAGCCTCTTTCTCTCTTTGTTACTGTTAAATTTTGCTTGTTTTTCTTAAATTTCTTTATTACCTTTAATTACTAAAAGGTTTGGTTGAAGTAGGAGGGGCTTAGCCTTTTTAAGGGGGCCTCTCAGTGTTGTTAGGAGGCTCGTAGAGTGAGTTGGTCGGTAGTTGTTGCTCTGTTTTGGATCAATTTATTGGCATAGCCAAAAGTTTGTTTGCAAATAACTTTGAACAGTTTATTTTATTTTTGCTTGTTTGGTCTCTTTTGGATTTTCACTGTAAATACCATTAGCACTCTATTGGAAAACCTGTGTTTTTCACTTATTTGTAATAAACACTGAACTTTTGACTTCATGACGTCACTTCATTTTTATGCCTCCATCTGCCGGTGTATTCAGAGCAGTGGTGCTGCTACTGTTTGAAACCTCTTTGGGCCCTCTTTGGAGTAGTTGGCACACCCCTGTCTCTGTTACACTGTCAAAGAAATTCTAGGCTGTTTTGATATAGTAAAGACCTTTCGCTTTGACATGAGAAAAAGTCTGCGCCTCAGAGGGAGAGGTCAACAGCTGACACATCTGATCTCTGTTGTCTCTCTTGCTTCATCATGACTTGGGAATGAGCTGCACAGAGCCTCCAAAAGACCTTAAGCTTCTTCAGTTGAAGGCCAACTGCAGACCATGTGCTCACATCCATCTTGAGGTTTGTTTTTGACATCTGCAGGGAAATTGGCTGATAGGAGGCTTGACCACAGAGCCACAACCAATGTCAGCCAATGACCCTTTAGGAAATTCAACTCAAAGCAATCCATCTTCTGGTAGACGTTATGTTGCACTGGATAGGATCAGCTACATGAAACAACAAAGAATTGAAAACGGTTCCACAAATTCAGTGGAGAGGTTAGGAATCCACAGGTTAGGGAATCCCCACCCACCCCCACACTAATGGATGCATGTCACATGATAGCATATGGAGAGCACACAAGTTTGACCTCTTAGCAACTTCTGCTCAAACACAGAACATTTGGGAACCATAATGGGGCTTGTTTTAAATGGGGTAATGGAATTTCTTGTAAAGCCTCTTTTTTTCAGTGGTGATGAGGACAGAAAACACACAGAAATTCGTATTCAACACTAGGCGTATCTTACCACATTCTGCTATGCTGCTTGTCACACACAAAACCACATTAATAGTCAGCCTTCCACAGCAGTGGAAAAAGTTGGGAAGGAGAACGCAATCTACAAAGGCTCCTTCTTCTACTCCTCTCTGACTTGACTCACATGGTCGCATTTCATTCCTTACTACAGCCTGTGTTGAATACTGAGAGTTCTTGTGTGGAGAGCGAGCATGTGGGTTTCAGAAACTTGCGCATTTTTGACCCGTTTTGCCCTGCATGTGCGGTCCACAACCTCCACATTCCCTAGCAAACCATGAATATATTGGGTGTGTCACACTGTATGGAACATCACAACAGTGTCCACCCAAGACAAAGCTAAGTTGGATACTAAACTTCCCCAAATACCAGGAAAGTGGCTGATGACAAGAAGGAAAAAAACCCTGAAAAACAAACAAAAAACAACATTCCATTCATCACTGAGACTTTAGAGATTAAAACCTCATTGATGACGGATAAAGGAAAACGTTTTCTGTAACAGAGAAGATCAATGTGTGTAAACCACACCCTCATCTACTTAGGCCTACCAAATAAGCTATTTCCTCTATGTCGGGATGTGATAGTGAATAAATTATCCCACCGGTTATCTACTACTACATCACTTAAGTGCATGTGTGTACTCAATGGGTTCGTTTTGTAACGTGAGGGATACTTGATAATGTCAGATCGTTTAAATCAACAATTACGATATTGTACAACACTGGCCCGATCGGGCAAGTGGCGGTTCCCTCAACTGTCCCGAGCGTCATTCACACTGGACCACTGCCATCGGGCAGTCTTTATTTTTGAGCCCAGCATATGTTCTCCAAGCAGCACCTGCTACTCGGCATTTCCTTCAGAAGAATCAATTTTTGTAAAAAAAAAATAATAATAATAATAAATAAATAAATAAAATTTGTGTATTACAATAAGTGTATTATGATCAGTGTCCAAAAATAACTTTTTGGCTCACCTGCCACAGGGACTAGTAAATGAAAGCAGCCAAGCATATTTTTTACCGGCCAAAATAATAAACAGCCTTTTTGTCACATATACGTTAATTTATATATAGGCTATGTTTAAACGTTTTGTTATTATATTTTTGGTCTATTATTTTCTATTTGTTTTAACCATTCATTAAAATGAATTGGTTCAAATGAGTCATTAGTTCGCGAATTGGAAGTGTCATTATCGGATGTGTAGCCTACGCGATGTGTGATTATCCCGGCAGCTAGGATACAGAAAACATTTAATCACTGGATAGGTTTTTTCCTTTATTTAAAGTGTGGTTTAGGTCAGCTTTAAAATATGGTATTTTAGAACAATTCACAGCCAGCGGTAATTCAGGAAAAACTACGGTTAGTGTGTGTACAGTATGTGGGGTCCATGTTTATACATAATAAATAACAAAATATTCGTTTTTCACTATCATTTACTCTAAAAATTAAATGGGCATAAATTTATTTATTTATTTATGTATTTTGCTTTTAGGGGACCTAAAAACGACAATAAAAAAATGAATGATGTGACCTCTTTGCTATGTTTTGGAAACTGCTTTGTTAAGAAGAGGATAGGCAAGGACAGGTTTCTTCAGCAATCATCAAGCTGCACTGGTCAGTGGGTGACCTTTAGTTCACACAGATCCCAACACTGTAAACCCACAAAAGAGATCAGGGAGGGCCTCGATAGGAGGCACCATGCCCAAGAGCTTCCCCACTTGGCACGATGCCCAGCAACTAAATTAGAACCATGCTTCTGCCAGGCACCTCTGAGACACAAACAACTACAACCAACTGAAGTGGGGCAAAACACTGCAATACAATTATTATATATTTATTTTAAATACATAAAAAGAAAGACGCTATTTTTTTAGCAAGGATAAGCAAATCAGGTGGGGTCTCACCATAATTTCAGCAGCAGCACCTACCAATGGTGATTATGTCATCATTGTTTAGTTTTAGATAAATATTAAATAAGCAGACCAAGGAACAGACAATGCAAAATAAACAATGGCTCTAAACTCTCTTCCATTTAATTCTCATTGATGAAGTACTGCAGTTAAAACAAATAAAATCTCATAACTCAACTCAAAGAGAAACCAGCTTTCATTTATTCCTTTTGCAAATCAAACACCTAAATTGAGAAAAATCAGTTTTCGTGTGCTGTAGCCAATCTGTAGGACTGTTCATTCCAAATGCACTCAGTCAGTTCTATAATTGAGCACTCCCTCAGCCTTGTCTCTTAAAACCTTTAATTAAGAATCTGACAAAATCTGTTTAGGATACCAACAGTCTGGATGTCATACTGTCTGAGACATTAATTCCTTTAACCCCACTTCTATCTCTTCGTCCGCATCTCGTTCTCACTACCTCACAAGGGCATCTGACACCTTTCATCTTTCAGATGCAAGTGTTGGTCAGAAAAGACCAGAGACAAAATGCTCATTGAGATTAAATGTCTAATGAGGTAGTTAAATCTTGACGAATGGCATGTGTGACAGAGAATGGTCCCAGGCATTTCACTGTTTTTTGTTTGAAAAAGCAGCTTTGATTACAACACAGCAACCAAATAAATTGAATCTCTCTTAACACAAGTGGAATTAACAACATGACATCATGACTTTTGCGCCAACATACACGCCACTTTTAAGTCAAGTGGCGTGTTATCTATACACATTTTGAGCTATCCGCGTGTATGTCTACGCCGTTAAATGTCCGAGTGATTCCGTGTGTATGTACACGCTGTTAAATGGCCGAACGAAACGAAACAAAATGTAGATCTACATCTAGGGAGCGATATTTTTTTTTTTCCTAGGATGGTTGGGGAAGACTCATAAATGCAATTAACCCAAGTGACGGGTCAGTTTAGGGACGGGGTTGGGGTAAAGTAATGTAACGTTAAGTCAACGGCGTTTATAAGCACGCTGAAAAGTGATTATGCGTGTTGATAGCACGCCAAAAATGCAAATACGAGTACGCCATTTCATGAGATCAGTCTGGGAATTAAATATGGGCCAATAATAACAAATAACAATTTGTGACAGTTAACACAAGTTTTGAGCCTGCAATTACTGACAGTATGTACACAAAATCCCTTTGGCCGTTTAATTTCCCCTGTAAGAGTGTTACCTCTGAGGCTCTTGCTCATCTGTGGATGTTGAAACATCAACTACCCCAGGCTAATACGTACCTCATTCAATGAATACTTTCTTTTTGTTAAATATATCACAAGTGGGAACATGACGAGTCTCATACGACACTGGATGCAATCTCTGTAAGCTGCCCAGCTTGGGAATTTTCTCTACAAAGCATGGCCATTGTTGTCATGTTCTTTTTCCATTCAATCTTCCACCCAGGCTCGAGTTATTGACTATGCCGCCCACAGGATAAGGCCAGCAGTGGAGGTTGAACGTGGGACCTGTCGATTGAATCTAACAGTTGTGCGGGGAGACATCAGTGGTCGTTATGTAACTGCCATTGCTGCGTGGGCTGCAGCAGCGCTATCATTCTGATAGAGCCAGGAAAGCTGCCGTCTCATTGAGCAAAGACTAGGTTCTGAACTTGATATATAATCTGAAACTGTATTCAGCCCTCTAAGGCACTGCTTCACTGGAAGTGTAAACTGGGTCCTGCAAACTTGCTTAGCTGCTTTGTGCATCTCCAATTTTGTTTTTATACTAAACATCTTATAAAACCCACACAGTAGGCTACACAACAAAGTGGCTTACAACAGTGTTTTACACTACAGGTCTAATAAAGCCTTAAAGGGATACTCCACTTTTTTGGGAAATAGGCTCATTTTACCACTCCCCCAGAGTTAAACAGTTGAGTTTTACCGTTTTCAAATCCATTCAGCTGATTTTCTTATATTTAGAGGATTATCAGTAACCAGACAGTATTTGGTCTCATTGACTTCCATAGTAGCAAAAAATATACTATGGAAGTCAATGAGACCAGAAACTGTCTGGTTATTGATATTCTTCTAAATATCAGAAAATCGTCTACATTCGAAAACGGTAAAACCCAACTGTTTAACTCTGGGGGAGTGGTAAAATGAGCCTATTTCCAAAAAAAATGGAGAATCCCTTTAAGACTAGGGCTGGGCAAAAAAAAAAATCGATTTTTCAACTAATCGCTTTTTAAAATGTGGTCGATTCAAAATCGATTCTCGACGGCCACGAATCAATTTTTCCCATATTCAATCAGGGCTCGCGTTGCTGCGTCTTCTCTCTCTGCACAAGGACTTTTCACTTGCACAATCGGGCCAGCATTGCATCGTAATTAACGTTTAGCATTTTCACGTCTTTTACTATACCGTGCTCGCGCACTCTCAGAGATGTTTTCACTGCGTGCACACACAGTAAAGCTTAAATCCACCTCACAAACAGCTCGCCAGTATCAGAAGTTCTTTTTGGTGGATTATATCGCTTTGACAGTTAAAAACACGCAAAATGATGTTAAAACTCTGGTCTTGGTGAGTAATCTCGTAAAGACAGTCGGTTATGTCTTAAATGAGCAAAAACGCGCGTGACAGACAGTATAATGAAACAGTAATGGAATTACTTAAAGTGAACGCAGGCATTTGTGTCTGTCATTAATTTTGTTGTCATAACAACATAATTTAGCATTAATTGTAAGCAATCAGAATTAATAGCCTATGTATTTAATTCAGTCAGGACTAAAACACTATCCTGAGTTATTTAAAAAAAAAAAAAAAAAAAAAAAAAAAACATGCCCACTATTTTGCCTCATTTAGCATTCCGTGTAATTTGTTTGCAATTTCCGGTTTACGGGGACTTTAAGACAGTGGTCTCAAACCTAGTTCCTGTAGGGCCAACACCCTGCTGAGTTCAACTAAGACTGGGTATCAATACAGATGACCCAATTGGATTTGATTCTCGATTTGATTAAATTATTTCATTTTCACTGGCCCCACCACAAAAAAAGTAATAAATGAACAAAGGTATTGTTTTTGACCAATAACAATTGTCCTTGTACTGTAATAAATAAGACTATGACACCAAAAAATGTTGTTGAAATAGAGAATTGAAATTCTCGATTTCAATTTCGATACCAAAGTATTTCTACTTAAATTCATTTTTTGAAATAGAAACAATTTGGTCATCAAAAAACAATATTATAATACAAAGTGACAAGGATCCTGTGTATTTTACAGCATTTGTTCATTGAGATTTTTTTTTTCTTGAGACAAAACGTACAACATTTACTGTACCAGATATCCAGTATATCCAAATAAATATCGGAATTGAATAAAAATTGCAAGCTTGTGAATCAAAGTCTAATCTAATCGTGAGATGTGTGTCAATGCCTAGACCTACTATCTAATGCTGATGCAATAGCAAACACAATTAAAGACTGTTGGATAACCGGCAATCACAAACACTCAAATATCACTGTACACACTGCATTAAACATCACACAGAAGTGGGAGGGTGAAAAATAAATAGAGACAGAATAGAAGAGGGAGGGTGAAAAAGTAATGGAGTGAGTGAATGTAGGAGAGAAAAAAAATGAGATGAGGAAAATGAAAGAACATCTTCATACTACTTGTTTGAGAGTGGCTGATGGGAGCTGATGGAGGGGTGAAACCATCCTCCACTAGCTCCCAATAATAACTTCAGAAGTGTTGAAGCTTGCTGTGATTGGAACGTACTAATAAAAAAGCATGTATGTTTTTCCAGCTGAACGAGTATGAGCATCTGTTACAGGGAGGACCCTCTCTTTATCTCTGTCAGCAGAGATCTTTCTCCTGCCACTACATGCCGAGCAACTTCACATCCACGTTCTGCAGTAAACCACTGCTAATGCAAAATGACTTAGCCTATTCACCATTTCGCCCAAGCTGAGCCAATGTGACTCGTGGCATCCCTGCAAGGTTCCTTTGGTCGCGCTGTTCTGCTGTCAAACCCAAGCGCACACGCAACACCATATGACAGGGGAGAGGAAAACAACATGCAGATGCTAAGAGTCACCTGACCTCTGTAATCATTACACTGCCACACTTAACCCTTGTATAAATGTTCCCCTATTTAGCGGTGCAACTGTTCCACAAGCAAACTATAGGGAAAAATGATGAAAAATAAATTTGTGTAACATTATCAGGAAGCTATCCAGGAAAAAAAAAAAAAAAAAAAAAAAAAACTTTTGACGCAAGACAATGTTAATGTGTAATTAAAAAGGCAGAATGCTTCACGACATACATGCATTAGAGTGTCCAACCAAATTGTACAGAAACAACTAAGAAAAAAAACATTTTTTTTTTTTTGCATGCTGCTCTGTAAAAGATTTATTATTGCATATACTTTCATTGCAAGATTATTTGCCCGTTCTCTGTTATTGCATTACATTTTGAGCCACATTCACATTCAATTATATATATTTAAACATTTTTGTCATTATATTTCTGGGCCTGTATCCATAAAGATTCTAAAAGGAGTCGGGGTTGACCCCATTGTTATGTATGACACAGTCTTTTCAAGACTGTGATTGGTTGGTTGTCCAAGAAGGAAAAGGAGCAATTTTAAGTATAGAGTTTACTCACACACACATGTGTGCACATTATATATATAAATGTATTCAAATCCTTTTTTTTTTTTACCATGCTGTTAATTTCCTAAGGTATTTGATTGGCTTAGAATCTCTTTCTACCATTTTCTCCTCTGCTAAAGAAACTCTTAAGCCTCTAAGTCCTCATTCGTGCTCCTAAAAATTAACCATAAGACCTCTTTTAAGGGTTAAGATGCTTTCTGAATTACTTGTTTCTTTACTAGAATATTTTCTTTAATTCTAAGAGTAAACACCCACATTTCTACAAATTTTCTAAGAATTTTGACACTAGGAGCTACTCTTTGCACTAAGACTCTTTATGAATATGGTCCCTGGTCTATTTTCCATTTTTACTTTTATTTAAACACATTTTACACAATATATACACATTAGACAATTGACACACATTAAAATAACATTTTTGTGGTGGTGCCTATGAAAATAGTTCTGTACAAATGAAATGTATTAATTGTATATTTATTAAATACATGCAATAACAATAATATATGATAATTATTTAAAAAAAAAAATAGTTTTACTCTGCTTTTTATTTTTACTCTTTACTCTGACTGATCTGATCAGGAATGCAATATTTACTTGACGTGTGGGGGGCGCTCTGTTCAGAAGTTGACCATGTCATGTTTTTTGATAAGTTGCATGGATGCAAGTATGAATTACTGACTGTGAAAAACATGAACTATTGTAATAAATAGTTATGCCCTCTTTATTCGTTATATTTTCTGAAGTATGTGCATTGTTAGATTTCATCAACATTTAACTACAAATGTTCATCTGTCTATAAAATAAAGTACACAACCAAACAATGAAAAAAAGCTTAACAAGTCCATCGTAATTAACACTGTAACATTGACTTACCTGTCGAGAAGAAAGCAGGCAATTTCAGCGTTTCTTTTGAAATCTTTTTCCTGGAATAGCTCTATCCAACTGGAAAGAGCTATCCCGACAGTAACTCGTGTTTTTTTGTAATCTGCGGTCACGTTTCATTTTACAATCTATTTTGGCCTTTCTGGCGATGAGGATTTGCAATGCAGCCTTTTAAACTTGCCGGGGCAGTGACAAGCGCCTCTCACTGCTCTACTCCTCTGTTTCTGCTGCTTTCGGTTACGTCACACTGGCTCTGAACGAAAACGCGTTGTGGAAATGCAATGGCCTAGTACTTTTTGTCCCTCTCTGCTATTATAGTTTTTCAAGATGGCAGAACTACATGGAAACCTCCATTGACCTACCTGTCCCATGTATATAAAGATAATAAATTCTTCATTTACGAGGATAAGTCAGATAATTGGCAGAGGTAATTGTACACCATTGAGGACATACAGTAGTAACAGTAGTATTTACACAGTAGTAAAGCAGTGATCATCTTCAGCGCGTGCAACTCACAACTAATAATAACTATGATTGGGACTGCCAAATAAAACATTGTGAATTATTTTGCTTTAGTTGTGTTTCAGCCAAAATTTAGTAAATTTAATAAACTGATCAATCACATTGAAACATTTTACAACCCTGCTAGCCCTTTATTTAGATTAAACCCCTTCTAGTTCATTTGGTAAGGAACATAGCATTTTGTGCAGCATTTGTACACCCTGTCGTGCTGTTGGCCATATGCCACTGCAGCAGGTGCATATTGAAGGTGTGCACGTGACGTCACCGTCGGCCCGGAGTGCCTGCAGTTACTCACAGTGAGTGGCAAAAAGACTGACCCACTTGTCGGGTTTTGTTATTACCTCTGAAGGTCAGTATTCCTATTTTTATGTGAAGTCTCCGTGTCGGATTTTCTGCGAAATCCATCGGATGTGACGTCCATCGGATCTGCTGAATCTCGTCAGGCCAAACGTGAATCGGATCGACTTAGGACGAAGAGCGTATGAATTATGGAGAGATCTCCGCAATTTTTATTGTGAAAATTAAAATGTGTGTGAATACTAAACCACAAAGACTATTTAAATACGAATCCTGCTTGCCTTGTTCCTTAATGAATGGTGAAGCGCTGTTTTTTGCCTATATGAATACAGAAATGCATGAACTTCCTCTCCAGGCTCTAGATCCACTCTGAAAGTCACTTTGTGATCATTTAAAGGGCACCTATTATGCAAAATTCACTTTTACATGGTGTTTGAACATAAATGTGTGTTGGCAGTGTGTGAGCAAAACCACCCTAGAATGATAAAAATCCACTTAGTGTTTTTTTTTTTTTTTTTTTACAATCTCAATAAATCCAGACTGATCTCATGAAGTAGCGTGTGTATGACACGCCAACTCGTATTTCCATTTTTGGAAAATCAAGACGCATAATCGCTTTTCAGCGTGTTTATGAACGCCGTCGACTTAACGTTATATAAATATATGACTTACCTCAACCCCATCCCTAAACTTAACCGTCACTGGGGTTAATGGCATTTATGACTGGTCCCTCACCATCCTAGGTAAAAAAAAGATATGACTTACCTCAACCCTATCCCTAAACTTAACCGTCACTGGGGTTAATGGCATTTATGACTGGACATGTGACGGCGTGTACGGACACGCGGAATGACGCGAACGATAATGGCGTAGACATACGCGCATACACGCGGATAGCTCAAAATGCGTAGAGATAACACGCCATTTGACTCGAAAGTGGCGTGTATGTTTACGCAAAAGTCATGATGTCATTCATGTTGATAAATCATATGCACTGTTTCAGAACAAGCTGTTCTGAGATTCAGCCCTTTGTGATGTAGAATTGAGCAAGGGGTTTGATTGACAGTGTGGTTGTGGCATAAACCCCGCCCTCAGTGATCTGTACACCATCCTCCGGTTGTTTCAACGACAGCCGGTAATGTCTCCTTGAATCATAATTGTTATGTTGTGGGATGGGATGTAATAATGACATACATGGTAGTTTTCACTTATTTCCGACATCAGAGCCCATGAAAACACAGTGGATGTATTGTATTTTGGAAGTTTAAGTGGCGCCTTTCCTTCGTAAATAAGTAAGTAAGTGTATTTTATGATTTTTGAGCAAATAGTCATTTCAGTCAATGTCAGCAAATTCAACAATAAATGCGTCTAAAGTTGTTGTCGTGGATGTCTGTGTATAAAATGTAAACCTTGTTTGTATAGTGTGTAACCACACATTTATAAATATATATTTATATTTTTAAATATATATACACAGTTTATTCTGCCGGAGTCTCTTTGTCATCTGGATCTGATCAGAGACTATTTATATATTCCGATTCAAACATGTACGGCTGAATGACATTCAAAACAGCGGGTCTCTCACTCTCTCAGCCCTTTTGCTTACCGACTGCCATAGGTAAGCAAGTGACGCCCTCATCCAAAGGCAGGGCGGGAATATGCAGCTGTTTTGCATTTAAGGTCGTATTCACCAAAACACCTCATTTTAAAACAGGCCCCAAAATGACATTTTCAAATGGCTATATTAAATTAACTGTGTGGTATTTTGTGCTTGAACGTCACAAATACATTCTGGGAACACCCGAGACCAATATTACATATTGTAAAAAGGGGCAAAATAGGTGCTCTTTAACCGCTTCATGTTATGTTAACATGTTATGTTAACCTCCGCCATGTTATGTTAACTTGTTAAAAAAAGTTAATTTTATCAGCATCTCAACTCAAGTTCAGTGCTTTGCTGTCAAATTCTAAGAAATAAACATGTAATATTATTACTTACAGCATTTGTTAATGTAAAAAAAAAACTTTCAAGATTAAATTCCCTTTATATTAATAATACCCTCTTCACCGCTTTCAAAATCAGGTGTTGGCACCACCATCTATAGAACTTAGTGGCACCAGTGCAGTGCTGCTGCTCTCAAATGTTATTCTGGAGCCCTGAGCTATCCCATTTATAGCCAGTATTCACACCATGGAGACCTGAGTCACGGTACAGGGTGATGTTACCACCAGCGCCCATGATCATGTCTGAGGAGGACGGCTGAGCAGTACAACTCTCCCCCTAATTAGAGGGAACAGATGCTCTGCAGGGTAAACAGCTTGATATGCACAACAATAAATTGCATCAGTCGGCTGGAGTAATCACTAGAGAAGAAAACTTCTCAATAGCTCCAAACACCCCCACCCTGCAGGTTATGTAAAGTTTAAAGCATGCACAAGCACACCCACACACACATAAACTCGTACACAAGTGGTATTGTTCGGCTGTGATATCTGCTTACTGATGTCCTCAAGCTGGTTCTTCATAATTACTAATGCATTATCATGGAAAATGGACTGTATTTGTCCAAACCACAACGCTCCACAAGATTATGTGTTTCAAAGGATAACTTAAACATAACCTGATCTTTTTGAGGGTCAGAAGTCCTCAAGAGGCCCTCAAGATTACGGTTTAAGCACAATGCAAAATATCAGTTTGTACATTGAATAGTTAACAACAAAAACAAAAACAAAATAATTTGACCTAAATGTCATTCAAAACCCATTTGGCTTACTTTATTCTGCATGACACAAAAGACGTTAGTCAGAATGACAGCCTCAGTAATATAGGCTACTTAGTTTTAGCCCGGAACACACCGAGCCAACGGTCGGGCAGTTTTTGTGCGTTGGCCGACTAAGTTTCCTCGGTGTCTAAGTTTCCTTGGGACTAAATTTGTCGTTGGCTTTGTTTTGCCCGATTCGACATGTTGAATCGGCGTCGGGCCGTCGGTGAAAGACAGAACTCCGATTAGCTTTTTAGCTTAATGAAAGAGTCAGTGCACGAGAATAAAAGCAAAACAGCTAGCAAAGAAGTCAAAACGGTAAAGATAGGGTGTTCTTATGTTACGTCATCTTACCTAACTGTTCCTTGGCTAATAATTTAATATTAACATAAGCGGGGTGGAATAAAGAAAGTGTTTAGCAGGATTGATATTCAAAACAGTAAGCAACGCTGCTTTGTTTATGGTATGTGTATCTGCAGCCGGCAGCGTCGGTTTTCCTTTTTGAACGACGAATATAGACTAATATATCGGCAGAAATAGACAGTTGGCTCATACACGCAGGCGCAGAACGTACATTCTAGCTGACAGTCACCTGTAGTTCTCTCGGTGTGTTCAAGTGCAGCTTTTTACCCCGACGAGAGGTGACAGGTCTGCTTTCATTTCATTAGTTCGTTGGCGTCGGCTTGGTGTGTTCCAGGATTTAACATAGAATGGAAGTCAATGTTGACTGAGGCGTCCCTAATGTTCGTTTTAGGCGAATTGACCGTTAGTGTAAATTGCAGGTTCAATTTTTCAGAAAGATAATGCAACGTGCATACTAATCAAAGATCAGAACCACCCACCATCGTTTTTTTTTTTTTGTTGTTGTTGTTGTTGGTTTTTTTTTTTTTTAAACCAAAATTCGGCATAATATGAAAAGTTGTGCAGTGGTTTTAAGCACGTGGTTTTTCCCTTCCACTAGGCTGGGCATGACGTCATAAAAGGGACTCCAAGCTTTTACTGTCTATGACTGGTCTATGCTCCAGGCAAGCTTAGAGTTACTGTTAGTCTAAACGGTAAGTAGGCTACCATTTATATTGGAGACCTAGCTAGCAAACTATTCTGTTTGTGCAGAATGTACAAATGCGTCAAAAACGGGTGAGAGGCTCCATTATGTTTTAGTTGTTCTTGTTGCTTTTCTACAAAGGATGAATAAAAATGTATTAGTTTGTATGTTTTATTAGATAGATATTTCTAGATAGATATGTCATATATTTTTCTAGTTTGAGGGAGTCCCGAGAATAGATTTATTCTCCCTCAACCCGAACACACAGAGTGAGTGCATAACCGCCTGCGTATGACGTCATCACCTAGTTACTATTAAAAAAAAAACATGCTAGATTTGAAGAAACCCCAATAAATGTTATTTTAAGACAGACAATTTTTAACATATTGAGCACTTTAATTTACACAATAATTGGTTGTGGTGGGTTAACCTGCAATTTACAATATTTACCTTCAAGCTTGCAGAGGCTAACGTTACAAGACACCTGAAGCTGACAGAGTTTAAAAAAAATAAATAAACGTTGATAATCATACACAAATCTTAATTTAACCATTGTTACTAATTTTTGAAACATAACACCAACCAGAAAGCCAATGTGCCTTATGTTTTTCTCTTTCTGCAACAACTGGGAATGTTTTGTTCAACTCACAGGAGAGGGAATCGAAAATCCTCACAGAGAACAAATTGCAGGGTTTCCCCTTCGACGCAATAGCGCGAGGACACACCCAGAGAGGCGCGGTGGACCTTACCCAAGGGGGTGACGTCAGATGCATCGACTGATTACCTCTTCATCAATCAAGAAGATAGCCTCTTACACTTTACATGAAATGTACCCATTTATGTACGGCGAATAAAAATACCATATTAGCTAGTAGTGCGAAAAGTGCACATTTCAACCATGACTGCACTGACATCAATTACTGTGAAATGGTACAAACATGCGCAAATGCATGCATAAATAACAAAATCGTGGACGCAAAGGATAGGGTCATGTGTTACTGGAATGCCAAAAAATATATTTTTACAGTTGAAGTAACGTAAAAACTGTAAACGATTCAATTTCTCACCGAAAAGCTGTGCAGAAATGAATACTTGCAACAGGCACCAAAAAAAAAAATGTCTAGTGAACAAACACGGCGCGGCTCTGATGACCGTTTACAAGATGGAACATGCACGCGCACACCTGTAGACAGAACAATCAAAGTGAGTAAAATAAAACAGGTAAAAATAACAAACCTACCTCGGGCTGAAGGGTTGTCAAAAAGAGTGAAAGCCGCACATGGGACGTTCCTCCTCGTTCAGTGCATCGAGAAGCGAGCCCTGCTCCTCAAAAACAAGCCTTCTCCTCAAAACTCCCAAAGATTAAAGACGTAAAAGGTCTCTAAGTAAACACTTGAGCGGATAGGCAATGTCTTTCGTCGCTTGCGAACCGTGTTTGTTTACTCTGCATCTGGAAACTAACTTTAGAATTGGTGCCAGTCAACCAGCAGAATGGAATTAGTCGCTTTTCCTACATGTAAAATGTGACCTCCGCGTTTAGGCTGAAACCATATAAACTTTTTGTATCACGTCGTTGAAAAGTAAGAAGCCCGTCTGCTCGAACCCAATCCAACAGCCTTTTCTCGTCCAGAGAAAAGAGGAAATAATCACAAGAGGGATTGAGGTATGTTCCGCTTTGGCAACGGAACGCAAACGCTAACGTTACAGATCCAAGTTTTGTTTGGTTATCTGCTCTATTTGTTGTCCCCCCGTTTTACCGCCGGGAAAAGTGCGGATCAACGCAACCTTTCACCGCGCAAAGAAAAAAGACAGTTTCAATCACTGGTTGCCGTGGCTGGAAATCGAAAGAGGGAGATAGAGATTCAGTCTGAGGGTTGGGAGAGCTGCGGCGGAGAGGGAGGGACTTGTTGTGTGTGGGATCAGTCATTTAAGGTGGATCACAAGGAAAATTGAAGTAAATGAACGGTCAGATCTTGGAACTCCCAACACCTCGACTTGCTAGACAGGCGTAAATTATAAACATTTCGTGGAACAGAAATATTTGAATACGTGATTGAAATTATAAAAGTTGAAAAGCCACCAGGCTTCAATCATAAAGCAATGGGTGTCGCAAAATGGAGCTCTTTAATTTGTAGACCTGACAATCAGAAGATGATTGTGATTTTCCAGACAGGAATTTTTATTTATTTTAATATTATTTTTTGAATGCAGTTTTGATATTATGAAAAAAGTTTGTGACTGACTGACAGTGTAGCCTACATAGAGAAACGTAAATAAATTAATAGTCTCCATAAAACCTTCTTAAAATGTGATTTTTAAAGCTGTTTAATGAAGGTGATAGAATGTAGCCTACCCAGATAGCACAAGTGTATTTGATGTTATATTTACATCTGGAAGACGTATTTTTAAGAGAGACGTCCATAGAACGTCTTCTGTCAGATGTCATGTGAAAATCCTGGGTTTTAGTCTGTTTATTTCAACACGATATTGGGGTTTGGAAAAACTGTCTTATATTTGCCATTAAACTACTTATTTGAAAATGAGAATTGGGAGGTATTGTAAAAAAAAATGTTTTCTCACATTTCACACCTCACTTGTGAGGCTAATGTAAAGACATGATAATTGTAGCATGATACAAGAGAACTGTTGTCAAATAGGCCTACATAGTGGTTTACAAACATCATTTTATTTTGTCCAGACGTGATCTTGTCAGTATTTTGGAAGTAAGCTCATTCCAGCTTCCTCACATGAACCAGTAGTCCTCAGGTGGCACATTACTGTTTAGTAGCCATGGTTACCTATAATTTGATCATTATTGCATACTCTTAAAAGGGTGACTGCACCATGTCTTCTGAGATTTCATAGATGTTTTTTATTCCCTGGACAGTTCTTTGACTGTTGCATCCATATAATAAGGGCTGAGGCCTTATGAGTTTCAACAATTATTTTGTGATTGCCACTTTTTAGTTTACATAGAAAGCTGTAATCCTTAGAAAAGGATAACCTCTGCCTTTCTGAAATAAAAGTGCTATTGATGCTTAAAGGGATACTCCACTTTTTTTCTTTCTTTTTTTTTTTTTTTTTTTTTTTTGGAAATAGGCTCATTTTACCACTCCCCCAGAGTTAAACAGTTGGGTTTTAGCATTTTCGAATGTATTCAGCTGATTTTTTGATATTTAGAAGAATATCAGTAACCAGACAGTTTCTGGTCTCATTGACTTCCATAGTATATTTTTTTTCCTACTATGGAAGTCAATGAGACCAGATACTGTCTGGTTACTGACATTCTTCTAAATATCAGAAAATCGTCTTAATGGATTTGAAAACGGTAAAACCCATCTGTTTAACTCTGGGGGAGTGGTAAAATGAGCCTATTTCCAAAAAAAGTGGAGTATCCCTTTAACAGATAGGAAATGAAACATGCTAGATAGGGCGGAGCACATGTAATTTAGGGTACGTTTAGGTTACGTTTCCCATTGTCAAAACGAACGACTAAAAACTGCTGCCACGTCATTAGATTACTGAGATGAAACAGTATAGACTGAACACGTAATACGCATGAGACCATTTTCAAAAACTTGCACTTTGAAACCCGTTTTCAAAAGTTTGCGTTTTCAAGCACCCAAAACGCTGTTGTCGTGTAAACTAATGGCCAAAACGCATTAAAGATTTAACGTTGTTTAAAGTGTTGTGTAAACAGGCCCTCAGGCAATGTCCCATGCATGTCAGGTAGAGGTGTAGGACACAATGCTACCAACATGGATTAAAAAAAGTACAATTGTCTGCTGAGATAATTACTCCAAAAAAATATTCAACAAATTTCAACCTCTCAGCCCTGATGAAAACCAAAAGGTTGAAATGTTGCATTGGGGCACGGACGTTTAGTTTTGATCATGTTATAAGATTAGGTTCCCAATGCTAATGATATTGCAACATCAGTTGTGTAACTGTGCAATCATCATTTATTTAGATGCATAACACAAACTAAAACTGTGTCGTAATCCTCTTCTCATGCATCTTGAGCCACCGCTTGAGTTCACAGGCCGAATAACGAGTTGCATAACTAATTTCAGTGTTCTTTCAATGGCATCATTTTTAAATCACCTTAAATGATCTGGCTGCATTTGGTTTTCTGTTGATTGTTTGTTTACACTTTGCGTCCTTGCTGAAGGCTATTTAAATACTAGTATTTACACATGCAGGGTGTCAATAGATCTAAAGGACTACATTAAGAGAGTGTAGACTCTCAAAACGTTCCAACTTTGGAGAGCAGAAACTTAACATGTATGGTGTGAAGCGAATGGGGAGACATCCCAAAGGATACTGTGTGCCTCATTTGTACTCCTCTAACTCAAGGATCTGACTGCAGAATGGCATATTTACATTTGATACAAGTGGTGTTGTGGCAGCAGTGCGGCAGAAGGCTGGAGAATGCAGCCGGCAGCCAATAATAAACCGTTGAAAGTCCTCCTACCAAACACACACGGAATGGATGATGATGAATGACTGCTACAGAGAAGCTACGTTGTGCAGATTGTCAAAGATGTTGTTTAAAGTGACGAGTGAAATGCTTTCTTATGATGTATGGACCGTCACTGCTAATGGGCTGTGAGACGATTCATCTGAACCTTATGGTTCATCTCAGCTGTGCCACAAAAATAGTCTTGTCTCTTTTAGGTCTCATGAACCAGCACTGCAAGGTCAATTAAGTAAACAATTAAGACAAACAGTCCTCACTCTGTTATAGTAATGATATTCATCTCTGTAATGGAGTCTTTTAAACAGATCTCTCCAACAAACAGCCTGCTTTTGCTTGCGCTGTGTTGATTAGAGCTGTTCAAGAAACAACTTTGAAGATATTTAAGTAAAGCAGATATGAAAATAAAAGTATTGCTTGTGATATGCAGACGATATGGCAGGCAAATCCGAAGGCAGAGGAGGCCGACGGCCCATCCAGAGACAAATAGTCAGGGTTGCTTTTCAAATGTTAATGTTGCGGAGCGATGGCAAATCAGTAAAGATAACGCCTAAAGCTTTGATGGCTTTTCTCTCTTTTAATTTTTCTTTGTGTGTTAGAAAAAAAAAATCGCTCTTACATCCCCATTGGCCAAAGATTAGAGAAATAAAATTGTGGACTGTAATAGAGCAGGGCCATGAGTACTGAACAGGAGAACATAAAATCAGTTGAAATGAACACTTTACATTTATACAGTGATATCCTCTTGGTGTCTAAACAAAATATATCCTCTAATAGCTAAACGAAATGACTGCATGGGTTAATTTTTTTAAATGACATTCTAAATACACGTAAGCCTATTATTTCTAAACCATTTTTTTAATTGCCATATACATACATTTAAAGACACTTTTTTTTTATTTTTACATTTTACAACCAGAACTATAACATTGCCTTGCCACATGGTCAAATTCTGATAAGATGCTAACTGACCTTAAAGGAGAACTCCGGTGCAAAATGAACCTTTGGTCTAATAAAACATCAGTACCAATCGTTCTCTGAGATTTGTTTTCATGATAATCGAATTTAAAGAGTTATATCTCTAAAAAACTGTTTAGCGTATAACACTAGTACTGGGGGCATTTACTAAGGAAAAAGAAATCGCTAGTTTATACCACTAACAAGGCTCAAAATAGCCCCACACTAACACAGAGTAACATAATGAGGGTCCCTACATGCAAAACAAAGCATTGAGAACTTTGTAAGTGTACAGACCGTTTAATAAGAAGATTCTTTATAAAGACAGTTCACTTCGTGTATACAGACAGGAGCCATCTTAGAAAATAGTTCACTCAGCACGACGTTCGTGGACTGTTTCCAAGATGGCTCCTGTCTGTATGCACAAAGTGAACTGTCTTTATAAAGTATCTTATTAAACGGTCTGTACATTTACAAAGTTCTCAATGTTAGTGGTATAAACTAGCGATGTCTTTTTACTTAGTTAAACATTAGCGTTATACGCTAAACAGTTTTTAGAGATAAAACTCTTTACATTTGATTATCATTGTGACAAAGTCCTAATTTAACCCTGATGGCAGTGTAGGCACCTGTGTTTGTTTGGTTTATATTATTTCTATAAATGTTTGTTTCTCATTATTTGGTAACTTTTTTTCTAGTCTGAGGTGCACGACTGATAAAAAACACCAAGAGATGTATTTCTTTATTTGGTATTTACATAAGTCATTAGTTTTATCCTCATTTCGAAAACTTACCTTCTGTGTTCATGTCTGCAGCACGGTTTCCAGGGGTGGGAATTGTTTCATGTTTTATTGTGTTTATGTTCATTGTATGTAGCAATGTATCTGTTTATTATTTGTAATATTTTCCTTGTATAATTTAAGGTTGATGTATTTTGAATATTATTTTCATTTTCAGTGTAGTTATGTATTATGTATGTGAACATTATTTAAATTCCCTACTACTACAGGTAGTATCCCCCCCCCCAAAAAAAATAAATAAAATAAAATAAAAAAAATAAATAAATAAATAAATAAATATTCAAAGTAATTAAAATGCATGTGCATTGTAGATGAGGTGTGTTCACTGTATTCAAATTTATTAGACAGGGCAAAACATTTTGTCAGTGGGTTAAATTTTACATGGAGCCAGATATAAAGATGATTGCAGAAAACAGGCTCACTGTTTATATGTCATTGCCAACGCACTGTAGTTTTATTATTTATGATTTTCTCTAGAGGGAGTCTTCGGAAACAGGGCTCTTAGGTGTTATAGGGTTTTGCCTGTGCTATGCACACATGTGGTATAATTTGTCTGACTGTAGCAGTCAAAACTTGAAGAGCTAAGGTTAGACGTTTTCTTAGATGTAACATTATTAAACTTTTTTTTTAGATTCACGTATATATATATATATATGTCTACAGAACAATGCATGCAACATAGCTGATCTCTCTGTTTTAGATCAGCTAGTTGATGAGGCAGACCTGTCAGCCTTTGGAACTAAAGTTTCCATCAAATCACTCTCAAAGGCACTTAACACATACTGAATGGGTTTACATAATGTAAACATACTGTAGTCCCACTGACTGGATGCATATTAAAAGCTGTTTTCATGGAAATATTGACATATTTGCCGTCTTTATTTGTATACTTTTGCTTTTGTGGAAAGATTTATCTTCCAGTTTTTTAACAAACCTCACCATATACCACAAAAAAAAAAAAAATCATACGAGTTCTTCTTGGCAACATTTATTTGTCAGACAAATTCATGCACCTAACTCTAAAGCACCACAGTGTGAACCACACAGACATAGACACTCATAGCCCAGATTAACACCTCGCCTCAAAGTGTGTCATCCTTGTGGTGTGAAAGCTCCAAGGTTAAAAATTCCTTCCATTAACACCCCTCTCATATCCAGTTTGCATATAAAAGTCTATCCACAGTCTGCTGATTGTGATAAGTCATTCTGCAGTTTTATTTACAGATGAACAGAGATGGCTAGTGGATGTGGGTTGCTAACACAACCTCTGCAGATTTCAGGAGGGGTAACTTGAGAACAAGAAAATATCCAGGTCTGAACCTGTGTGGACTATTCCCTTGGGCTAAACACTTGATCCGAGAGCAAGAGTCATTGCAATTGATGTACGTACATGAATAATGTATGTCACTTTGAACCAAATTATCTTCTAATATGTAGCTATGAACCTAGCGGACTTCGCACTAATGGGTATTTCTTGATTTCACACATTTACTCTTATTTTATATTTTCTGGTGATTCTACCATCCAGGAAAGAGCACTTGGGTTGGTCTGTAAAATATGTTCTCATCAGCCTTAACTTGTGGAAATTAGCACTTTGATATTAGAGTTCATTGACTTTCAGATGAGTTGTGGCTTAACGTGAGCAGAAAACCAACACTGAAGCTGGAAATGTGCAGGTTATTATAGCCACAGTCAGGACAGTGTGTCAGAGACTAATTTCTTAATTTGTGAAGCCACCTCTTATCAGTTACAATGAGCATTTAATGCACCTCATCACATGCTAGTTTCACACTGAGGCTCAATTCAGTAATATTTCAGCTAACATTAAATAATGGACACTACTTTTACGGCATGCTGTTCTTTGAAACATGAAGCATTAACTAATGCTAATGAACTGAACCTTATCATAAAGTGTTACCATATTTTTTCTTAATGTATTTGTACATTTTCAAACAGTATATCTTGCAATGTGAAGATTTCACTATCAGCCAAATCATTCCTTAGCAATCAGGTAAATATTCAAGCAAATTTAAGCTAATGGTTGTGATGATACAGTGTCTATTATTGTCTATGTATAAATGGGAGGGTTGTGAGTATGAGCTTGCGCACTCAAGAACATGTGCGACAAGAAGTCTCCATGGCTACTCTGACAGGCAATCTACACTCACCTAAAGGATTATTAGGAACACCATAATACTGTGTTTGTCCCCCTTTCTCCTTTCAGAACTGCCTTAATTCTACGTGGCATTTATTCAAAACGGTGCTGAAAGCATTCTTTAGAGATGTTGGCCCATACTGATAGGACAGCATCTTGCAGTTGATGGAGATGGGATCCCGTTCCACCACATCCCAAAGATGCTCTATTGGGTTGAGATCTGGTGACTGTGAGGGCCATTATAATGTTCAAGAAACCAATTTGAAATGGTCAGTGTTGGGGAGTAATTAGTCGGAATTAACATTTCGGAAGGATATTACAGTCATGCAATGCTTACTTATGTTGTTAACATTAACAATTTGAGAACAAAGTACTGTATAATTTGCACTGTTTTGCGTGATCTGATAACTTATAAGCGATTGTTAGATTTAATCAGCGTGATTTACTGCAATGTCAGAACCAGAACAAAAGTGAATGTTTCTTAAAGTTCAGATGACATTTTATGGTGATAATTCTTATGCTGGTCATACTTCCAAAATCTGAATGACAATATCCATATCGGCGCGGTGACTGACGGCCTCACACGCTCCTCAAACATTGTGTTCATCCAATCATTCCGCAAATGACTACAATTGCAGATTTCGAACAGAGAGGGCGACAAAGAGGAAAAACACCGGACTGCAGCTTTAAATCCACAAACTAAAACTAAAACACAGGAAATCCCTGGGGGGAAACATAATACAACCACTTAACTTAGATGTGAAAGGACAAAGAATTGAATAAAACGGGGTATAAAAACACGTACTAAATTAAATAATTAAGTGAATGGAATCTTGAAAATAAACAGACTGGGAAATTATAGTCACAATATATAGAAAACAGAACTAAAACACAATGAAACTAAGGGGCTGTTTACACAACATCATTTTCAACTAAAACGGCGTTTTGACTTTTTATGCATTTTGGCCATTCATTTACCTGACAACTGTGTTTTGGTGGCCTGAAAATGCAAACTTTTCAAAAAAAAGGGACTTATCAGAGGAGAAAATTCTCAAATTGGGATTACAGTGAATGGTTCTGGCTTTCTGAAGATGAAATTTACCCAAAAAACAAGTAATAATACAGTATTGTCAAGCTTAACATCCTTAGAATGAAAATCGGACAAAGCAAATGATAGATTTTACAATTTGTGTAGGCGTGTTCGGCTCAACTGCGCATAATAAAATAATGTGTAGTGCGCAGGCGTTTAGTCTTTGTTTACAAAGGGACATCCAAACTACTTCTCGCTCGGGCATGCATAATCCAGCATTATTAATCGTTTTCACAGACCTTTGTAAATGGGGATCGTTTTGATGACATTGTCATCTGTACAAAGAAAAAACGTTTCCGTTTTTAGCACATCGTTGTCGTGTGAACGTCCGTCCCCTAAGCCAAAAAATAACGTGACTAATAACAGAATTCTGTTTGCTTCTTCAATTCAAATTCAGAAATTGAATTGGACTTTAAAAGGCATTCTCAATTCAATTCAACAACTCAGGAGTCAGAATGCATTTTGATTTAGCCTATCAAAATAATGTATTTTAAATGCATTATTCAGAATGTCTATACTATAGTTGCCCAAAATGCACCATGTCTTTTTCTGTAAAGCATCTCTTTTTTCCACTTAATATCTTTCCTCATCTCCAGGGTTGACTTGACTCCACAGACAGTGTGACACCCTCAGAGGAATATTTTTTTCCAGGCCTGTAGGCAGAATTGTTGCTCTTACCTTTCACTGCTGGCAATAGAATTATATGTGTGCCTGGGGTGATTTTGAGGCTCCGAAATACATGAGCTCTGTGGTGCAGCTCTGACAAAGCTTTTTCCAAACATGAAGCATAAAGCACTTGAATAAGCTTCTGCGTACGCTACCATTAACCATGATCATATCCTACATATTCAAAAGTCATTTCTGGTGAGGATGCCACACAATAATTTGTGATAAGTTACCTCGGGTTATTGACTTTCAGGTGAATCTACTATGATCAGAAAACAAGCGAGTGATTACAGTTTGTTGGAGACTAATTTTCTAATTAAGACTAATTTAGTAGAGTTCCAATGAGCGTCAAGTGCATTGCATCACATGCAACCGGCATTGTCATGCCCCTCTTTTGGTCACCAGACCATGTCATTAGCATAAACAGCTTATACGTTTTTAATGCAATATTGACATACTTCATGTAGTTAAAACAAATTTATGCTGGCAATAAACATAAGCTATTTACCAATTTATTGATTTCATGAAATGAGTAGTGACAAGCTGACTGCATTGAGCATACGCATGAGAAATCCTTCAGATACCTTGCAAGCCATAATATGAAATTGTGAAGCATTTTGATAATGACTGCCATTTTCAGAGGAATGTTATACGGAACGCCAAGAACAAAGCATTTGGATACTTTAGCGTTACTATAGCTACAGAAGAGTGCAAGACTATTTCCGTCATTATGTTCCAGTCAGGAAAAAGCACAGACATTTTATGTGATTTATGACAAGCATGTTTCTCATTTTATGAGCTTGCAGAAAACAAAAGGGACTGTTAGTGCTAGTAAACCAGTAAAATGGCAACCATCTCCACTTCTGACCCAACAGTTTTACCGTGTGGATCATCTTCAACCTCGTATCTTGAAATGGTTGAGACTGAAACATAAGAGGACCCAAGCTAATTAATCTATTTCCTTTTCATGATGGTTCTCTGTTGCATTCAAACAACATCCTGAAGCTCTTCTCAGTCGAGACAGGCTAAACTGTTGAATAACAATCATTACTTTTGTCAATTCTGAATTAATCTAGTTTATACAGCTGAAGTGAAATGTGTTTGCAGAATCACACATTTAGTTTAAATTATGATATGTTTTCGAAAATCTGTAATCCTAAAAGGAAAGTGTGAAATTGTGTTTCTGCTGCAGCAAAGCCTCTCTTGAGTAACGTCATCAACGTGGGCTGTGTTAGACCTTTTTCCCTCTCTCCCACGCTTGGTACCACTGCCTCATCATTAGCATGCAAGCCACAAACACAAATACACACACACACACACACACACACACAGTCCTGTACCCAGGCGTTCACTTCAAACACCGGCGCAGCTTCAGTCCGCAAGCAACAGGCAGCATCGGAGCGCAGGATACTGCAGTTAAGCATATTGCATTCAAAACATGTAAAAGGCATGTTTGCAAATGAGGAACTTATACATAAATATGAACAAGTTAAATTATGCAAATCTGTCTGAAACTGATAAACATGCTTGTCTGAACCCACAGCAGCATATGGCCTCAACTGCAAAATTTGAGTATACAAAGATGTAGGTTCCAATCATTTTCATGAATCGTGCTTTTCTTTCACAAATGTAATGTATTTACATGCTTGAGTTTCGCAGTGGTCTATTTCAGACCGAGCTGCTCTGAGAGAATTCTGCTGCAGAATTATTTTTAAACGTAATAAGTTCAAATAACATCGGGAGTAATCCAAAAACCGCTCACTTAATATCAGCCAGAGAGGGACAGAAGAATGTCCGGTTTGCTTATCCTCCCCTGAAGGAAGGAAAGGAGGACGTAGTCGACATCTACTTAATGGGATCACGCCAGAGACCAGTCATCTTCGAGTAATATTGAACGAGCCAATGGAATTTGGCGTGCATGACTTGCATCGCACACTTCGCCCCCACGGCGTGGGTAGAAATACGAAAGTGGATGCACTCACTAATTGCTTTTCCGCTGAGGACCCGAGCCTAAGTCGGAGTCAGCGATTGTCCTGCAGTTAGTAGCAAGGGGACTACGCCCTCCATTCCTTCCTTCAGGAAAAGTTGAGTTGCATACGCCACCATGACGTTCCCTTTCAGTCGAGAACGTCAAACATAGACGACATGGACAGAATGGGATCACCAATTGAACCGCTCCAGGCTTAAAAGTAGTCCTGAGTTGGTCACCGATCCCCCCGAGTGAGGGCCGGGTGGAGTCTTTGTTTGTGTGTGAGGCTACCCTCGTGAATGTCCATGAGTGCTATGGCCTGATAGACCTGTAGCAACGCCATGGCACTCAAAGAGGAGGCAGCTTGCCCACAGGCTTTGTAAGCTCTGTCTGTCTGAATGGACGAGAACATGCCTTGGGTGAGACGAGGATCCCCCTCCCAAAGGGCAGTGGCTGCCGGACCCAGGTGCACCTGTGTCGCGACAAACCGCTCCACTCGAGGCATAGCCTTGCAACCCTTCACCGCTCCTCTATCAAGGGTTTAGTGAGAGGGAGAAAGCTATTCAGGCAGTTTCTAGCAGAGAAAGGTGCCATCCACAACCTCGTTGTTGCCAGAACGTTAGCCAAAGTTCCGAGAATGTTCCTTGTTAGCTGGGAGAATATTGGTAAATAAGTGTAGATCATGGCTGTGTGTATCTTTAACATTTATTTCCTGTCTCTAGCTGTGCTCTGTCGATACTGTCTTAAAATGTTTTCACGTCGCTCACGCTTCGTCTTCTGTCTGTTGCACCAGATCAATAATATAAATCAAACTGTTATTGTGCTGCTCAGGTCTGTGTAATGGAAGATATTGGGGGTTACCAGCACTCTCACTCTTGTTAACAGCTGTGATCCATGTGACACTGTATGCATGACTAACAAAATAATGGCATGCTCTGAATCGCATGCCAGGCTCAGATCCTCACAGGAAGCACGCTGCGTCGCTACCCTGTTTCGCTCTAGTTGTCATGGTGTACCTTAGTCATAAATGTAAATGCGGCACAGTTTTACCACCCCAGTCTATTGCAGAAATGGCAGATTTACATGATACATGACTAGTGTTGAGATGATTTTCTGGCCTGGCAAATCAAACTAGTCATGTGAACTGGTGTGAGAATGGAGTATGATGCCCTTTGGGTGTAAGAAAGAAATGGAGTGCCTGCTCCACAAAGATTGCTTCTATTGTGACTGTACATTATTACAGAGAGAGGGGGAAAGGATAGAAGAAGTTTCTTGAGAAGGCTCAAACGATCCCGTGTTTACACCGGAAGAAAGATAAACGAGAGAAACAATCTCCACAGAATAATGTGCTTAGTGGAAGTTCTGCTTCTCTGAAGGCTACTGATAAGTAGTGAGTGTGTACCGCAGTGTGAGGTTGTTGAGCTCGCGGACAGAGAAACACAGTTCCAAACACCTTTGTGTCCAATGTTTCTCTCTCAGTTGAATCATAGTAATTCAAAGACTTTATAAATCAAAAAAAGAAAAAAAAAAGGGTATGATGACCTTTAGAAGCAAGTTCTCCTTCAGGGTTCTCCAAAAGACCAAACAAAATGGTTTGCTTTACTGTGTGGAAGAATTTTCTATTATAACAAAGGTGGGATGGGACATTTTTATTTTAATTTGGTGAAAGATGGCATTGGGGGGAAGAGCTTTCAGTCTAGATAGAATTGTATTGGACAAAAATATATAATATATACAAATATAATATATAGCAGATTTGTGTGACATTCCTACGCTAACTCACGACCAATTCGTACGAATTCGTACGAGTGATTAAAAAGTGGCTAATTCGTACTAATTCATACGACCTCACTCGTACGAATTCGTACGATTTGTCCAAACCCATGTGATGGTAGGTTTAGATGCGGGGTCAGGGGTAGGTCATTCGTACGAATTCATATTGGCCAATTCATAAAATATGTACGATTTAGCAAAAACGTACTAATTCGTACGAGGTCGTACGAAGTGTTACAAATTAGCCACCTCGTAAAATTCGTACGAATTCTCATGAGATCGGGTTGGACATTTTTTATGTTTGGGATTTTTGATCAATGCTTGCTGCATTCATGGCTGGCTTAGTCTAAAACTCTTGATTTATTTGCAAGAGACAGCTGTTTTCTATTGTGGCGAGCAGGACGAGGTCGAGGACCGTGAGTGAGCAGCGCAAGGCCGGTGCCGTGATTACTGATGAGCGACACCTGCAAAGCGCTCCGGTCTCATAGACAACAGTGAAGATCGAGAGAGGCCAGACCTGGATTTATGTTGTCTACTTTCGTTTTGTATTTGTTTATTTGAGTATTAAAGTTTGTTGAATGTTTGCCGGTCCCAGCCTCCTTCTTCCTACAACATCTAACCTCGTTACATCCATGTTGCCTCATTGCAGGGTTTCAGAAACTAGGTTCATAAGGAAACTACAGGGGGTTCATGAGTTGATGAAAATCTAAAAAATGAAATCATTAAAATGTAAACCAAGAAAATAAACTTGTTTACTTGCATGTCATGGGATCATTAAGAGACATCAGAGAACCATGAACAAGCAATTGTGTTGTTAAATTATTGAAACACTAATTAAAAAATGTTACGGGGTGTTTCAAGTAAATAATGTATTGCTTTATTGCATTGCATTTGCTTAGGACACATTGAGTCTCATTCTGTGCATGCATAAAGTATACTGTGTAAAATTGTTGTATAGATGTTTTCACACAGAAAGCTTGCACTAATATATATATATATATATATATATATATATATATATATATATATTCATACATTTTAAAAATGTCACAAATAAAAATAAATAAAATACAGTGTAATATTACATGTATGATATTTAAACACAAATCTATTTTTACAAACAGAATAACAAAGAAAAGTGACTGTAAAAATAGTAAGTAATAGAATATAAAGTTTTATTGGGTCAACTTGATTTAGAGAATGGCACATTTGCCAAACAAAGTGAACTGGAAAATTGTGCATGTTTATGCAAATTAACTGCCAGAACACACTCTCTCATTAGAACAAAGTTAAGAACAAATGTATCTGCATACGAACCTGCGTAAATCCACCAGAAGTTTATCCGTAAATCCAAATGAACTTTTCTGCGTACGTAAATTTGATAAATGAAAGTACATGTTTATTGTGTATGACTCATTCACAATAAATATGTAGCCTACAAGCAGTATGGTGGTAGAAAAGTCACCATAGGAAAAGGAAGTTGTGATTGTCTTTTCTTCCATATTTTGAAGTATTTTCAAGTAAAATAGCTTCACGAACAACAACAACAACAACAACAAAAAATGTTGGGCAGCACTTTAATTAGTCAATAAGGAATTGATTGGATTGATGGTTCAATCATTGCTGTTTACTATTGATGTGATCTCATGACATCCCTCCCTTACTCCAAACATGTCCTCGGAGAAGAGAGTAGTCAATTTTGTTTTTTTATGGTGACTTTAACTTTGGAAACGAGCAGAACACGATAAAAATGGTGTTTATGTAACACCCTCTGAAAATGTTCCAGTTGTATTGTGTTCACCAGAGTACATTTCAAGTCTAGCCATGCCTTGCAGCGAGCGAAAAGGTGTGAGGAACCGTAAAGCCATGGCTCCGTGGCAGATACAACCACATCTCGGAGAACAGGAGAAATGACAGTTATCCAGGCTATCAATTACTTTGACACATTGCGCGCCTGTGGCGTTCATTATATACACTCGCTGGCCTGAGAGGGCTGCGGCCATTCATCACCACAGTCAGTGAGTCTCAAGGCTGATGTGCGTGCTGCAAATGAGATTTTCTAATTACTCCCGCAATTTCTTTGATCGAAAGGGGGTAAACCGAGGGCATTAATTAGAGAACGCGTTCCGATGGATGGCTTTGTTTATTTGACATTCGTGATCATATGGACTTCTAGTAAAGCTTATGCTCCAGTAGGAATAAAAGAGTGCACCATGTCTTTCGAAGACATAAACATAAGCTTAAGAGAAATATAAAAAAATGTATGCAAATAAAACTCATTTCTATAGCCTACTACACACAACAGAAATGTCAGAGAGTTCTATTCTGGGTAATTGTAACCAGAGGCTATACGTTAAAAGAGTAGGCCTAATTCTGTACACATCTGTTTACCTCTCAAGCCTAAAATTAGATAAAAGTGACAATGCAAAACAAACGATTGTGGATGAAGGCAGACATCAGCATGCAGAAAACACACAGGATTGTGTATTGAATTACAGCAGTGTTTTTAGCTCATGAATCTTCTTATTAAAGGTTGCATCAGCGATTTCAGGCCCAAACAAAAATGATCACATTCAGCCTATAGGCTCTGAGATCTGCACACAAAAACAAATGGGTACAACCACCACTCAAAAATCAAAATAAACAGTGTTCTAACCAATCACCGACTGGGGCGGGTGTTTGTTTTTGCGCTCGTTCACGGTGCTTGCACGCGAAGTCGGAAGCCAGCGTCTATCAACCCTCTGCTATCAACGTACCAGATACATTTAACTTGGAAGAGGCAATCCCCAAGAAAACGAGGATTAGGGCGGGGGAATACCGTGGTTTATCGTCAAAGAAACGAAGGCTTTTGAACGGTGGAGAGAGAGAGAGACATTTTTTAATCGGACGCCGAGGTTGCACTGTTTCTTCTGGACAGGTGAGTAGCTTCTAGTGCTGACTTTTTTGTATGTGAACTGTGTGAAAATATAATTCTTTAAAAAAATTTGGGTGAAGCTCAACAAAACTTGGATAGCTCTAGCGAAAATCAGATTGTAGGGATTTAGTGTGTGAGTTGCGTTAGTGTCTACTTTGATGTGTAGCCATAACATTGTACTATTAACAACAACACTAGCCTACGTTCAGGACTAACGTTAGCCGAATAATAATAATAAGCTGTTATAATTTTATTCCAGATTGCTGTTACTATGAGTTTTCCCCATAACGTTAGATCTGTAGCTATATGACTGATTCTGGTACATTTTATCGTACTGCTGCTTCCAGTGAAGGGAGGGGAGAGCTAACAACTTGGTTTGTTTGGGATCTCGCTTCAAACACAAACAGAAGTGACGTCACCCACAATTGCTGATACAACCTTTAATAAATCCATTTACAGGTGCATCTATTGTAGAATCGGACTCTGTTGACATTTTTTCATTCTTTATTTCCTCTGCAAAAGGCGACTAGTTTACCTTGCTTGTGAGGCAACTTGCCCCTCAGCTTTGTAGGATCATTTGCTTCCCCCTCGTTTCTTGCTTTCTAAATCTGTATCCACTTTACTACTTTTGAGTACCGCTGCAATCTGCGGCTCAATATGAAGTCTGTATTTGTCACATTATCCGCAGCGCCCTACTGTTGTCCTAAAGCTGTTTGGCTTCCAAATGTCCAACTGTTTATACCCAGTGCCAGAGAGAGAGAGGGAGAGAGAGAGAGAGAGAAAGAGAGAGAGAACCTGCCAGGAAACAGACTGAGTCAGCATGGGGAGGGGAGTCATCGTCCCTAGAGCCTGGCGTTGGTCCAGCACTCGCCAAGTTATGACGATAACAAGAGAGATGAGAGCTGCTGGGAATCCCTTCAGGTGATTGTATAACAGAACTAGAGAGATACATGTAGTTGGGAAATGTGCAATCTGAGTTTAAATATGCAGATGATTTCTATTTTGCATAGGACTTGAAGTGTGCTGGAGGAGTCACATTGCATCAAATAAACATAATGTGGCAAAAGTTTATATTGTTGTATAAAAATCCATTTATAATGGGTGTAGATCTAAAAGCTCGAAGAGAAAAATTTCAATTCAATGTATCAATACAAATTGTCATTACAAAGCAGTATTAATTCTCAGTGAGCAAGTCAGGTGTAACACCACAGTGGAAACAATTATGGAAGATAGATAGGCTAATATAAATATAAGTGAGACAATTCGAGAATGGATGTAGCCTATTGATTTGTATTGGTTATTCCATTTTTTTTCTTCTTCTTCTGTCAGGGCTAGAATCTTTAGCTGTGGTCTTACATCCTTGGACCCCATTATGCTCCATTGAGGTCTGTGAACCCCAGTAAGAAAACCTGCAAATTTTATTGACTTATTCTTTGTTTTTTGCACATAGTACTGAACTACAAATAGTAACTTTTATTTAGATGGACACAATGTCCATCAGCTATGGGAGAATTAAGGCCAGTGGAAAAATCAATGCAAAATATGTCAGCTGCCGTCTAACACGGGCAGCAAATATTGATAATTTTATAGGTGAATAGAAGTTCTGTCTCACTCATATATGATTTAAACAAACCCAGTGATCTCTACGAAAGCTCAAAGTTTTGCAAAAAAAAAAATATATATATATATATATATATATATATATATGATTACATGCTGACTTTGAACAATTTCTTAACATTATTCCTCAGTATAACTTCTAGAGCAGGTTTGAAAAAAAATGTAGGGACAAAAGGTGTATTTACAAAAAAAATTGATATTATTGCTTTCTTATTCTACAACATTTTTCAATGGAAATATTCATTATTTGTCAGGTCTAGGTAAAGAATTGTGAAGATTTGGGCACAGAGCGCTTTGAAGGACTTTGTTTAATTAAAAAAAAAAAAACACACAACTTGAACCTCGCTAATGGGGAAAAACACAGTCAAGGGCAGCAGGACTGGAGCAAGGCAAAGCTTCCAAGACAAACAGGCAAGACTTCCACACCAGCCAATTCTCATCCCAAGGCATCATCTAACTGACGCCTTGGGAAGCATTTTGACCATGCTTCAATATCTGATGCTTTAGGCACCCTTTAGTGTCAGTTAGATGATGCCCTAGGATCGCGTCTAACCCTTACCCTACCCCAGACCTAAACCTACCCGCATCATCTAACTGACACTTTACCTGTAGCGTCAATTAGATGACGCCCTAGGATCGCATCATGTAACTGACGCTAAAGGGTGCCTAAAGCGTCAGATATTGGAGCATGGTCAAAATTGTCAGTTAGATGACGCCTTGGGATGAGAATCGTTGACATGACGGTCCCTGGCTTCCCTATCCCAGTAAATTACACATCCTTTAAAGGATTTTAACATCTTTTTTCTTTTCTTTCTCCCAACTCTGCTGCTTCCCCTCTTTCGACTTGCTGTATGTTCACATTCGCAAAGCTGTCAAGAAGCTGTCTTGGTCAGGTTGAGATTTCCAAATATGAATCAAATGGATGCTTCAAATAAATTATTTTTTTAATTTAGAAAAAAGAATGGTCAAAGAACCATTAATGAACCATTCATGCTTTATGATCCGAATTTGGAATTCTATTGACAGATCTTTTGTATATTCACCAGAGGGTGATTGGTTTTTATGAGAATTTATATGTAAGTGAATTTGCTGTAGAGCTAGAGCTTCTTCTTTGAAAACTTCAGGTGCCTGAAAGCATCAACACTGGCATTTCTGGCCCTCTGAGTATGAATGAGCTACAGAAGGCAATTAAGGGATGGTGTCTGGAAAAACACCAGGCATCGATGGTATACCAGTGGACTTTTACTGGCATTTTTGGTCACATGGCAAAAAAACAACAAGACAAATGCCATGTGCACACACAAACCCACAGGACAGAAGAGCACATGGGAGATAAACACACTCATCCACCATGTGCGCAAACAGAAAACAAGATAGATAGAAGTGCACAGAGCAAGATATCAGAACCCTGACCCTAAAACTCAAAACTCAACCAACACTGGACCGAAGTGTCAGGATCCAGACATGCCCCGAACATGCAAGACAGACACAAGAGTGCATGGTCCAGAGAACAACCCCAAAGCCGTATGCTCACAGAAACATGAGATAGACGCATGAATCTAAAGTCCAAAGGTAACAGGACCCTGACATTATCAGGGTCCTGTATATAAATCCTTTCCAGATTGTAATTTCATCTTTTGACAATGATAATATAAAAGCCATTTATTAAATTTTCCAAACTACTTGCTATTTTTCTCACACTGTATGCGATGAATCTGAATACATGACAAACTTGCATAGATAGGAGCCTTTATATTTTAGATTTAGATACAAGTGTTTAGAAGAAAAGCACAATGATAGCCTATCCGTCATTCAGAAACACGTTTGTTTTCTATTACACCTTAGGAAACCCTGTTCTAGATATTATTTAACATCTGATCATTAGCATCTCTAATTTCGGGTAACTGCTGATGCTGGAAGCATACAGTTCCTACTTTTAGACGTCATTTGCATGCGGAACCCTTTTTACGCTGTTTTTGGCTTTCCCTCAGCACCATCAAAAATCAATACCCTAAACCTAAATGACCTAGAAAGAAACAGTGCGAGCCTTTTACAGTCTGCAGTCGTGAACACCACCCCTTTAAGTTCAAATTGCAGTGCTGTCTCAATAAAAGAAATACGGCAAAAATTGATTTGCATGCCTTATGCCTAGGAGGAAGAAGTCTTTCATTTTGGGTCTGGGGAAATTCTATGCCCAAGTAGTGGAGCAAGAAAAATGGAGCTCCTTTAAAGTCTGTGTTCAAAAGGTTTTTACTCCCTGTTGTGGGTTTATCATTGTGCATTTCTTTTCTAATTGCCTCTGAGATATAACTTAGCTGATTATAGCTACTATACCACAGTGGGCATATTTTTTTTGTATTGATTTGCTATTTAAGATTTATGAGCAATTGTCAGGTAACAATCAATTTGCCTTCCTCTCAAATATTACGAGTGCTCGGCTTAATGCATTAAGTACAGTGGATTTTCTATTGATTAATAAATCTAAAGAGCTATGAAGTATAATATGAAAATGCAATATATGCACAAATAAGTTCGCTTCATTGCTCATAGCTGTTATATAATGGTTAGGTTGCTTTAAGGGCAAATCATTGAGCTGATAGAAATGAAACTATCTCAGCTGCTCATTTAAATTGTAAAGAGATGTATTAATCTCTAACCTAGATGAAGAGGACCTACACAATTTGTTCAGCAGTTCCACTTCAAGGTGCCAGCTAAGCCTGTGGGAGCAAAACATATGCTGGATTTCTCCGTCTCAGGCTGCTGTAAATTTATAATGAGGATGCACACTTCGGATTCATAAATCTCTGGGGTTGCTTGCAATCACATCCACATTTAACAATGTTGAACATTAGAATACCTTATTATTCGATAATGCTTAATCAACGCATACTCAAATTTCTCAATACGTTACTCTTTCAAAACTCTTCACACATTTCTCCTAACCAACTTTCAACTTGGCAAAGCAGTGAATATCACTTTCAAAATCCACTAAAACTACCAAAACACTTAATATGACTCATATCAACTCAGACTCCATTCTTCCATAACGCTAGCAAAGATTGTCAACCAAAAAACACACTTTAGGCCAGATTTACTAAACGGGGCAAAGTAGCGTGAGAGAGCAATTCCAAAGTAGCACCAATCACTGTTGCCAGATTGGAAATGTCCAAGTATCATACCAAAAGCTCAAAATGATCATATTTGGAAGAAAATTATACACAAATCAAAACAGCTATTTATAGACCAAAAATGTATTGACATGACCTGAAAAATGACCTAAGTGCTGCAGCAGGGAAAACAAAAATAACAGCTTTAACAGCAAGTCATGTATGTCAAGTGATTCAACAAACAAGAGGCCTGTATTGGATGTACCAGTTTTCTCTTTAATGAGGGAGCATTAGACTACCGAGAAGTGCACGTGCAAAACAAAAATGGGCATTTACCAATCAGTGGCCAATTTCAAACTACAATAAATTTTTAAACCATTTTTCAACAGACTTGCTAAAATCGTGAAGGAACCACCCCTAAACCAAGCCCCCATTGGATTAGAGAAAATTGGGTAAAGCGGTTGAAAATCCCCATTGTGGTTTAAATGACCCACTGACTGAGAAACACCAACTAGTATTACAGTGATACATGCCTGAATGATCTTGTGCTCATCAACTACAAATCACCATAAGTTCAATGTCACTGTCTCCACCCATGTGTGCTGTTGGCTTTCATCAACATTTCAATACTGATCCAACCCACATTAAACATTGAAATGTCAATCTCAACCAAAATGATGGTTTGGATCAAAACTCAACATTGATTTAATGTTACCATGCTATCTGGGAACCCTCAATGGCCAACTCCCTGATTCTGTTCACTAAAAAGATCCATTCAGATTGGTTCTCTGATTCGTTTAGCGTTGTTACATCATTACACTGGTGACCTGCAAGTCTTCTTATATGTAGAGTCACTGACAAAATCATTGGTTGCGTCCGAAATCGCATACTTGATTAGGTACATTCTATACAGTGAGAATATGTGTTGTATGAATGCAATTTGGACGCACTTCATTCACTATGTTGTCATTGTCACTGGACCTACCAGGGTCAGTTGCATTACTTCACTGTCATCCCTAAATTCTCTCCTGTGGCCTCATGGGATAGTAAAGAGTCCATTTAATGTCCACTTCAGAATCGCAGTGGAAACAGTATGGTCACAGGTAATGTTTTTCTCTTATGAGTACTGTGGATTTGGATATATTACACTTGTTATATGCGAAGAATGCGAGAATGCGAATGCGATTTCGGATGCAGGCAGTCAGTCAACGATTCAATCAAAAATACTGAGTATTTCAAGGCTTTACTGAGTGTCTTCAGTTGTGAATAGCTTACTTAATATTGCACGAGATTAAACACAGAGGCCTGGTTTCAGAGACAGGGTTTAGATTAAGCCAGGATTATGCCTTAGTTCCATTAGTTCGTTTAGCTTTTATAAGCGTGCTTTAAAGAACATTACTGGTGGACATGTTGAAACAGAACAATGGCACTGACATATTTTAAGATGTGTCAGAGCAAGTTGCTTTCAGTTAAAACTGCTCAAATATGCATTTTAGGCTGTGAAAAGGCTTTAGACACAAATAATATTCCTGTTATTTCTGTTAACACTGCTTTAACAATCTGTATTGTAAAAAGCGCTATATAAATGAAGGTGACTTGACTTGAAAGAGGAGGATTATCTTGATCAATTTGCAAAGAACTGTAACTATCGAGCAACTGAAATCTTAATCTCTTTAGGGTTGTTTTAATAATGGCATTTTCAGTCAAGACATCTTCAAAACAAACTCTAAAAAAAGCTATGCGAACTGTTGCTTTCTTTTCTTAACATTGTATGAACACCTAATTTTAGTGTAGACTTTAATATTTTTATATTAAAGCCGTGTTTGTTCTTAAATTTACAGTAAACAGTACAACAACACAGTATAAATGCAGCAAAAACAGAAATGTCAGGTTCCTCTGGCATTGTCCTATCCAGAAGTGGAACAGATCGTATCTGCTTGCCCTTATTTTCCCCTTTCTCTGCTGTTCTCTCATGTCAGAAAAAAGATATTAACTCATTCACAGACATCTTGTTTCGGTGATATTCCAGATAAGACGACAGAAGGGTTGTTGAAGACCATTATCACACTAATGTTACTTAACCAAACCAATCAGCAATCCCAAATCTGCCTTGTGGTGGGAATAGAACTCATCAACAACTCACAATCTACATTAAAAACCATTTAAACAGCCTTGATGAGTCATTTAATCCACATTACAGCCTCTGAGAGATAAGACAATTGCAGGACTTGCGGTTTGGCATCAGTTCATCCAAACACAGCACAATGTAGTAATATAAACCCTCTTGACAGAATAAACTATCTCAACACAAATTTAAATGGAAACTGTTCTTGAGGTAAACTGAACTGTTTGCGGAGCTCTGTTTATAGTCTGCAGAGCTTCATGGAGCAGATCCACATGCTGAGAACTATTTCACTTGTTGCCATAGTATTCACATCTATTCCTCTGTATCACTGCCCGCTAAAGAGCAGAGAGGACCCCAGTTTACCATTCGACCCAATTAGAGTGAAGGGTGAAAGGTGAGCTTGTGTGGTTGTGCTGCTACAGCGCTCATATTTTATCCTCTTCCATCTATATATTTATGTATGCCAGTGGCAGCCCATTGGAAATCCATGTAGTAGTTCTCATCCTGGCATTCGCTCTATTGATTATGTGTCCAGATAGCTAGAGAGCAGGTCTGTGTGAAGTGGAGCAGAAAGAGAGGATGGAGAGAGGAGAGGAGAATGAGAATGAGATGGGAGGAGCAGGAGGAGAGAGGAAGCCATTTGAAATCTTTGGATTCAAGAGGAAAGGCTGTAACCCTAAACTCGTCTGCTATTTTACAGAATGGTGTTAAAGCTAAATATCGACCACTGCACTGCTCTTGTGTTCCTAGTTCCCCTGAGAAACCCAGATTAGAAAATTCCCAGTTTCAGTGCTAGCTAACAACCAGAGCTCGCTGCATGCTACCACTTCCTTTAACTGTGTACAAGTTCTTCTGGGAAGTTCCTTATAGGTTTGGAAATAGTAATTAAGACGTGATGTACATTCAAGTGATTTTGGCTGGAATGAAATAGACTAAGCAATTCATTCTTTGTTCTTTCTTTTTCATTTACTAACAATGACAGAAAGTATTTTAATGATGATGCTAATACAACAAAGATGCAAACGATCCCCATTGGGTGTTTGATGTTAATGTAGCCTACAAATTTACCTTTTCTCAAGCTAGGGAATGTACTTTGGTTGCACAGAAGGAGCCAAGTTACCTTGGTCCAGTTGGTCATCATAAATATAATGGCGAAAAACATTTGTGTCCATTGACAGACATTTATAAGGAAGCCATACAGCATTTTAACAAAATACACACTACCATTCAAAAGTTTCTGGTTGGTAAGATTATTTTCATATTTTTGTCTCTCATGCTATCCCAGCCCAGAATGTGTTGGCTATCCAGTATGTTTTTATTTGCACTAAAGGACAGTAATATTATTTTTTAATGTAAAATTATTACAATTAAAAAGAAAACTTTTCTATTTTTATATATTTTAGAATGTAATTATGTATATTAGCAAAGCTGAATTTTCAGCAGTCTTCGGTGTCACATGATCCTTCAGATCTTGATTGTTACGTTACGGTGAAGATTAAGATGCAGAGAAGTGTAGCAGAGCTAATTGCAGCTTTACTTTTCAAAATCAAACAAAAGATGAAATCCAAATAAATAAATAAATAAATAAAACATCCTGTGCTCTAAACACAACCAACACAACACAATGACCTAAGGCCATGTTTACACAAAGCTGGGTATTAAGCGAAAATAACATTGTGCGCACACCCTCATAAATACGCAGTCGAGCACCATCATAACTATGCCAAACCTATTGGCGGCAGTGTAGGGAGAAGGATAAAGCCATGAAAGCCAATCAGAATCCTCAGAATCAACAACAGACAACTTAAAACGTCATTTCTCCCAGTTCATATGACAACAGATAACCGGTGTTTTCAGAAATCTCCACTTTGGCCGGCGTTTTAAGAAATAATCGTTTTCTGTGATAAAAACGGGGTTTTCGTGTAAATGAGAGGCCAAACCACAGGGAAATATCTGCGTTTTCCCTTCGTGTAAACGGGGCCTAAGAGGACGGAAGGCATTATATAGGCTAGTCTACACACAAGATAAAATGAACTCAATCACAAAATGAAAACTGAAATTTAGCAAACTAAAAGTCCTTGAAAATGAGACCAAACCTTCAGCATGACATGACCCTCATGGTGCTCAAGAAACATTTCTTATCATTATCAATATTTAAAGCTGCTGTGTTGCTTAATATTTTTTTTTAGAAATTCTTTGATGTACAAGATGTTTTAAAGAACAGCATTTTGTAAATGTAAAAGTGTTAAAGTTTTTTTTACATTGTATGTATAAGTTTTTATATGGTAACTTTTGATCAATTTCATGCATCCTTACTAAATAAAAGTATTCATTTCTTTAAAAAACAAATCTTACCTCAGAGCTAAAACTACAGCTAAACAAAAGTTAGTTTAAACACTAAAGACACACAATTATAACATATTCAATTCATGCCTTAAATTGGAATGACTGGGCTGGGCTTAAGAAAATTCCCCAGTTTCCCATTGATAATTATCTTTATGGTGGGGATTTCAGCTTTAGGAGGGCTCATCCTTTACCTAGAAAAATGAGCTGTTGTGGCTCAGAGGAATATTTTTTGCTTTACGAGGTAGAGATCCTGAGTTCTTGCTTGACTGCCTTCATCTGGAGTATTTGATTGCACTTTTTTGTCATTTCAATGGAATAGAGAGTGTTAAACAAATACATGCATCTGTTTAAATAGGGTCTGTGTACAAATGCTGGCATGCATCATTTATTCTAAAAGAGCAAAAACAAAATGACATTATTGATTACTGAGAGGAAAATATCACTCTGTAAAAGATGTGTGTGTTGGTTAAAAAAAAAACAGTGGAAAGATAGGCAAGAAAAGAAGCAGAACGTAACTGATGACATTTGTGAAAATGCCAATGCAGCTGATGGATGGAGGTTCTCGTTGGCAGGCGGGAACACTCCTCACGGCAGGCGCTGAGCGACACCAAAGAGGACACAGTCAAAGAGAATCGGCAACCTCTTTAATTATCACCACAACTGAATATCATCAGGCCTTCTGCAGGAATATTTATCCATAATTAACTCATTACATATTAATAGTAAATGCACTTTGATAAATGTTTAAACAGCAACATACTGCAGGAACCGCCAAACAAATATATGGTGAACTAGACAAAATGGTGGATCCCACACAGAGCAAGTGGAATGGAAACAGCCTGTTAAAGGTAAGCAGTATAATTCATTTCAATTAAATAATGTGCCTTTTATGGCACAGACGAAAATGTGAACTCAAAAGGCGCACTGATCAAGAAGTAAAATGTAGCTTTTGACCTGTTGAAACAGGGTCATTCTTCATTAAGAGCAATGGTATGTGAAAAGGAAAGAGTGCATAAATCTGTTCCCCCATTTTCTGCCTGATTGCTTAACATACTGCTCTCCTAGGCTGTTTTTTCTCCTCTCGCCTTAATTCCTTTTCTGTGCCACTTAACTTCACTTTCATTCTTCTCTATATCCCTATCTCATGCAGGGCTCTGGTTCCTCACAACAATCTTTGACATTATATTGGGTTTTGGATGCAAAGGTCAAAACCATACAGAATTTCTTATTTGGTTGTGAAATAAATTCAGTCTCTATATTAAAAGAAGCATATGAAGAGTGTTTATAAAAGTATCAAAAATATAATTACAGATTTAAAAAGTATATGTTTTGAGATTTGCACCTTTTTCTAAAAAAAAATGTGACAATAAAAATTACAATAAAAAGTGTTACCTACAAAGTATTCCCAATATTTTACCAAAATACACCATATTTCAAAACACATTACTGAACATTGTTTGTTGCTGGATCTTATTAAAAAAAATGTAATAATAAATGTTATTACCATTAAATGTTATATAATAAATATTACCAAATGTATTAACTTGCTCTGCCTCTGAAACATCTTTCTTTTTCAGATGGCATCAGCAATGCTGCCTACTACTTTATCCCCTCAGTTCCAATCTGGAAATACTTTTCACAACCTGTCAAATCCCAATGATTAAAACGAAGTCCTGCCCAACAATTCTTCCTGTTTAACTTGGTAATACATCAGATTACGGTATAGTAAAATGTTGTAGTTGATGCGTATTTGCAGTCTCACAGATGTTCACTTGCCCATTTCCGTGAAGACTGGAGTGTGTATCATATTATGATTCTTAAGGATTGCTTAAGAGTGCCACAACCTCAAATAACATTTGCGACTCCACAGCAACCCAAAGGTCTATGTAGCATTACATCACCAAAACATGCTTACTTTGAAAAAGTACGCAGTGTTTCTTTTTATGGAACTTTTCTGAATGTTGCTCAGATTCTTACAGGACTTTAGCCATAAAGCTCACTCCAATGTCAAAATAACAAAGCTGTGTAGTTCTCTAAATTAAAGCATGGAGAGGTGATATGGTCAGAGAAGCAGCATTAACAGATGGGGCGATCAACCTTCCATTTATATCTAAATTGAATCTACTCCACTATCATCTAAAGCACAACAGTGTGTCTTTTGAGAAAACACAAATATGGAAAGACGCCTCCTTTTGCACCTAACACATTAAAAGTCCGCAGAGATAGATGATGTGGATTCAGTAGCACATGTAGTCCTCTCATGACCATAAAAAGATACTGTTTTAATTTTCTCATGATAGTACTGTCTCTCTCTCTCTCTCTCTCTCTCTCTCTCTCTCTCTCTCTCTCTCTCTCTCTCTCTCTCTCAGGGAGTTTGTTTGCTGTGATGAGGAGCAGTGAGTTTCTGCTTGATGAGGGCTTTTGTGTTTGCTGGCTTTGTACCCTGCTGAATAACACACCAGACACTCTCAAACTAAACAAATACTGAGAACGAGGGCAAAGTAATATGTCTAGTAATCACAATAATGTTAGTATGCTCACAAGCACAAAGGCTGACACGTAAATATACAGATACAAGGAAAACGCTTTATCTTTACAGTTTGACAGATACATTGAAAAAGGACAGTCTTTATCTCCTAGCATGGGTTATTAGCTCTGTTTTAAAACCTAGTGAGCTGCCTGACTGTGTTTCGCCAATAAAGCTGACTTCTATGGCAGCATACATGGAAACCATTTATTTGGAACACTACAGATGCAGAATGTACACTGTAAAAAAAAAAAAATAATAATCCTGTAAAAAAACGGTAAACTACTGGCAGCTGTGGTTGCCAGCATCATACCGTAAAAATACGGTGTGTTACTGTTTTTGTGTTTGAGCATAGCTGTTAAATTAAAGTTTTATACTGTAGCTGACAATATGGTATTTAGCTGTTAATTTCAAAAACAGTAACACACCGTTTTTTTACGGTATGATGCTGGCAACCACAGCTTCCAGTAGTTTACCGTTTGTTTTTTTTTTGTTTTTTTTTTACAGGATTATTTTTTACAGTGACTATCTCTCTTTCAGTTAAAGAATTGGATTTGAATTAAATTGGTAACTAGCAACAGAAATTGGAATGACAGAATGGAATTTTACTGATTATTAATAATTTATGTCTGTCTGTCTGATATGATTCTATATTGTACTTTGTTCGATCGATCTGTCTGTCTATCGTTCTATCCGTCCATCTACCTAAAACCAACAAAGCTTTAAACTTTAAGTATTTTCAACTTGTAAACAAGGTAAATCAACATCTAAAGTCTGTCTTACGTTTTTTTTTTATAATTAAAAAAGCCAATTATATTCTACTTACATTCAGATTTGAAATGTATTTCTGCATCCTGTTTGTTACAACAATTCAAATTCAGAAATTTAAATGCAATTTAAAAGAAATTCTTAATTCGGTTCTGAATGTGCAGGAGACATGAGAGGAACAATGTGCATAAATAAAGCGAACACAATTTCTGGGTAATATAATTGTATTTGAATTAGGCTATTTCAAAATCTTTTCAATACTGACTGAATGATAAATGTATGATATCTGTCCCTCATGGCATTTTGGATGAAATTGTTGCGATGCATTTTGAGAGTACATTCTCTATGAATGTACGTGGTGCTGCCATTTTAAGATGCATAATTGATGCAAGATGCAAAAACCCTTTGTATAGAAACAGTGCCTATGATGTCTTAAAATGCTGCCTAGTGACAGCTCAGGTTTCGGAACTGAGCAACCATCTCCAGCTGTTTGTGATCAAAGTCTGTTTCTTTTAATTTTGCTTAAGGAACAGAGCAGTTACCCTATACATTACAGTAGTGGAAGCGGTGGCCTTTAAAACTGTCTGATATTTCTATTTTAGTACACGATGGGGAATTATGGATAAATATAGCACCCTAGTGAAAAAGGAAATTTATTTGCTAAATACAGAAAAAGCTGAGAAATCTATTAGCTGAGCCATTGCATGTAGTTAGAAGACATGGACTGGTTTCTGCTCATTTTCGATGGAAGCCTGGGCTTGAGATGAAGGATTGGGAATTAGAAAAGCCTCTCCATAATCTCCTCCAACACCATAGCAGATATAAATCCTTCCATGAGCTCTTGAGACGAGATGCTGCTGTTGGTGAGGGGCAAAGTCTGATGGAAAATCTAGCCTGCTCTCGTTGATGACATTCCCAGATTAACGGCTCATGTGCTGCCATAATTCAGGCCAGGGGACCACAACTCAATGTGTCATCTTGTCCACCAGCACCAGTTGGTATGTATATGCACTGTGTACAAAGCTCTCCCAACTGTTTCTTTCAAAGCAAAATCCCTCAAGTCGTCACTGCAGTATGATTTAATGCAAGGAAGGAAGTATATAACAGAAGGAAAAAGCTTAGCTAGCATTCCCATTCATCTCAATGGCAGTTGCTCAATAAGAGCATAACCCATTTCACACTTTTAAGAGCCCTCAAAAATGGCACTGGAAACACAATAGATGAATTTTACAAACCAAACTGAACCAACACTGAACTGAACTCAACTGAAATTTTGCAACAGAATTTAATAATTATTTTCCTGTTCACCACAGTAAAGCTGTTTTGAAACAATCCATATTGAATAAAGCACTTGACTTGACGTAAGATGTATTAACAGCATCTACCAGCAGGGGCTAATAGGCCTGTGCTAACGCTGTTCCCAATACGCGGTTTTCCGGTGGAATGGGGCTACTTTTAAGTTTATTACCGCATATATATATATATATATATATATATATATTTTTTTTTTTTTTTTTTTTTTTTTTTTGGCCGCTCTGACAAAACACCCCATAGACATGCAAAGTGGAAAAGAGGCCGCCCGATGGAGAAAATCGCATTGGGCTATTTTTGACTGGCCATTGGGCTACTTTTGTTGCACAGACCTGGCAACCATGTGTGCTAACCAGACAAACCTTGACCCCTGGGTTTAACAACACGAAGCTCATTAAAAATACCATTTCCTGAGGTGTCAACAAAAGCTTGAAGTTTACACCTCTGCAGAGTTCACACAGTCATCGGTCTGACACCTGATCCACCCTCAGGACAAACCGATAGGACCAAAACAATGAAAAGTGCTCACTTTAGCACTCTAGGGCACTTTCTCTAGGATTTTCCCCTGGCTTTTGTTTTTGTTTGGAGTAATTCATCAGGCACAAGCATAAATGTCTGTGAAATAAATAACAATAATAGAAAAAAGCCATGTACTGTACATGTTCTCATCCTGCTTTCAAGGTGCTACACCCCCCCCCCCCCCCCCAAGCCCCCAAGCCCCCAAGCCCGCCAAGCCCCCGCCACCATGTAGTTTAAATTGGGAGAATCAATTAATATGGGACATATGTTGGTGTATTTTGTAATTAGTATTATTAGTATTGCTTGCACGCATATCACATAAATAGAACATGTTAGTGAGATGGGGCGGGGTGAGAGGAGGCTGGTTATGACTAAGGCTGAGTTACTGTATGTTCTAACACTGACTGCAGCAGCACAAGAAAGGGAGGGAGACAGACAGAAGGAGAAAGAGGGGGTGAGATAAAGAAGAGTGAGAACAAGAATCAGGGAGAGAGAATGCAAGATATAGGCTCATATGTGCAAGAACTCAGAGATGGGAAAAATTCTGTTGATTTAAAGGGACAGATCATGCAAAAATGACAATTCTGTCATCATTTATGCCAAGCCATTCCAAACCTGCAGAACAGAAATGGTGTATTTATATTGATAAATATTTATATAGGAGGCTACAAATGACACAAATGCATCATAAAAGTGGTTTGTAGCCTACAACTCATGCGCTATAGACCCCTTGACATTTAAGTCTCTTCCGGTTAGCTTTTTACAATGGTGGAGCCCGACAGATACCGCTGGACCAAATTTCTCTGCAACCTGCCTGAAGTCACATATGACTATGTGGTTCGGATTGGTAAATGAAAACTCTCAAGTGGGAAAGCCTTGAAAGTTGTGGAATGGCTGCCCTCCCACACCTCCCCCACACACTTAAATACACCAGCCCTAAATTACCTCATCCACCCATTCCCATATAAGGGTAACAAACAGAAAAAAGGAAGAGAACATCCCCTACTACTGAATTCGGAAGCTTGTTTCTTTCACTGAAATAAAAACATAAAAAAGGTAGTTGTGAGTTTATATGAAATTTTTGACTATTTCTGGCAACTGCAAGTTTATTGCCCAAATTCTGACTTTATAAGTCAAGTTTAGGCTATATCTTGCAATTCTGAGAAAAAAAGACATAATTGCGAGAAAGTTGGAATTATCTCTAATTTATTTATCAGTGGCTTCCATAATGGTCTCTGGTCCCTGCTAATTAGGACTGGCAATACTCTGGGCCCTGTAAGCATGCATGCTCTAGCAGAGCATGTTCTTCATCCGTCCTCAGTGGCATTGAGGTGCACAGTAGGAACTAACACAATTATCTGCTATGACCTTTCAGCAAATCCCCTGGCATCGTATGCCTCTCCTGAGAGACTCCGGCCAGCCCCGAGAGAGTATGTACGTATGTGCATATGTGTCTGTGTCTCCAGAAGGACAGCAGAGCTGGCGAGGACACATCGGTCCCGCCCTGTGATTATTTTGTGCTAGTGAGCACACCAGGCAAACCGGGAGTCGCTCCAATCAATATGTGGCTTTTCGCATTTTGTAACAGGTGGAACATCCACGGGGATGACAACCTGACATTATGATCTAATAAAACGCTTCACATACTCTCAGAAGTCTTCGGAAGTCTTGATATTATCACTTTCGAAAAAGGGGCACTGCGTTTTTCAGAAAAAGAATTTAGTATGGAGCAAAATGTCAGTGAATTTACATTATGAAAGTTTTATTAAAAGATTTATTGGCAGTTTGGTTTGATTGTGATGAAATAAAAAAGTACGACGAAAATGATGGCAAGAAACGTCTTTTTACTGTTATTCTCTCGGGCTGCACAGAAAAAAAATCATAGTTTGCGAGTCTTGCAACCAATATATTCTTATTTATTGAAATAATAATTCAGAGCAGATTCTTTTTATTGAATTATAAATATATAGCACGACTCTGTGTGCTCCAATTCATGAACAAATTACTCTGAAACATACAGCATGGTCTGATTCAAATGAGCCGGTTCAAAACATGAAGGTACCGATGTAATATGATTTCCAAAATAAATGACTTATGAGCCAGTGCTTTTTACTGAGTCAAAACAGCACAATTTGGAAACAAATGTCTCTTGAAAGTTGGTTCTTTAATAAATAGTTACAGAGTTGACTGTCACTTTGCATTAGCAGACAGAGAACGTCATATAAGCAAAATGAAAAACAGCCTAGCCAAATGAGTCAAATCAGAATCAAATCATCTGTGGGTTTATTACAACACTAGTGGTGTTATTTTATTTGAACACTTTTCACAAATGCGACTTTTCTGCAATATTATTGTACTGTGCATACTTAGTTTGATTAAAAAGTATAATTAACTGTATTACTCTGTTTATATCAATAGCAACATACTGTAATAGGGAATTATTAATTATATTCATTAGAAATGTAATTTTAATCTATGCTAATGACAGACATTAGACTTGCTAAGAGCCTCTGTAAAAAAATAAATAAATAAATCTGCCAGGACATTAACCGCTAAGTTTACAGACTAAAACACAACACAATGCAATGAGTAATTCAAAAGGAGAAACCCTTCTGAGAAATCAATATGAAAAAATCCTTTATATTATAACAGTACATTAGCCTTATTTTTACAGACATTTCTTAGAGTGCACTCCAACCGCCATCATCCCAGATGCCTTTAGACTCCTGCAGCAGCACTAAACACTGTGTGTGCTATTAAAAAGAAAAAAAATGGCCAATGCAATTTCTATGTAAATGCACAACAGAGCCAGGCAAGTGACTAGAATTGAAAACACCGTGGACATTATTACACCAACAGAAAGCAGCCACAAATCAAGTTGGGATAAAAAAAATCTACACGACTACAACGTACTTGGCTTTTCTCTGACCCTCTGAGCAAAGCTGTGATTTAGAAAGGATATTTGCCATTTACCCCTTTACAAGAGTGACCTTTTCCCTTTCCAACACCTACACACATTATCAAACACAAATATACCTGTACAAAACAGAGTAGCCTACCACCTGCATCCTCACTGGCAATTTTGTCTCGGGCTGCTTTAGCAAACGGTGGACAGCCTATAAAAGTATAATTGATGGTTGCTTGTGAATGGACATTTCCCCCCACTTTTTTAAGAGTAGCTGGAGAAAATGAAAGGTCACACAAGGGGCCTGGCTCATTTTATGGCACCATGGAATTATTTCTTGAATCATCGTCTCTTTCAAGGTAAAGAACATGGTCTCCATGGGAACCAGACTGTCTGAACTTTCATGTTCTGTCAAGTAGACTCTTCTGTCCTAATGACCAGTCACGCTGGAATTCTCAAACTGCATTGTAATATGATCAAACCCAAAAAAAGACAATGGGAAAAAAATGATTCACTCTTCCATTAGGGTCTGGATGGCTGCCATGTAGATAATAAACAGCCCCCTATAAAATATGAAAGACAACATGACGGAATTACATCCCTTGATGTTGTAAAAAGGAGGTCCGATGTCTAGTTTAATGTCGGTTGGCTGTTGACTGGTCCTAGCGGACCAAGAGTTTATTGGTCCTACCGGACATGGAATTTATTATTTATTGTGCTTTGAAGTCCTTCACAAAAATGGATTATGTGTTTACCTTTGTGGAGTTTCCTACTTGACTTCATCTGGGAAGTTGAATCTCGCTATCGCTTTCATTCATGTTGTAATTTGAATCCTCTTGTAATGGTAATGTAGGGTTTGCATGACAATTACTGAAAAATATAAATATGTAATGGGCTTGCTCAGATGCTCACTTGAGATCGCAGGTTCAGCCTGTCAGTTGTAGTTACCTCAAGGCAGAACAAGGGCGCGTGTTTATCATGACAACTCTGAAGAGATTAAGCATGGTAATGAATATGACAATGTTAATGTAAGTGGTCTTTGCAGAATAGTTCTGCTACGGTGGGAACTTGCTTCTGCCAATACCTACACCGATACGCTGCTGTTAAAATGTAAGACATACTACTTCAGCACAGATAGCATATATACAATTACTCATAGCAGATCTATATAGGTGGAGCTGGGGAAAGGGGCGGGTTTCAGAGGAACTCGCCGTGTGCCGTGTTAACGCTGTAAATATCAGTTGCGTTAAAACCTGTGCCACCTAGTTCGATGATGTCAGAACTTGGTATAAAATGTATTAAAAGTGCAAGAACACTTTAATTGATCAAAAATGATGAGATACTTATTTCTAAGTAAAAGTCTTAAGTAGTCTAATGAGATAAGACCTTCATTTGGTTACACAAAACATTAAGCGGTACAACTGTTTTTAGCATTGATCCAATTAAGAAATGTTTCTTAAGCACCAAATTAGCATATAAGAATGATTTCTGATGGATCATGTGACATTGAAAACTAGAGTAATGACCACGGAAATTTATTTTAAAACATTAAATCTTAAACAGGTTAACCGTTTAAAGTATAATAATATACCACAATACTGGTATTTTTACTGTACTACAAATACAATACTGTATTTCGATCAAATAAATACAGCCTTGGCGAGCATAAGAGCCTTCATAATATATATAATTAATTTCTTATAAATCTTACAATAACACTATGTAGTTTTTCAACTCTCATAATATATTTCCAAGACCCTTGTGATGGTACATCGACTTACAATAGGTTAAATGACACGTCTGCCAAAGCCTGAGGTGGTCTATCGCTTTTTCTTTTACAGCAGCGCTTGACACTTGCCTCGTTCGGAGAGAGAAGACTCTGCACCGCAAGCACTGAATATGGAAAAAAAATCGATTCGTGGCTGTTGAGAATCGATTTTGAATCGACCACATTTTAAAAAACAATTACCGGTAATCGAAAAATCAATTTTTTTTTTGCCCAGCCCTACTATGTAACTTCAGGTTTCGGAGCTCAAAAAGAACTATAACAATTTGACTGCTTTACGGTATATGTCACTTCCACCACCACTTCCTAAAATTGGGATGTTAGAGTCCAACCACCGTTTGTTTTCTGGCTTTCATGCTTATGTTCTTGTCATGGCCAAAGCGGTAACAAAAACTAAGAAGACAAAGTGTAATATTCTGGTAATCACTGAATATTTGCGATACTGATTTACTGTGCCACGGAAAGATGGCTGGGGATTATGGGGATTAAAGCACAATTAGATGGATGCACGTTCACGAATAAAGGTTCCAAGTTTGTTCGGCACTCGCTGTACGTCTCCTTATTCATGACTGCACGCCCTGTGCAATATAAAATAGTAAACAAGAACAAAACGACAAAGTTTTTGTCGGAGGACACAAAATGAGAACAACCTTATTATGGTAACTGAATGAAGGTCACAGAATGAATAGTGATTTAGAACTGTAGTTGCTCAAAAAGCAAGAATTAGCAACATAGATAAGGGAGCAGTAAGGAGATTTTTTGCTACTATGTAAACAATGTAGCAAAAGAGCTACTAAAACGGTATCACCTTTAATATTTTTCAAATAAAATGCTCAAGATTTTCACAGAAAATGTAAATGACTACTAGATGCTAAACTGTTCTGCAATTAGTTTTTAAGTTTAACTTTTTATCCTTGTGGATCTTGCTGTTATACCGTTTCACGTTTACTGTGACACAAAATAAAAACTATATAAAGCAAGTAATGTCATTCTTTAGTGTTTCTACGTTTTTGATGTCTTTCATAAAATCTTGTATCAAACTCTACCTTGTCTGTGGCAATTGTTGATTCCAAAGCCATCCTGGATAAACAGCGAGCGTGCGTGTGCAACAGTAGGCTGCGGTAGATTATTTCCAAATTATTTCTGACAGAGGTAATGGACAATTCCGTTCCTTCCAACCTGTAGGGCGACCGCAGAAAAAAAGGAATGAATGTTAGTGGTATATTATGCTATTTTGCATTTTATGTGATGAATGTGCACAACAATTAGAGGCAAACCATTTATATGATTTTATCATGTATATCTTTTATGCTGCTTCCTGAATATTTCAATTGTTTTCATGACTGGAATGACCCTTGTGCATTTCACCTTTCACAACTTTTTTCCCCCTCACATTTTTCCATTCAAAGGCACAGTATCAAATATTAAACTACTTGCCATTTTAGAAAGGTCAAACTGTTGTAAAACATTACAAGTACAAAACGGATGAAACTGACCCATTTCAACATAAGATAAGTTTACGCAACATTACTTAAACCGAAGAACCTTTTTCAGTCACTGTTTGACAATATATATGTGATATATTATCTGTATTATTTGCTAACTAACACCTTTCTGAGAACTGAGAATAGATTTAGATAGAGATCACAGGTCAGAGAAGGGTCTGTCCATGTAGCCTCCATGCTGACCTTTGCATAACCAGCCCAGAGAGCAGATCAATGAATGAGCGCTGACACTATAATGAGATCAAGCAGGAACCAGTGTGCTGGGGAAAAGGTGTGAGTAGAAGAAGGCATTTGTGAAGTGTCTGAAATAAATAAGGATTGTGAAATGGGAGGAGAGGGAAAGATGAAGGTGAGTATTGAGTGGTTTTAATCAACACACCCAGGGTCCATCAGCCCTGACACATTTCACACGCTTTGTTGGATATGGGCACAGAGCCACACACACATACACGTACAGTAGATTAACAGTGCAATAGGAAGCCTATGAGTCTGAAGGGCACACAACTCAAAGGCCAGAATGATATTACTCATTTTTTTCCCCAAATGATGATGCTTTGCTTTTTAAAGAGTCCACTCCATTAGGCTCTTATTCTCTTCTAGGGTTTCCCCAGCCAGGCTGGATTGGCTGGAGTGCTGTAAATGATTTCCCATTGATAGCAGTGTGTGTATGATAAGGGGTATGAGAGTGAGAGAGAGAGAGAGAGAAGAAATCTATTTTTAGGCATCGTAAAGGTATGTGCGTCTGGACCGGTCACATTATTATTCGATTAAAGCGCTCAAGAGAGAAATAAGAGATATCACTGAGGAGGTTTCCTTTGAAATATTTTTTCCTTTGGCCTTTAAAGAATAATTTTGTTGGTATAACCTATATTTAGAATTATTTAATACAAAAACTGATTTAAATCAAACTGGTTATTTTAGATGTTACCACACAAAGCGTTGTTTCTAACTTTACAAAGCATTTTTACTGTGATGTTTTGTCCTTTTACGTCTGAATCAAAAATGTCTGTTTTGGTTACTCATCCTCAGTAAAAATTTCAACTGTTTTCTGGAATACTTGATTCTGATTGGCCAATCGCACCATCCAGCAGTTAGAGGTTCCCTGTTGTTCTTGGCAACAGTAGCTATGTTTCCATCCACACGTTTTTATCAAAAGCCTTATAGAAACATTAAAATTCGTCTGAATTCCAAGAATAACGCAGACTGATCTCATCAAATTGCGTCCAATTTGAAATCAAATCCAATTCGTATTTCTATTTTTGGCGTGCTTTCAACACGCATAATCGATTTTCAGCATTTATGAACGCTGTTGACTTAACGTTATTACTGTATATATAATAATTATATGACCTACCCCAACCCCGTCCCTAAACCTACCCGTCACTGGGGTTAATAGCATTTATGAGTCTTACCCTACCATCCCATGAAAAAATATCGTTCCCCAGATGTAGATCTACACCTTTTGCTTCATTTCGCTTAGACATTTAACGTTGTGTGCGCGGAATCACTCGGACATTAATGGCCGACGCATACACGCGGATAGCTCAAAATGCAAATAGATAACACGCCACTTGACTTGAAAGTGGCGTCTATGTGTACGCAAAAGTCATGACTTGAAAGTGGCATGTATGTGTACGCAAAAGTCATGATGTCATGTTGAATAACGAATCAAATGAAATTTGAAGTTCGGTCTCATCGGATTTTATTTTGATCGGTATACGGCTTATGCGATAAACGCTGATGGACACGTTATTTGTTTATTTATGTTATTTGCTTATGGAAACATACATTACTATTATAAAATATATGACCCCCATTCAGAGGTGTCAAAAGTATTCACATTAATTACTCAGGTAGAAGTATAGATACTAGAGGTGCGTTCCATTCGACCGTAAGTGGACTGCGAAGTGGACTTCACAGGGTATTTTGCCATTTTAAGTGAGATTCCAATTCGATGGGAACGAACATGTTCAGTTCGAAGGGCACTGCAAACGACATAGGGAATAAGGGAACATTGATACATCACTTCACAGGAAGTCAGTGAAGTCCACTTCAAGTGAAATTTGTGTACTTGTGTACCCCACTTGTGTAGGGACCCAGTCGAATGGAACGCACCTTAGGGTTTAAAAAAATTCTGTAGAAGTATCAACTCAAGTAAAGGTGTAAAAGTACTGGTTTCAAAACTACTTTAAAGGGATACTCCACTTTTTTGGAAATAGGCTCATTTTATGATTCCCCCAGAGTTAAACAGTGGAGTTTTACTGTTTTCGAATGTATTCAGCCGATTTTCGGATATTTAGAAGAATATCAGTAACCAGACAGTTTCTGGTCTCATTTACTTCCATAGCAGGAAAAAAAATATACTATGGAAGTCAATGAGACCAGAAACTGTCTGGTTACTGATATTCTTCCAAATATACGAAAATCGGCTGAATGAATTCGAAAACGGTAAAACTCAACTGTTTAACTCTGGGGGAGTTGTAAAATGAGCATATTTCCAAAAAAAGTGGAGTATCCCTTTAAGTATAAAAGTAAAAGTAATGTAAAGAAAAAAATGCCAAAAGCTTGGGCCTATAGTGCACTACTACCTCCTCAAAAATATTTTGTTTTTTATTTGTTATGTAAATGTTAATGTTGAAAACTTTGGGATGCACTAGGCTACTTGTTTCAGCCGCATATATGCCCATTGAAAATGAACTCATTTTAGTACAATGCAAATACATTAAAGAACCATATGTACTACTGAGCATTAACATGTGTTTCATGGAGCGGAAGATATGATGACTAGTGCCTATAAGTATTGTGATGGTGCATGGACCACATACAAACCAATAGGGTGTCGGAAATGTATATGTTTATACTTTTCCTCCAACCACAATCAAATGCACTCTATCCGGATGGTGTGATTTATCTGGAAAGAGAGCCTAAGGCCCTTCCCTCTGCTTCCGGCTCTTGGGACCTTATTTCGGAAAAAAATATGTATGATAGTCAATGGCGAGAGACAACTTATCTTTTTATTCCGTCTGAACTGTTCCCTGAATTACACATATGATATTTGTCAATTTAAAATATAATAAGAAGAGTAACATGTGAACATCACTCAATGAACTAGCTACATCTCCTGGGAAGTGAAACAACGAGCAAGATCCGTTGCTCATATGTGTGCACTGTGCAGTCTGGTCCAAAACATGATGGCGTAACGTTACGATTATTACGAAAAAATGACAGGCGTTAGCTTCCGTAAAGTTAGCTTTATTCATTGAGAGAAAGTGTATGACGTCACATGTGCACCTTTTGGGTTTGTAGTCTTTACGTATTTTCACAGTCTTATACCTCAACAGTTTTACAGCAAACTGTGACTTTCTTGACTTTAAAATGTATATTTTAAATAGAAAAACATCATATTTGTAATTCAGGCCACAATTCAAACAAAATCAAAATATTTGTTGTCTCTTGCCATTGACTACCATACAATATTTTTTTTTCCCGAAATAAGGTCCCAAGGTCCACCGGAAGGGCTCTCTATAGGTTATATATATATATATATATATATATATATATATATATATATATATATGATAAGCCGAAATGAAATTTGAGTAACAAGGCTATTTTTAAAATGTAAGGAGTAGAAAGTACAGATAATTGCTTGAAAATGTAAGGAGTAAAAGTAAAAAGTCGGCAGAAAAATAATTACTCAAGTAAACTATAGATACCCAAAATTTCTACTTAAGTAAGGTAACAAAGTATTTGTACTTTGTTACTTGACACCTCTGACCCCATTATCCCTTGCTTGCAGTATAAATTTTTCTTTGTCTAAAACTAAAGCTACATTTCTCTTTGTGCTGCCTGGTACACCTTTATGTATACTTTAAGGATGTATACTTTTTTGCCCAATTAAAAACAATTGTGGTTCAAGTTGTCCTACTGCTAGCATCTCATTTAACCTAAAAAGAAATTAAATCAACCAAGAGAGGTGGATGATACACATTGTACTTGAAGCTTTTGTTGTAGCATCAAGCATAATCCTCAAATAATGAATTCCTTCCTTGATATATAATATTATGATATATAATATTAAAGTTATATAATTACTCACGCAAACACATGGACTCAGAGTGCATGATTTTCCAGCCACACCCAGACAACAGTAGCTGTATTCATGATCTAGATTACATTTTTAACCAAATCTGCAAGTGAATTGACGTCAAATGTCATTTAGAACACTAATCCTCTACGGATAGTGCTTAAGACATCTCGCGCATGTGTAGTGGTGCAGTGTCGTTTATGTCACGCTAATGTATTCATTATACATAACTGCTGCAGTATGAAGCCAGGTACCTGCCATGCTAGTTTGTCACTTTGTATCTCTTTGTCTCATTCAGCAGTCAGGAATCAGGCCTGTAGGATGGGGATTGTGTGACCGCTTTCCAGACACCATGTCAGTTTTACTCCAGGGGGACGTGGCCAGACAGACCCAACAGCCAATGTTCCTCTCAGCGGATTGCTTATTTACGAAACACCCTGAATGTTGATGAACAACGCACTCTCACTGCTGCTCACTACTGACCCCTGTTGCCCAGTGGGTGAGGTTAGCGTAGGAATGGTGGGGGAGATGGGAATGGTGGAGTATTGTGGTATGTACAGGTTACATACCACAATATAGTATATATATATATATATATATATATATATATATATATATATATATATACACATACAGTATACAGTATACTGTATATAGATAGACGAGAGAGAGAGAGAGAGAGAGAGAGAGAGAGAGAGAGAGAGAGAGAGAGAGAGAGAGAGAGAGAGTATAGATTGTAATGACATGAAGGTGAGTAAATGATGACCGAATTATGGAGTTTTGGCTGAAAAATCCCTTTGTCAATAAACACATCAATGGACATTTATAAGGCAAATGAAAGATTCTGTGCATGTGGCAAGTACTAATCAAACATGCATATTCTCTGAAAGAACAAAGACATTTATTTCCTCCGAGCATTTTGAGAAAAATCAGTTTGTATTAAGCTTTTTACTCTTAAAGGTGTGAAAGAATTTAACGGTCAAAGAAAAGAAAAACAGAGGCACAAACATATGGCATTATTAAATACAGTTGTCAGTACTTTTCTGATTGCTTATCCCATTATGTAAATGCATAGTTTGAAAATTAACGGTCCTTCTCTTAGAGTGTATTTCCATGCTAACTATAGAGTTAACAGAATGGTAGACAGAAGGATGTTATGGAGACAAAACTGTTGATTATAATATAGAGACTGCAAAAAGAATGGGCTTTACCAAAAATATCAGAGTGAACTTTGAGATAAGTCTAAATGCCACTTTCATTTGTAGACGTCATCTGAAAAGTGTCTACTGTTTTGTCGCTACTGGTACTTTCAAACATTTTTGAGAGACTTTAGCTTTTGCAACACTGGACAAAAGGTTCAGAAAGTATTCAGTTTGCTGCAGTGCTGTCAGTGAGATGATGTTCCCAGTTACTGGGAATTTTGCGGCTCAAATGCCAGGGGAATACTGGGTCAGCAAAGCATGAACTATCTGGTTTGCCATTTTATCACTCTTTGGCTGACAGTTGTATGTGGCTCTCAAGAGAATAGCTGAAACTGTAGAGGTAAAATGTGAGACTGAACATTTTGGGGTGACTTTTATTCTGATGATTGGCATGATTATTAGGCTAGTGTGTTTTGCATGAACATTTCAATTAGCATGGAATGCAGGGTTATTTTACTGGCTCAAATCTAATTCCAAAGTCAATAGAACTCAATGGAACAACTCACCCAATCCATTAATGTAACTTGGACCATTAAGCAATTGTCCTCTGCCTCAGAAGCCCCAAGGACATTGGGTGGAGAATCCGCATCCTGTTGTGTGGCTATAGGCTCAGGGGAATGTAAACTGGGAAGCAAGGGAGTGGAAAGAACGGGTCAGATCCGTTAAGAGGCTGAGTGATGGCCTTGTCAGGTCCGCCCAACCACTGCTGCGCTAATAAACCAGTGGCACCGTCCCATTAATGATTATGGTTAAAAGGACGGTACAGTGTCTTCATCTTGTTTTGTGTTTTGAAGACTTAGTTTACATAGACATGCTAATACAAAAACATCTGCATGTTTAAAATGGCATTAAAAAGGGCAATAAAAAGTGACATTTGGCAGATATATAAACTAGGTTTTTTTTTTTAAATGTTTTCTGGGACATCAATGTTAATATTTATTAAATATCATTTTATATTGTTTACCCTATTTAACAGGATAGTTCACCCAAATTTGGTTACACTTTATTTTAAGGTGACATGCCATAGTTACATTGTACTTACTCAAATATGTAATGAGTAATATTAATTAAAGGTACAATATGCAAGATTGTTTCGCCACCAGGGGTCGCTAACCTCTTACAATAACAAAGGCGTATATTAATGACGTATATTCCGAATAAAGCGGAATTAAATATCTTGTCATCAAGCTGATGGATCTTTTATGGATGAATGAATACATTGATGTTTTTAAACTTGATTCTAGTATGAAGCAGGACGCGATTGCTAGACGTTTACCAGCGCCACACGCAACGCGAGTCCCGCGGATATAAAGGAATAAGGACATTTAATTCTACCGAACTTTTACCTAATTCTACCTAACTTTTCATCATGTTGAACTATATAACATTGATTAGTTTTATACAGATTGATTTGCTCACCTGTTTGCTCAAGTAACATGCAAAACTCGCACCTCTGTCAAGTCAAAGTTAGTGGCGGACGTGAAGTTTTCGACATTTCGAAAGATGTTGATCTTCGTTTTAGTCCTCTTTTTGTCTCAAAGTCTGCTTGCCATGGTCCATAATGAACAAAACCCTGCTAGGGATGCTCACGCTGTTGAGCAAGCATAACGGGCATTACCGACCCAGTTGTCCACGTCGCCATGGTTACTATTGCAGTACGAGGTCAAACCTGGCAGAAACCGGGGGTAACGCGAATATGACGTCATTGACTGGTGACTCCTCACCCCTGCTCACACGCCCCATTTCCTTGGTTAAAAATCAATTTTCTCATGATTCACAAATAGTTGGAGACATTTGGGATATTGTAAGTAATCAACTAAACAAAATATATAACATTGGCTTAGTGGGGTTTGGATATTTTACTGCATATATCCTGCATATTGTACCTTTAACTACATGTACTTACTAAAGACTTAGGGGTTTAGTACACTCAAATTCAGGATTGGAAAAACTTGATGGTAAGTTTTGGTAACACTTTATTTTTAAGGTAACGTAGTTACTATGTCACCTTAAAAATAACTTGTTACCAAAAATTACTTACCCTAAAGTTGTTCCAAACCTGAATTTCTTTCACAAAAGAAGAATATTTTGAAGAATATGGTTAACCAAAGAGTTGGTGCCCCCTATTCACTTCCACAGTATTTATTTCTTTCCATACTATGGAAGGCGACGGGGACCATTAAATGTTTGGTTACCCATATTCTTCAAAATATGATTTGTGTTCAGCAGAACACAGAAATGCAGCCGCAATGATTCCTGTTATTATCATGCAGTCATTTTAAACTCATGCAATTGTGAAAGAAACCTAGTGCAGGCACACCCATTAATAAAAACCCACTGCCATTCTCCACTTTACATCAGTGTGTGAGTGAAAACAGTGTATTATAAGTGATCGTCTGTCCACTACACTCCATCCTAGGCAGCCCTCCAGAAGTCATATCTGTTGGATCGCCTGTTCTGTCACCACAACAGCTAGCCGCTTTAGCAGCAAGCAGCCCTCCATCTGCAGTGTTTTATTCAGTGACCATCTCCTACTGAAGGATAAATGAATTCAATTAAATGCATCTCACAGTGGAGAAGTGCCTGGCTTTGCTGACTACCAAAAGATAAAAGTGTTCAAAGCTCACAGCGTGAGGAGAATCCGTAATGAATGCTATAATATTCTGCAGAGATAGAATTGAGATGTGTGCGTTTTATGTTTGACTACCCTTGATAAAAGAAAATTCATAAAGTCTTTTTGCAGTCTTATGAGATGGCACATCTCAGGTCTGCTCAAAAAGAACAAATTAAGAATTTAACCACATTGCGTTTTGCACTGAATGAAAGATTCTACATAATTAGTAAGCCTGAATATGAATCTGTTAGTGTCTCTTTGTTGTCTCTGTTGAGTAGTTAGTGAAAGTTCATAAACAAATCCACAAAAACTTTTGCTGATAATTTACTCACCCCCATGTCATATCCATGTTATTCTTTCTTCAGTCGAAAAGAAATGAAGGTTTTTGATGAAAACATTCCAGGATTTTTCTCCATATAATGGACTTCAATGGGAACCAAACGGTTCAAGGTCCAAAAGACAGTTTCAGTGCAAACTGCAAACTGTTCAAAGGGCTTTAAACGATTCCAGACGATGAATAACGGTCTTATTCATCGTCTAATGGAAACTTCGTTTCTGACATGCACTGTAAGCGGTAGACTAATTACAACAGACTGGGCCATCTGACCAATCAGATTAGAGCAGGCTCTCTGAAAGGAGAGCTTTAGAAATTGGTTTAGAGAGAATCTTCTGATGAGTCGTTTGAGAATCTTTGAAAAATGTGATATATAATGTATATTTTGAGGAAATGAGATGCAGATGAGTATCTACGTCTGCGCAGAGATCATCAATGGTTTCTATTTACTATCCAATCATAGTGTGTTGATTTTTTTTTTTTTTACGTGATGGCGATGAGTTTTTGTCCAGTGCTGAGTTCTCCAAGTTTGCAAATCCTCTCACTATAACAAAGTGTAGACATTATGTAAATGAGAGATTCATTGTGCAGTGTAGACACCTTATAACATAACTCAGCTAAGATGATTGACAGCTGTACACGCTGCAAAGCGTAGGAAGAGATCTGCATGTTAACATGTTAAGAATGTCCAATAACCTGATTTCCCTTTAGCTGATTTACTTTTTAAATGAAAAGAACTGAAAGAGAGAGGAGACGGGAAAGGTGCAAGAGAGAGACGTTTCCCAATAGCATCACATTGATCTTTTTGTTCCAGCCACAGACTGGATAAGATCTCTGGCTGGAGTCAATGAAACGATAAACCTTTACTTTCTAAAGGTAAGACAGTTTAAAGAGGATCATGTCATTCTCTGAGAAACTCGCATTAACAGAGGGAGAGGTGGTGGGGAAGAGGCAGAAACAGCTTGATGAAAACCTTTTTGTCATCATGATGTCTGATGACAATTGGTCCACAGTACATAAAACATTATGCTTTTAAATAAATCATTTTGATCTGGGCAGATCTTTGGTTTACTCTTCTCAAAATACAAGATGATTAATTGTGCAATATGTTATTGTGTATAGCAGTAAATATATACTGCTATACAAGCAGCACATTGACTACTCTAAAATATATCCAAGTTTCATTTCTATAGTATTGTCCCACGAGACAATATACTAAAAGGGAAGGTTTATTGGCCTTGACAAGTAGGCTAATCAGAAAAAAAAAACATTGATTTTCTTTTCCTGCTATTCTGGAAATGCATGCACTTTCCATTTACTGGTAATTTTGTTCAGCAATTTAAATAAATCAATTCCCATTCATGTCTTTAATAACAACACACAATGGAGTAATGAATTGAGAAATTTAACCCATGAGGTTTACAAATGTAGAATTTTAAATTTAACATCCAGATATTAGTTTCTTAAATCATTTGACTTTTCACAATCTTCTGTCACCCAGAATGACCACAGTTGTACATACTCATATGAATGTTCTGGTGGATATTCAAAATACAAGCATCTGGAATATTGGCTTAACCCTATATGCACTATATTATTTTGCTGATTTTATGAAAGCAATGGCAAGTTTAACTTTATATGCTACTGTTATTAATACATTCAAATTTAATTATATATAGTGAATATTTTGCTTGCTTGAAATTGCATTATTTATAGAAAACTTGTGACTTAAACGTATTTCAGTCTCCATTTTAAGGCCAACACAACATCATATAAATAATTGAACAATTTGATTAATTAAAAATTCATTTTTACTTTGATTTTACTAAGATATATTTAGAATGGGAAGTGATATGCATTCATATTTTACAGCCTGCTCTATCACCATTCAAATTTACAGGGCTAATCTGGTTATGAGAATCAAGTTGAGGCAATTTGGAATACAAACAAATTCCAATTATGCCATGCAGTCACTTTTTAGATGCTGTCAGGTTTCAGGTTGGGATCATTGTTAATCATCTTAGGGAAGTATAATGGTAAGCGTAAAACCTTCCCTTAAATGGCCAAGCAACATGCTTACTCCAGTCCTCACAACTATCAGTGTGGCTTTGAAAACAGAGGTCTCCTCAGAAGGAGGAGAATGGCTATTTTCCATACTTGGCTATGTAGGGGTGAGGGGGTAGCATGTTATTAAGTCTGGCTCGCTCTCCCTCCTTTTCTCTACTCTTCCCGTCTTGTTACTCTCTGGGGGAGTGAGTATCTTTTCAAAGGTTGGCCTCAGCTCACTGCATACCTCTACCACAAAAGGAAGAGCAAGTTGCAGGATCCAGCGTTCGTTCGTATGTTTCCATACTTCTGAGACAGCTGTCTCCACACAAATGCGGGCTGTTTTTGTCGCCCCAGACATGACCCTTTTTTGCCAGTGAAATTTGATGCTGTTTGTGTTTGGCAGGGGTGGTGGGCAGCATTTAATTTTCATATGAGCCATTACACCAGTTTGAATATATGCAAACCAAATCAGATCAAGTGTCTACCACTTTTGGCTCAGATTCAGATTCATAATGGATGCGCAATGACACAGGTACAAATCATGAGTGTTTTCATTTACCACAGTGCTCGCATAAAACGCAGAGTTGTGTAAAAGAAAATGGCCTCAGAATTTATTTATTTCTTCATCTCGGTGCCACATTAAAGTGAGCTACTGCTAGAGTGTGCTACTTTCTTTCTTTCTTTCTTTCTTTCTTTCTTTCTTTCTTTCTTTCTTTCTTTCTTTCTTTCTTTCTTTCTTTCTTTCTTTCTTTCTTTCTTTCTTTCTTTCTTTCTTTCTTTCTTTCTTTCTTTCTTTCTTTCTTTCTTTCTTTCTTTCTTTCTTTCTTTCTTTCTTTCTTTCTTTCTTTCACTCTCTCTGTCAGAACATTTAGTTATTGATCGCACGCCCACTCCAGCCCCCCAGTGTTCTTGCCTGCCGTACAGCTACAGTATTTCTCTCTGTTCTCTCTCTTTCTCTTTTAATATTTCTTATACTTCTACTTTTCGTCTGTTTCTTTCTCCTCCTCCCCCTATTCTGCTACAGCACAGCCATCACTCTACCCTGCAGTAGAAACAATGCTTTGAAGTTTCTATGGCTTTTTCTCTCTTTTGTCTTTACACTGATTAGGAACCAGCTGTCTATTATAAAGACACATTTTGAATTTGAGTTTGTGAGATGGCGTATGCATCTATGATTTGATCATTCAGAAGTAGGGAGAATGGGGAAATTCTCAGAATGTTATTGTGTTTGTGTAAATATTTCATTGGGAACAGATTTCATCCGTTTTTATGAATCTTCTTATTAGGTTTTAATTTTTTTATATCTAAAATCTAGCATTGCCAGAAATATTCTGGGAACGAGATTGTTAGTTGTGTATATACCGATACACACAAGAAAAGTGATAAGTATAATGATTAAAAAAAATGAAAAAAAAAATGTATGCAAAAGCAAATTTATCCAGGTCTAAAAATATATCATACATGTTGGTGAATTTCCAGTATGTAAAAACTTTATTTGGCTAAATAGTTGTCATTACTAATTAAATTAATTATTGTGGGATAAAGCATGTCTTTGAGGTAAGCTGTGCAGTGCATTAGTGATCTTTAAAAAAAATATATCAATAATGAAAATGATTTTACTATGTTTAAGTATACTGAATATTAAACATTTTCTTTGCTGGTTTATGAAAATGGCAATAATGTGAATCAATTAAGATGTTAAATGTTATTTAGCAATTTACACTAATAAATTGTTTACCCCCAGCTTTATGGGGTAAGCTGAACCATATGGGAATTTTCCTTAACTATTTTAATTACAAATTTAAACATATACCTAACATTTAATTTTTGCATTTCAAGGTACATTTTTTACTCGGCAGGTAGATTTAATGTAAAGTAGATTTTACAAGTAGATATTATGTAAAAAGCAAAATTTTCCAGGTCGAAAAAATATATCATGTTGGTGAGTTTCCAATGTAAAAACACAAATTATTCAGCCAATTAATAAATGAAGATTTTTTTATATAATGATAACTGTGGGATATTAATAATAATAATAAAAGCAGCAATTATCGGGGCCAAGCACAAAGAAAAGTCATGCCATAATGGCTAGGAGCATCAGACCAAGTGCAACAATGAGCCATTAAAGAAATATTAAGATGATATTAGGCAAAATGGCTGAGAAATCACAGTCACTAGAAATATGATCTAATTGTTTATAATTTTCAACCAATAGGTGATGCTGTGACCAAATTAATGTAGTGTGGTCTGAGTGTGGTGACATTGACAAAGTTTGGTCTCAGTATGTTAAATGTTAATGGGGTATATGCAAGCTTTTTCATCTAACCAACACTAAATCCGCAATCTTTTGCCAGTCTGAAGATGAGACGATTCATTTTTGGTGAAAATCGGACAACGGTTTGGAGGAGTTGGGTTTGAAAGAAAATCGAAATGACGGACACGTACCGGTAGCTCGTTTGACAATGGAAAAATTGGTATAATTTTTATGATGGTAAAATATCATAGGGTGAATTTAGTTTCCAGCCCTTATGGTTCAAAAGTTATTAGCATAAACACGAGTCCAAATTTGGACAGTTGGTGGCACTAGAGGGACTGAGTTCGAGACTTCAGAATAGATAAAAGACAGTCTGAACTGTCACCATAGCAGTGTGCCAAATTTCATAACTTTCCCAAAAGTCATAGACTTCCAGAGCAGAGGAAGAAGAAGAATCGGAATAATAGGCTGAGATACATAATAACAGATACAACCTTCGATGCTTGGCCCTTAATAATAATGAGGCAATTATATAGCGCTTTACTATACTGTACACCAAAAGCGCTTTACAATCACATCGGGGGGTCTCCCCTTAACCACCAGTGTCCAGCATTCAATTTGATGTACGGCAGCCACAGAACAACCACGCCAGAGCGCTTACCATACACCAGCTATAGGAGGCCAATGGAGAGAATTTGGCCAAGATTATTATACACCCCTCTTTATGAGAAGTGCCATGGGATTTCTAATTACCACAGAAAGTCCGGACCTCAGCTTAATGTCTCATCCAAAGGACAGTGCTTGTTAAAGTATAATGTCCGTGTCACTATATTGGGGTGTTAGGACTCATACAGACCACAGGGTGAGCACCCTCTGCTGGCCTCACTAACACCACTTCCAGCAGCAACCTGGTTTTTCCAGGAGGTCTTCCATCCAGATACTGACCAGCCTCAACAGTGCTTACTACCAGTCTTGGGCTAAAAAGGGATATGGCTGCTGGCCATAAAGTATGTACACTTCTTTAGACAAGGTTATGTTTCTGTGATGTTATAAATGCCCTCTTTTCAATTTGGTTTGACAGCAAACAAGTAGCTTTATCTCTATGTGTCTCATTTCACAAGGAAGTGGCACGTCTTACTCCACTCTCCTTAATATTTAATGCAGAGGAGCGACCCTGTTTCACAGAACGTTAGCTAGTCTCTCCTAAGATTCAGATATCACAGCAATTGATTGAGTTTGTCTGCATGTGGGAGGCTGGAGAAAGTGTGTGTGTGTATGTGTGTGTGTTGTTCAGGCAGGGGCTCGACTCAATTATTCGTTGGCTCTGGGTGGCAGAAAGGAGGATGTATGAGTGTTTTAAACATTCCTGTTGCCTTAGCCCCTCTCCTCACCTACTACCTACACACACACACAAACACGCTGACTGCTGAAATACACCCCCACAGCATATGCACCTATCTACTGCCCCTCCCTCCTCTGAATCATGTGGGAGGGACGCCCGCAAGTCCTTTCAGTTATGAGATCAATGGATGAGCTCAGGCAGAATCCAAGGTCACCTTCATGGACCCAGCGCAAAGCGGGAAAGAAACAGAGACGGGGATGTAAAATCCGTAGCATTAATGCAGCTGCACACTTAGCCTTAGTCGCTGCAGCGCAACGTTTTTTTTTTTTTTTCAAAATCATTGTTTACAAAAGCGCTTTATCTCGTTGCTTTCTTATATCAGGCACTCCTCCTTTTCATGTACCAATTAGCCGCTGGTAGAGCTTGGGCTTCAAACACCCCTTCCCTCTCTCACTGTAAACTCTCCTGCAGCTGGAGGGAAAGGGATTGAGTTTTCTCTCGTCTTTATTCATCAAGTGAGTCACTGGCAATGGCTGCCTGGGAGAGGTTAAAAAAGAGTCATATGCGACAGAGGAGAGAAGGGATGATATAAGCCCTTGTGAAAGCAAATAACAATGGGAGGATCATTCGGGCAAAGAGAATGGAGCCCGAGGAGGAGGAGGAGGAACGGTACCCATCATAAAGCTTCACCGTACTGGGAGATTAGCAGTGCTTCTTCCTCTCTATCTCTTCTGTTCATTGATGGACTGCAGATCAGTGGTTCTCAACTGGTGGGTTGCAAACCAAAAATGGGTTGTGGGTTTGTTCTGACTGAGACTGCTCTCAAACCTATGACCCATTTTGCAAATGAAATGAAAACGGTTTCCATATTTCAGTTGTTGACGTAAAAGGCAGCAAGTCAAATTTATGCATGAATTCATCTTACTTAGAAGAGGGGAGGGGATGGGGGGGACCATTCCTCAAAACATCTTCTTTTATGTTTCACAGATTCCACAGTCATATAGGTTTGGAACCTTTTGAGGGAAATGACGGAATTCACATTTGTGGGTGAAGCATCCTATTAACTATTTAGCATATATCATGTTAATAATATTGCATTGTGTTGGGTCTACATAGGTCATTGGCGTATGTATGACACGCCAATTCGTATTTCCATTTTTGGTCTGCTATCAACACACATAATCACTTTTCAGTGTGTTTATAAACACCGTTGACTTAACGTTACATTACTGTATAAATATATGACCTACCCAAACCCCATCCCTAAACCTACCCGTCACTTGGGTTAATAGCATATGAGTCTTCCCCTACCATCATAGGCAAAAAAATATCGCTCCCCAGATGTAGATATACATTTTGTTTCACTTCGCTCGGACAGTGTGTACATACACATGGAACACTCGGACTTTTAACGGCGTAGACATACACGCATACACGCGGATAGCTCAAAATGCGTATAGATAACACACCACTTGACTTGAAAGTGGCGTGTATGTTTACGCAAAAGTCATGATGTCATGTAATATTAAAGGAATAATTTGAGTTCAATACACAATTCTTTTGTTAAAACATGAGCAATATATGAGCCATAAACTTGTAGCATTTTGATTGCACTTCATAAGTGTATGCTACTTAAGGTACTGGTAATATAATATAAGGTAACTTTGGTTAAGGTTAGGTTTTGGGTGGGTTCAACGTTAGTTACCTTTTTATTACCCAGTTATTGTAATTGTATAGTAAGTACCATGAATTGAATGTTTGATGTTGAGGACATTTTGTTATTATGCCGGGTTGCCACTGCTGTTGATCTCAACGTGGTGAAAGAGAGCCAAACTTTCAATTTTCGGCTGTTGTGTTTAATTTAGTGTTTGGACAGAAATTTGGCTTCATTCAAAATGCGCTGTTACATGGATCTCTGTGGGATGGTTGAAGACCTTTGTACAGGCAGTTTGTCCAATTGCACTTATGGCATAGCTTCAAAGCCGTGAAAGAATGAGCACACACGTTTTGGTGAGAGAAAACCTGTTCATGCTCGATTACATTTGTTGTGTCTTTACAGTTGCTTAAAATCCAGTGCAAATAATCTAGGAGTATCTTTACATTGTGCACACAGGTAAATGTCAAACTATAAATATTTGACAGTTGCTAAGTAACCTCAGATACCACCTGCAGTGGTACATGAACGAATTGATTTAAAAATAGATGCAGCTGAGTTGTCACTGTAGAATAAACGTCATCAAAACTGCTGAATGCGAAACATAGATAAATCAAGCAAACGTATAACCTTATTAATAAAGAGCAGTGCATCCTTAAAGATCTGAGATAAAATTACACAAACACCTGACAGATGGAGCTGAATGTCTACAGAAATGCAGAAGTATGTTTATAGCAGACAGAAATGACTTGAGAAGGGCGCCACATTGTGGTGAGAAGGGGCACTACAACTATTCAAGAGTCTTGCTTTAACGACTTCTACAAATTTGTCATGATGGATCAATGTTTCCAGCTCTGTTTCAAACAAGTATCTTCCTACAGAAATCATAGGCATGCTCTAGATAGTTAACATATTTATGCTGCCTTTTTCCGGACAAACTGTGCGGTAGCATCACCTATCTTCCATGGAGAAGGCTATCCCTTAATATTTTGCAATGCAATTTATGAAAAAGTGTACCAAAAATGGTGGATCGAAAGAACTGACATTTACTGTATAGGTGCTTATCCATTCAATAATAGAGCATTGGTAAAAATCATCCCAAAAATGTGCTTGTAACCTAACCAATTGTGTTAACAAAAGCAAGCGTGAGTGAGATAAAAAAGCATTTACAGTCTCATCCCAATTCGTCATATAACTGACGCTTTGGGACATCTTTTGACCATTCGTCAATATACGACTTTTTAGGGCCCCCTTAAACGTCGGTAGATGACGATCCCGGGTCGTCATACAACTGACGCTTTACCTTTAACGTCAGTTAGGTGACGAGTTGGGTTTAGGGTTAGGTTTAGGTATGGGGTAGAGTTAGGATCCCATAACGTCATCTACCGACGTTTAAGGGGGCCCTAAAAAGTTGTATATTGACGAATGGTCAAAAGACGTCCCAAAACGTCAGTTATATGACGAATTGGGATGAGACCGGGTTGCTTGCTTCTATGGAATTTCAGTTAGATCATTCCTTAGTGTATTTGTAGTGCCTATGTAGGTGAAATAGCTCACTAGATTTAGGAACAGAGCCATTTTTACATATATTGTAATGAGTGCAAAGTCACTGAGTTCATACCTAGCATGACTGGCAAAAAGAGATCAAAGCTCGGAAATAAAAACGTTCTCAGTTATTAATTGAGACATTGATCTTTTTCCTTCATATTATTTTGCTGTGCTCACAGAGGAGTTTAGAAGTTCAGAAAAACACACACATACACACACAAATTGTGGAAAAAAATAGGGACATTTTCCTAGACTGGAGTTCCTACGGGTAGTCGTGGTAAGCAGATATAAGCCTGGGGGTATAAATTGATGTCCACCGGGTTGCCATCAAGCCTGATATCCTCCAGGGCTTTCCGTACGTAGCTTTTGTCATGAATGTTGCAGAAAGTATCTTGGCTTATGCTCTGTATATTGTTATTCTGGAGAAAATGTAGAATAGAGGGAGATAAATAATTGTGAGGACATTATTGCCCACTCATGAGGAGAGTAGCAGGAGTTTTTCCTGTTTTTACCTGCAGGTGGAGCGATCGTAGGCTTTCAGGTAGAGGTACGGGAATGTAGTCCAACTTGTTGTTTGATAGGTACAAGAACTGAAGTTCTTCCATCTCCTACTCACGAGAGAAAACACAAACCACATAACATTATCGTGCTCCGTTTATTATTTGTCAGTGGAAAAGTAATCATTTGATGAGAATACACTTTGAAATACAATAATAATACGACTGAATTTTGTATTACTGCACTGTTTTAAAGGGATAGTCATTCACTTCCATATAGTAGGAAAAAATATACCATAAGTCAATGGAAACTGTCTGATTACCGACATTCTTGAAAATATCTTGGTAACACTTCCTTTTACAGTACAGTTACCCATGTAAATACTATGTACTTATTTTTGTAACAACAATTACTGGGTAATAACTAGTACCAACCCTGAACCTACCCCTAAACCTACCCCTGTTCCATGTACTTACCTTATATTAGCAGTACTTTCTAGGTACACTGTAAGTACTGTATTGTACAAAGGAAGTGTTTAGTGTTCAACAGAAATGAAAACAGAATTAAATTATTTGGATGAACCATCCCTTTCAGTGTAAACAAGGTTTTTGTATGCAGTGTTTCTTTTCAACATCTCATTTTAATGATCTTTAGACATTTTTACTGCAAAATAAGCCATAAACATCTGTCTGTCTGTCTTTCTATCTACCTTTATTTTGCAGTAAAATGAAACAAATTCTTGAGCACTAAATCAGCATATTAGAATGATTTCTGAAGGATCATGTGACATTGAAGTTATAATGCTGAAAATTCAGCTTTGCCATCATAGGAATACTTAATCGTAATAATATTTCACCATATTGTTAGAGTTTTTACTGTAAAAAAAATTTACGATAAAAAAATTCTTACAGACCCTAAACCTTTGGATGGGTCTGTACGTACCTTAAAGGCCTCTGCGTGCATGGTTGAACTCCTTAGCTGGTTATTGCGAACATCAATGTGCTTCAGGGAAGCTGGGAGTTCTGGGAGTACCTGGATGTTGTTGTCGGCCAACATGAGATCCTGAAGTTGAAGCAGGGAACGAAAAGCGGCCTCGTTCACTTTTCCAATCTGGTTTCCACTCAGATCGATCCGCTTCAGTTGATCTGAGAACGCCGTTAAGTGCAGTTTTCTCAAACATTGTTCGGTTTGATTTGTAATCAAATTGATTTAAAAGTCTTAAATAGTCTTCTATGCATTTGTGTAAACTGTGTTATACAGTATGTGTTTGAAAAGCCACGTTTGTATGTTCGAGAAAGAAGGAAGTCTGTTTGATTCTTACTGAGATTGATGAAGTCTGTGGCCTTGACCTCAGTGATCTTGTTGAAGCGAGCATAGAAGTGTGTGGTTTCTTTGGGAAGAGGGGGAATCTGAGTCAGTTCTGAGTCATCACAGTAAACACTGCTGCTGATACACACACACAGCAGGCAGGAGGGCATCCCTACAGAAGAGAGAGAGAGAGAGGACTGTGCTATGACGTTTCGTACCACTAGAGGCCGCAAGATTCATGACTGAGAAAAAAAAGAAGCATTTTTTATCACTTTCAAACCATTTATCCATCTACCTAAGCCTGTGTCAGGCCCAAACAGGCCTGGACCATGAAAATCTAAAGTTGATGGAACAGGAGACTTTGTTGGACGGGGCGGCAGTGTCACTTCCTCCACATAGTCTTCAGGAGGAACTACAGCAGGTGGCGGAGTGACTGCTGGAGGAGGAGCCAGTGTCTCAACCTCAGTCAGGAAGAAAGAGAGGTTAGACACAGAACAGAACTATATACGTACATAAGCAGGGTCATAGTGACTCTATTCTGAAAGGAATAGTTAAGATTTATTTAATCTTTGCTTTATCAATGGAAGTCAGTGGGCTCTTCTTCCCCAAGAATTATATGCTTTATATAATAGACTGTAACATCAGAAATGGTGTCTAATAAAATTAATTCATACAATTTTAACAATTGTATTGATCTTTTAAAATGACAATTAATTTAGAGCAAAATGTATTATCATTATTATTATTTCTTCTAGTGTTATGAGTTGTATGGTGCTTTTTTTGTGATTTTTGGTGCTGAATAGCGATCATCCAACTTTGCTTTCATTATATAGAAAAGAATGTAGCTTGATGTCATGCCTAACATCCAAACGTTCTTATTTTCTTCAATGGAAGAAAAAAAAGTCATACAGGTTTGGAACAACGTGACAAACTTGATCAGCTTTTGAAATCTCCTCTCACCTCGTCGTCATATTCATAATTCAGATCCAACGTGTCTAAATCATCGTATCCAAATGCTTCAGGGTCCAGATCAGTCGGAGGAGCACAAAGACCGAAGCTCAAAAGAGTCCAAACAAGATACAGCACCATCTATAACAGACAAAGTGAATTATCTGTGCATTTTACTTTTGTGATATGCATCGGGGACTCGTTATGAATTCAACATCACAGAGCGTTATGAAATTTATACTCTTAATAGCTGAAAAAATGTGCTTTCATTTTGAGGTTTTGGAAATGTTTTCTCTTTTTTCCCCCCAAGAGATTTTATAAGTATCTGCAGGAGTTCTCTGTCTACAGCCCCAGATGTCTGTCACACCAGTGTTTGTTTAACCTTCAAGGCATTTCTTACTGACTGCTCAGACACCTAAACTCTTATTAGCCACAAACATCACGCATGACAGTGTGAAAGTTCATTTCCTTTAGACCCTCCACGCATTTGAAAACATAAAAAAGTAGCTGAATCTATCATCTGTCTTCTATGGTTATGGAAGTTGGCCAAACCTGCAGAGTTTTGTGAAGAAGGCTGACAGGGGTGTGCGATCTGAAGTAAGTATATATAAATACAAATATAACATGCATCTGAATCATGCATCTTCCTCCATACTACATCAACACAGATGGAGTCCATAATGTACATTTACATGGTCGTCCTCTAGTCACCAACCTCACCTTCCCATTAACTCCTAACAACTCCAGCCTGACACATCAGAATTTAGAGCTCTCCTGGGCCTATTCAATTATTCACGTAACCCTGTTATGAAAGTATTCGGAATAAGACTAATTACCAAGGAGTCGTCATACAGCAAGAAGGAGGGGAAAGAGACCTACCTTTGATGTTTGTCTGTGAACAGCCATGGCCTGAGAGCAGACCTTAGGGGAACAGTGGTATGGAAGCTGGCCTGTGTTCTCCTGAGGTTTTTGCAATGAATCGCTGACCCAGGATTGAGGACAGGTTAGGTGAGTGGGAGAGGTGGGAGCTCAGCTGGGGGATGGCCAAGTCAGTTTGCTCAGCTGTCACTAGTTTTTACAGCGCAGCCATTCCCGAAGTCTCTGACCCGACCTGGTTTGGTAATTTACCGCACCCTGCTGGCAGGTTGTTAACTTCATGTGGTTTTAGGACGTGTGTCCTAGCGAGATGCAAGCTTTCTTTTTTCCCCGTGACATTTTACATTGCTTTGGTGTTCCAGAAGACAATTTTGTATTTCCAGGAATCATCTTTGAATGTTCTAGGAGCGGTCCGTTCACCCCTTGTGGATTCCAGCCCAATCAAGTATACTTCTTCTTATATTGAGCAATTAATCCGTGTCATAATTGTTTGACTCAATTTGCTGAAGCCTCGGAACACTCTTTAAAGTCTGAATTAAACTAATGGACTTAATGTTATTTCATGGTTTATTAAGCAGGTCAGTGAGGTCAGCTGTTTGTGATTTTGACTTAGGTTGACATCCAATAGCAAACCTAGTGGACGACCTTTGACATCCTCTGATTTTTTACTGGCGTCTGACTGACGAGACTCAAACAGACGCTCCTGTTTCATTCCTTTTCTTTAAGAGATCTCGCGTCACTTCTCAATTAGCAACCATGTTTCGCATATCAAAATTCCATTGCTAAATACTTTGTACAGATGTTGACTATCTCAAAAGGAGGCACTAATTAACAAAAGAGAAGGTATATGAAAACTTTTCCTCTCTTCTATAATGTATTTCATGGACAAGTACTTATTTTTATGTTCACAATAACCACTGTTTTTGACGCAAAATAAAATAAAAACAGCAATATTGTGAAATATAATATATCTTTTCTATATATGAAGAGTTCAGATGCAAAAGCCTCTAAGTGCCAATTGAAATTTTCTTCTAAAATGATCATTTTTATCAAGCTTGTATATTTAAGTTCAGTAATTTCACTTAAATGGCAATGAAGATTACCTATTAATTGTCATTTAAGTGAAATTACTGAACTTAAATATACAAGCTTGATAAAAATGATCATTTTAGAAGAAAATTTCAAATGGCACTTAGAGGCTTTTGCATCTGAACTCTTCATATATATATATATATATATATAGAAATCTCTTCTCTTTTATATATATATATATATATATATCAGCAGCCATTACAGTCTTCAGTGTAACGTGATTCTTCAGATTTTTCATTCTAATATTCTTATTTGATGCTCTGGAAACATTTCTTATTTGTTATCAATGTTGCAAACAGTTATGCTTGTGGAAACAGTGAAGTATTTTTTTTTCTTAAAAAATCTTACTGTCCCAAACATTTAAATGGTAGTGTATAATATCAGTCAGCTTCACACAGACACACACACACACACACACTGCTGATGTGTTAGCATGCGGCTACACAGCACATTCCTGTGGTGCCCGTTCTTTTTTTCCTTTTTACTGAAATCTCATGTTTAAAGGTGCTCTTAGCAATGTCGGGTGACGTGACTTCTTGTTGACGTTTAAAGTATTTTCAAACTAAACGGAGGCTAGATAGACCCTCCCTCCTCCTCATCTGCGCACTGACTGCCCCCAAACCCCACCCCCAGGGCCTTCTCGTCAGTTATTGGCTGGAACAGTTTGTTATGTTTCGTGGATGGGTCGCCACAGTTTGTTTTTGTTGCCATTTGTGGTGCCTGGGTTGTCTGACCGTTTTTTTAGTGTGTTTTGGGGACAGGCAGATAGTGAGGAGATGTTTGCTGTATGTGGGCCTAAAAAACGTGTGACATCGCTTAGAGCACCTTTAATAATGAAATACACTGCTGTGTAAGACTGGAAAACTGGAACTGGTTGATGTAATCAGTCTGACCAGTTTCTTCTGAAGACAAGAAGACCTTGCTTGGACAACACACACACACCCACTCTTGCAGAGGAAACTCACACAAGATGGTTTTAATGTGAATGTGATAATCTTTACGGAGTGTTTGATATCATTTTGAAAGTCTCAGGGTGATTGGGAATAATGTCTCATTTCCAAAGAAGTAAAAGAAAAGGTAATAAGGTTTTTAAGAATATAGAAATGTCTTGCACACAAAAGGATGTGTCTTTTGAGTTAATCACCTTCTACCTTTTGTCTGAATGCAAACTCTCCTTCCCCCAGTAAGCATGGTGGGGGGATTCAGTCCATTGTAGTTTGGTGATTAGATCAAGTAAATTTGGTGATTAGATCAGGTAATGTCTGGGTCTATTTAAGGAAAATGCACAAGAGTTCAGGGCTGCTATTCTGTATCAGATCAGCCCATGATGCTGTGTCTTCTAGACTCAGCTCATGTAGAAACATTTGATGGTTTGCATTGATTATCTTGTGGAATTGTAATAATACATTTACCTGACATGATAAATTGTTATGATGACTATCCTAACTGACTTTGACTTTATTTTCATTAGAGTTAAAAGGAATAGTCAAACATTAACACATTAAATGATGCACAGATATCATTGAGAAACCCTTTTTCATTTTATGGAGTCAGATGAAACGAGTTCATACATAAGATTAAATGTGTTGCATTTAATTAAACATTACTTTGCCATGGAAAAGACGGAACACTCTTGAAACCTTCACCACGAATCGAATTCCGCTATTTGGGTCGATTTTGTGCCGATTTTACAGCTGTAAGAGAAAAATGTGCAGTAGGGGTTTCAAAGGTCCTTTTTAATAAATGACATTTGTTAAAATGCCTTAGCACATTAAACTTTAAAACTAAAAAGCACACACTAAAGACAAAAACAAAGTCTGAATTTCTTTTAGCCACTGTGCGCATATCTTCAGAAACTCTTCAATACGTATTTATAAAATTCTCATAAATATCAAAGCTCAATTATGGGATGCAGATATATTTGTTTCCACAATACAGTGCAACATCACTGTTAATTGAAATCTTTTATAAAATATAGGACAATATGTTTATATTGAGATTTACATAGAAACACTTTTAGGTATAGTAATTGATATTGATCAATTTTAACAGAACAGTATTTTGCCTGCTAAGCAGACTAATTTCATCTATAATGACAGTTGTTATGTTTTCATATCCACCTGCTGGGGGAGCAAGAGTGCTGAGCTTATTGTCCAATTGTACAGCATTTCAGGAAATGGTTTTCATCAGCCACCTGAATAACATTAGTCAAGCCATGGAGGATGTATACAATTACAGAAAGCTCACTTCTAAGACTTTTTGGAACGCATTTAGGAAGCTGAGATTTTTGGGCTATTTGGCTTTTCATAATGTGCTATTTCAGACTAGTGGAAAGAAAACTTTTATGTGTGTTTTTTTATTGCACTTTGTCTATTTGCATTTGTGGATTTAAATTACAATACATATCTTAAATAGCCGTTTTCTCAAAAGTATTATTTATTTTTCTCATGCACTGAGCCATAAATTTTCACTTTAGTGGCTCTTACATACATCAAACTTTATAGTGTTATTGTTATATTTTGAAGGTTTTTACAGAGGGGTCATTATATAGCATTCACCCCGTTTTATACAACATTTAATTCACATAGTATGCCCCTTTTCATTAGATGCAATATAAATCTATGGTGTCCCCAGAATGTGCCTGAAATTTCAGCTCAAAATACCCCCATCATTTATTATAGCCATAGCTGTCAACATTGAACATTGAAAATAAGGGAGATTTCCCAGAATCCATCCCCAAAATAAGGGATTATTTTACACGTTTCTTAACCACAAACTTTAAAAATCAAACACTAATCGTTACAAGTTTATAACTTGCCTACATATGTGTGTGAGAGAAAGAGACAGTGTGTCATTTAAAGAAAAAAAAAAATCTACATGGATTAGCGGTGTGTTGTTCTTGCCTTTATGACAACAATTTCAACTGTTATCACATCTTCCAAAATCCGAAAAATATGGAAGTTGGCTCAGGCTGTCTGTTTATTTCAATAACATTTACACATTTTGTGTAGTTTTAAAGAGCCTATATAGCCCGATGGTGGACCATCACTCAAAAGACACACTTGTTATTGTAGCCTATCATATCTTTATATCCTCCTAAGGCCCAGAAGTTTTTTTTCAAAAGTTTTTTCTCTTCATCAATCACATTTGTTAAGAGCATAAGAAACAAATGAAAGGGGGGGGGGGAAAAAAGATATTTTATTCATATGTTATGTTATGACCTCTGTAGAGGACACCAGGACTCGATTGTTTAAAAAAAAATGATGAAATTATATATAGGCAAAAATAATGGCAATATTTGAAAATTGATTATTATTATTATTATTATTATTATTACTTGTTAAAATTACATTGATATCTGAATTTATGTCAAAACCTAGACTTTCAAACATCAAAATCTAATTTATTAATATGTATTCGTGTACAAAATGAAATATAAACATTGTTTCCTATTTTTTTTTTCATTTTGCCTTTTTTTGTCTTTGCCTTTTTTGCCGTTTTCGACTCGCGTGTCACGGAGGCAATCTGTTAATATGGGAGCCGAAATAAAAACGGACACGCCACACAGCCAGTGTGTCTGTCTCCAGGCTATAACTGCGCGCGCAGCGCCACATTCGAGGATGAACGACATCAAGCCGAATCTGTCCGAGCTTGTACGTCTCACACAATTAGAGCGTAAAAATACGGGATATTTTACGGGAAAATACTAAAACAGGAAGACAGAAGGTAAAGAGCTAAAATACGTGAGAAACCCGGAAAAAATGGGAGGGTTGACAGTTATTATTATAGTATGTCAAAGTTTCCCCTTTTTGGGTGTGAGCAAAAAAATTTGCCGTTTGTGTGTCCCTTTAAATGTAAATGAGCTGCTGTTCCCCGCCCTGTTCAGAAGAAGGCCGATCCTTTACACGAGCTTCGGATTTCCGGCAATAACTAAACACGTGAATTCAGTCAGATTTCAGAAACAACCCCAGAAGCGGAGTGCAGCCTTACGGAGAGACTCAGGAAGAGTTTAGACTGCACCTGTACATGTCTGAATGATTAGTGGATATATTTATATAGTTGTTGTGTTACATCTCATCAACTTGCATGTACTGTACTTTTACACAAGTTGACACTGTTCACCGAGCTCTTTATAAGACTGTGGCATTTTTTTGGTTAAAACGTGTCTTGTGCTATTCTGTGCAGCCAACAACAGAACAGTTTGCATGCTTTGCTCGAATTCGTTCCATTTAGAACTGTTGTCGCTTGTGAAAACGAAATGGCGGCGCCGTGGTTGGAAAAGTGCAGATTAAGGGGCGGAGCGAAATCTGATCAGCTTTTTTTGACATGCTTGCAGAGAAAAGCTCACGAAAACAAATTTTACTGGGTTGTCATTATGTCAACGATTAATCAACGATCGATGGTTTCCAATCAACCAAAAATGGTTTTTGCGTGCATATGCTACGCACTGAAAACCCCCTGGGTAGGTTTATGGGGAAAGGGGGGTGGGGAATTCGTACTTATTAAACGCCAAAAAGTGCGTATCATATGTAGAAGAAACTAGTTTTGGCGTATAAATGGCACGAGAAATGACATTCGTGCTATATACGAACTTTCATGAGATTGGGCTCGTTGTTCCAGCAAGTCCACAACAGTCACACATTCTGAGGTGGTGTTGATGACACATTGTGTTTGTCGTTATATTTATATATTAAATAATTAATTTAATTTATCAATTGCATTAAAACATTTTACAATCCTACTAACCATTTATTTAGATACATTCTTATTAATTTGGCGAAGAACATAGTTTTTTGAGCAGCATTTCCAGACCCTGTAATGCTGTCGGCTATTAATGCTAATGATTAATAATTGATCGTTAATTTAAACTACGATGGATCATCGGAATTTGTGAAAATTGACATCCCTAGTTGTCACTTTTCACGTTTTCTGGGTTGGTAGATGCACGATTAGCGCTTAAACACAGAAAAGTTCAGATTTCCATCATCTGTTCCCTTTAATGTAATCAATCAACTGGGAAAGAATGGATATCTATAATTTTTTTACCCTATTCACCTGGGGTGTCTAAGCCTTAAACACTTCAAAAGATGTTGTTTTTTTTTGTCCACAATGACTTATGATTGTCTGAATTGTATGAACAAAAACAGTTGAAACATTCTTCAAAATATTTTCTTTTGTTTCATTGAATGATTTGGAATGACATGGAGCCGGTGTGCACTATAAGTCATTCATGTAAGGAAAATGTTCATATTTGTTTGAACTATTCCTTTAAAACTAGCAAAACAATATTAAAGCAAATTAGTGAGCTATTTACTCTGACTAATAGGAAAACAAGATTAACTGACAAGATACAACCGGAAGCATCATGACACTCCACACACCCAAATGGTAAAAATTTTGGTAACACTTTACAATACTGTATCTTCTGCATAACTGATAAGGAGTTAAGTTACAGTTAATCAATAACTAATGAATTATGTCATACCTCCTGAAGAACTACTATTAATTATCTATTAATTAAGGTTTAAGAAAAATAACTATCATTGTAATTGAGAAGTCAAATCGTTTGATTCTAAAATGATTAAGTTAGTGGCAACCATGTGTTTTTGCAGTGAATATGTATTCACCATGTATACTATTATCAAATTATGGGCTTTTGCAAACACAATGTAGTATCTACTTACACTTTTTTTTTCCTGAGTCCTGACTGACCTGCGTATGTTTATTTTCATGAGCACACAATATGGTGTCTGTTGTCCTTTACCCAGCATGACAATGTTAACAGTTCACTTGATTTTCATGCACATACTGAATAGCTTATGAAAATGGTTTGTCTGTCTCTAAACTCTGTCTCTAAAATAGCTAGGAGGTCAGCAGATAATTCATCAGTTGTGTTAAACATGCAATGATGAATGCGCAATAATGATGCCACTATAAATATATGGTTGACTTTCCATAAAAGTGTAAGTGAATAGATGTCTCACTTTGATTAGCGATGCATCTCAAGAGCATGTTAAACTTTGAGGAATGCTGCAATAGTCCACTAATAGGACGTTTGATCTATTTTGCAGCCACAACTGTTTTTTAGTTTTAGACAGAAGAATTTGATTGGTTGCAGCAGGTGAAAAAATATATTATATTTTAATCATCGCAGATGTCTTCTTATCCTCATGTTTATCCAAATCACAAATGAAACATGTTGAACCAACCTGTAGGGACATTTGAAGTTATTTAAGTTTACTTTGACTTTTATAGTATACTTTTATATTTATTAATATTTGGAATTAACTTTTATTTTGATATTTTTAGTTTTAATTGTTTTAATTTTAAGCAAGGCTTAGTAATTTTGTTGTGCCATTTTTTTTTTTTTTTTTTTTTATATTGACGTCCGTTTTTCCTCTAGGTTTAATTTATTTGTAGTAAAATTTTCATTTCTTTTTAAATTGTAGTACTTAAACTTATTTTTAATTTAATTCTTTTTTCAGTTAGTTGCCAAAGCTGCTAAGGATACTAAATGAGCCTTATATAGGATAGGTGTTGTGGCTATTCCTGTAGCCGCTTGTTCTCACGTAAATGCGTCTCTATAACACGCATAGTGTATTGTTGTGTAATTTATACGCGAAAATGAGTTTTTACGTGCATAAGAGACTGCAGTTTTTCGCATGCATTTGATGCGCAGTTTATTTGCGTGCACTATAGCTACACTCTACCCAAACGGATAATACACACGCACCCCACCCCACACCTAAACATATCCTAACCAACCAATGCATATCATATGCACGTAAAAACTCACTTTAGCGTATAAATTACACGACAATACACATGCGTGCTATAAGACGCATTTAGTGTGATCGGGTTGCCTATAGATGTGGATAGGCTGAGAGTCAGCTGACTTGAGCTTTACTGATGTGACCTGCCAGAATTAATGCTACAATTAATTTATTAACCAGTGTCTTTGCTGCTCTGACCCTCAAACATTTTACCATAATGGTCTTCAAGAGCCACTGCCCTGCGGAGTTTAGCTTCGACCTTGATTAAACTCTCCTGCCTGCTTTCTAGTAAGCCTGAAGAGCATAATTAGCTGGTTTAGGTGTGTTTAAGGGTTGGAGCTAAACTCTGCAGGACAGTGGTCCTCGAGGACCAGGGTTTAGAGAGCTTTTCCTTTAGTTTCCTTTAGAAATTTGCATTTCCTTTAGTCTGAGGCTTATTCATTTCCAGCACATTCTCACCCCATGGCGTCACCTTTGACCATGCTTCAATATTTGACGTTTTAGGCGCCCTTTAGCGTCACTTACATGACACGATCCCACGGCGTCATCTAACTGACGCTAAAGGAAAGCGTCAGTTAAAGGACGCGGTTTGGTTTAGGTGTGGGGGTAGGGTACACGCGATCCTAGGGCGTCATATTACTGACGCTAGAGGGCGCCTAAAGCGTCAAACATTGAAGCATGGTCAAAATGCTCCCGAAGCGTCAGTTAGGTGACGCCTTGGGGGTGAGAATGGGCTGTCATTTCAATTCTGGTGTGAAAGGGCCTTTACATTTGCAAAAACATGACTTTTTTTCTGTTATTAAAAAACAAACAATTTTCTCATGAACCGCTGCTGAGATCCATAACGAACACGCTGACTACTGTGCTATTGTTGAACTGTTTCCAATACACACTGCTCCTGAGACAAGGATACACTTACCTCAGCTTATCAAACACTTTGTGTGAAGTGTTACTTAACTTCCTTAAGATGGATACTATAACTTTTTCATAATCTATGAATTTCTTAATAAACGTTTCTTGAATATTTCCCCTCCCATTCAAAATAAGGTTTGTATGTGCTTAACTTTCAGGGTTAGTAGATTACTGTAAATATGTTTTAAGCTTATTTTTACAAAATTATGGACTAGTCAAGATTATTTTCTGTGGTACTCAACAGCAATGTGGTATCCCACAGATGTTTATTGACAGCATGGGTCAACTATCCATCTATGGAACTATCCATCTATGGAACATCAGATGCATGAAAATGCACAAATTCACAACATTTTTTTTCCATGTAATGCAGGTATTTGCAAACATTTTTTAAGCCGAAACGCAAGACCTAATATATATTTACCTGAAGTACACTCTGAGATTTTAAGGTAATAAGATAATAATTAAGATAACAATACATTTGCAGGTTCACTGTTCTCTAAAGTTAGCCCAGCCTCATCCCAAGACGTCATCTAACTGATGCTTTTAACCATATGTCAACATCCGCCAACGTTTGTTAGATGACGTTATCTAATCCTAACCCTACCCCAGACCTAAACCCCGTTAAAGGTAAAGCATCAGTTGGATGACGCCCTAGGATTGTCATCTAACCAACGTTTAAGGGTACCCTAAAACGGCGGATGTTGACGTATGGTCAAAAGCTTCAGTTATGTGTCTTGGGATGAGACTGCGTGTTACAAAAGTCAGTTAATAGTCAAATGTCATGCTGAATAAAATATAATAAAAACTTTTTATTTTGATTATTTGTAAATTCAAATTAGTGAATTCCGCATTTTTTATGATTTAATTATTGGAAAAACTACTGGAAAAACAATTGAAAAATAGTTGACATAGAAGTGACATAGTTGACTTAACGAAAAAAAATTAAGGTGACAGTTACATCGTACTTACTCAAATAATACTGAGTATTGTTAACTTAGTTACAATTTAAGAATTATCTACAGTTGTTACTAGTAATGTGTAACTATGTCACCTCAAAATAAAGTGTTACCTAAATATGTATTAGCTTTGCCTAGGAACCCTGCTGTTCCTTAATTCACAAATCCAAGTTTGGGAAATCCTTATGTAATATTTAATGAACTTTATGTTTTTGATAAAGAATGAAATGCATTTTCTTTCTCTTTTTATTTTTATATCAATATGGTACAATATTATTTTATTCAAATCAATGTGATAAACAAGTTAGGTCAAAAGTAATCTAAAAGTTGTCAGAATAGCTAAAATATTTAATGTAATGGATTACGTTACTAACCAGTATAACAAACTACAATTAATTTGGAGTCAGTAACAGCCTTTGTATGTAATACAGCACTGTAAATTACCAGCATATTTAACCATAAAATTAATCAGTACACAAATAAACTTTACACAGTTCGATAAAATAAACAAATATTGGCTCATTCTGCTGCGCATTATGTGGCTTCTTTATACCACAATATTGTTAAATGTATGATCCTGGTAGACATATGTTCCAAGGATATTGATTTATTTTGCATAACTGAAGCTCCACATTTGTTGACCGCATGTTCTTCCAAATTAGAGACAGGTGTCATGCAATGTCAGGCCTCATTGCTGTGGCTGAATGTCTATAATGGCCACATGACTCAACTCCCTACTGAGTGAATGGATGTCAACTCAATGAGCAACATTATTTATGAAGTTCGCTGGAATGCCCATTATTCTGCTCTGAACTGATCCAAACTTTTGTCACGACCAATTATCATGAACACCGATTATTCATGATGATTGTATAAGCAACCATTTTTATGGGGTTTGCCAGTTAATATATATATAAACATAGTGTTTTACCATAAACTGAACACTACACCTGCTAAGCATTTCTCATGTATTTCTTTGTGAAATACTCCAAAACGCATGAAAAACACATACAGAACATATACCGTCGTAATCGTATATTTATTTGACTTTATATTTCATCTGTAGAAACGCTTCTTTCAGTTGTTTATGTGCGGAACTCATGTTTATGTGCGGCAGGAGTTATGAACACAATATGATTGTGAAAGCGAACGAGCTCTCTGATACGCATGGAAGTAAACAATACTCTGTATGCTGTTTCAAGTTCTTCAGACCCCATGATTCAGTGGAAAATTAAGAGAAATTATTATCTGTATTAAAGAACATACGGAAAATGCTGTTCACACCAATGATAACAAGAATTCAACTTTCTCTTATCTTTTCAGGTTTTCAAAACAGCCCCACCACTTTTGTAAGCATGCCGATGTTGGGGAGTAGTTCTACAAAATATTTTAGGAATGAAAACTTTAAAAATGTCTTTAGGCATTATAGGCTATGTAGAATAATTGGCTCTGGGACATTGAATTATTGAATTTAATGCATACCTACATGTACATCGTGGTTTCATTAAATCAAATGTCTGTCATCAATCATTCTTTTTGTCGACAAAACCAAGTTGGTCTTATCATGAAGGATGTCCGATGGACTAGAGTAATCCCAAAACATATGTGGGCATTTTTCATGTCTTTCTTTCCTGTCTCATCCATTTTAGTGGAACAAATTAACTGCATGAAAAATTCCACGAAAAGATGATTTTATTTGTCTATCTCCCAATGTTCAGGTAAATCAATTCAAAATTCCATTCCTGTTGTCTCACTCAGAGGGACATTATAAAAAAAGCCATTCTCAGACGATTTAGTTTCAGAATATCGTCTTTGCACAGTTGGAAGAAAACTGGGATCTTCTGAAACTTAATACTGTTTCAATGATATTCCATTCACCCCTACGGATGCTCTGCAGTCAGTGCATAATCAGTTAGGCGAGGACAGAGCTTGGTTACTTAATCATGTCCTCCTTGTCAAAACCCTTTCTGTTTTATAACACAAATTCTTCCTATCCATCATCAAGAATCAGCATTTGTTCATATGTGACTCTAACATAAGAAAAAAAAACATGAACTTTGCTGTTTTGGGTTTTTGATAGTTTTCGATAAAACAAGGCTATCATTCATGTCATGGCCGAAACTTTTCTTAGCGATTGAATGATGCAAATATACTAAAAAATGATATTTTCAACACGACAAATATGCATATAATGTAGATATTTTAATACATTGTTATCCAATCAATTTATAAAATCTACTTCAATCCTTGGTGAGCCTTTCTCTGAGAGCATGTCAATAAATCGATCAGATTTCGCTCCCCTTTCTGATGTAGGAAGGGGATCTTATTATAATATTACTGCCCTTTAATCTGTGCATTTCCACCCACGATGCCACCATTTGGTTTTCACAAGCAACAACAGTGTAACCAGTTCTAACTCAATGGCCAAAGTTCGAGCAAAGCATGCAAACTGTTCTGTCGTTGGCAGCACAGACAAGCACAGAACATTATTTGACCAGAAAAAATTCACAGCGGTCTTAAGACCTCAGTGAACTGTGTCAACTTACGGTATTACATACAAGTCGATGAGATGAATTAATGGAACAACAACTATATAAATGTATCTACTAACGTTCAGAAACCTCCAGGTGCAGTCTAAACTCTTCCCGAGTCTCTCCGTAAGGCTGCACTCCTCTACTGGTTATATACAGATATAATCTCAGTCAACAAAAAAGTATATATATATATATATATATATATATATATATATATATATATACACACATACATACTGTTAAATTCAAATGATGTCAAATCATTAGAGGTCGTTTTGTCAAAACAGCCTCCATTTAAATAATCGGTAACACTTTATTTCGCTAGTCCACTTAAGACATTCTACTAACTTTAAGTAACTTTTCATGTCAACTAACTGTCATTATAGTATTAGTAGACTGTCAGCTTAATATCTTCTAACACTTTATTTTGTTGGTCCCCCAACAGACATTAACCGACTATGAGTAACTTGGCGACTTCAAGTAAACTTATTCTCCAAACCCAAAGCCTAACACCTAACCATAACCTAACAGTCTACTGGCAGTCTAAGATAATAATACTCCAATGAGAGTTACTTGACATATAGTTGAAAAGTTACTTATAATTAGTAGAACGTCTAAAGTGACTATCAAAATAAAGTGTAACCAATTAATCATATATTGACAATGGTTTGGAGTAGAAATTAGAAAGCAGAGGCTTCTATTTCATTTAGTATTAAAAAATGTGTTTCAGTGTAAAAATGACCAAAGATGATAGACCATATCTGTCATACAAGGCTTGAGGATTCCTCACACAAAATCATGGAAGAAACATGAGTAGATCTTCTTTATTCGTCCTTTACAAAAAAAAATGACCTCTGTGGTTGAGTTTCTTCTTTCAAGTGCATTCAGGTGTGAGGAAAAAGCTGAAAAATCTTTTGACTAGAGGTCTACCTTTCAAAAGGAAGAGACAGGAAAGATAGATGACCAGATGTAGCAGATGTAGCTGCTGCCAGATTGGAGTGTAGTTTGCTTGAATTCGGGTGGCCGGGACAAAATATTTATGAGTTACACTGAATTCATGGATCCCCAGAGAAAATTATAAGGGTGGGCCAAAGACCCAATACTCTGAGCAGTGTAAATACATGTTTAATGGGCTCCCTCATCACAGGAACTACATCAGACCTGGTTTCTGGTTGCCAGGGATTCTCACACTCAAAAGATTGAAAGGATCTAAATGCAGAAATAAATTCTTTTAAAAGATGTGAACTAAAAAAGCTGAAGATACTAACATAACAATCATGTAAAGCAAGACCTAACAGCTGATTAAAGAAAACTGGAGAGTACATTAAATCATGATCAAACAACATCTGGGCACAATTACATGAGGTGATAGGTGCAGCTGAAATCACTCCCTGTTCCCTATATAGTGCACTAAATCAGGTGCTGGTTATTCTGCGCGGCGTAATTATACAATTCACTCTGTATTGTCACAGGTTGGGACGGAAAACACACGAAGAAGAATATGAAAGTTAACATGCTTTAATGCTCCAACAGGGTAGTTCAAAGAGGTACATTTACCGGTAGGTGCGACCCCTTGAAGGGTCCAGGGTGGTGCAGATGGTGATGAGCCTTAAGCAAGGGCGTTATGGCAGGTGCCAGAACCAGAACTGTGCTTCATGGTGGTGTAAAGAGAGGAGGGGGCCATGGTGGTAATAGTCCTGATACCACCAAGGCGACAGGTGGGACCAAACTGCTTAATACCAGTATACCGATGGGTTCCGATGGGCATAGGGTTGGAAGTGTGGCTGGTGATCGGTCTGATATGCCAGATCCAGAGGGAGCGGTCGCCCTGTTCAAGGCAAAGCAGTTTGAAAGCAGGGAAGTCCATGATGAACCAAAAAACAACAACATACGATACGTAAAAAGAAACCCACCAAAGAATCACCGCTTACTTTTTTGGGTCGGGTCTTCTGTCACGGGTTGAGAGTGATACAGAAGAGGATGATGATGAACGTAAACGGTAATCCAAAGAGGTACATCCAAACACAACTACACATTGATGAGACTTGACATGGAACATAAACTGAACTTAAGTAGTTAGAGGATAGTGTGACATGAAGACTTGACACATGGAGTAATGAATCAAATTAACAACCATGAAGTAAAACTAACCAAGGTGAAACACAAACAGATACCATGTGGAGAAAACTAAAAATAAACATATCCAGAGAACCCTGAATGGAATACAGCTTTCCTGTATTATGTATTTGCTCTGTTTATTGCTTTTTAGGGCAAGTAAAAATAATATAATTATATCATTGTGTTAATCATACCTTGTTTGTAGATGTTGATTTATTATTCTATTAAAAAGAATGAACGGTAACGCTTCCTTTTACAGTACAGTACTTACAGTGTACTTACAGTGAACTTACCTAGAAAGTACTGGCTAGGTAAGTACATGGAACAGGGGTAGGTTTAGGGGTAGGTTCAGGGTTAGTACTAGTTATTACCCAGTAATTGTAGTTACTAAAATAAGTACATAGTATTTACATGGGTAACTGGACTGTAAAAGGAAGCGTTACCGAATGAACAATCTATTAAAATGTTATTCATTTATTTTCATCATACCATAAAGTTTTTATTATTGCCATTGTTTTTCTGCTCTCTGGCACACGCAGATTACAGTACATCTTGAGCCATTCACTCAATTTAATTTCTCTTTTCTACTTACAGTATAGTGCATGTGCCATTCTCTAATAATGAACAAGTGAACTTGTGACCGATTTCAGACGCATATCATATGAAACCGCAAAGTGAATGACAAATCATGACCCGCAGACAAAACTTCATAATAAAAGCCAGACAAAAACAATAGCCGAAAACCAAAAAGAGAAGAATTTGACTGTGAACCGCCTAGATGTTAAAATTCATGATATTTTTATGGGCCGGCCCCACTCTCGTGGGACCAATGAATGCTTCTATTTGATAGAAGTCTATGGTTGGCCACACGTGGTTGCTGCTACTACATACAATGTGGGGGGAAAGGGTTTGAAGTTAGAGAAAATATTTTTGGACACGTAGTCCAAAATACGCAAGGCTTCTGAAAGGGGTGTGTAAAACTTGCGGCTAGCAGCCCAAACCATTAATCTGACCCATTACCGCAACCACCACACCATGAGCACATATTGGCCAGTGTGGTGATGAAGTAAATCCCTAAAACAGCTTAATAAGTTTAACTAATTTCCATTAAGATCAATCGAACATTTTTTGAAACAACTTTTAAGCCAAAACAGGACATTTAAGTTATAGGTCACCCAAAAATGTTTTCATCATTTACTCACCCTCAAGTTATTCCAAACCTTATGAGGTTCTTACTTATGTTCAACACAAAAGAAGATATTTTAAAGAATGTTGGTAATCAAACACAGTAGCTATTGACTTCCATGGTAGGAAAAAAAAATACAGCGAAAATCAATGGGCCACCGTCAACTGTCTGGTTACCAACTTTCTTTAAAATATCTTCTTTTGTGTTCAGCAGAAGAAAGAAACTTATGTAGGTTTTGGAACAACATGAGTAAATGAGTAAAGGGTGAGTAAATGATGTAAAACATTTGTTTCCGAACTATCCCTTTGTGTGCTCTACTTCAGACATTTAATAAGGCAAAAGAATTTCAGATGGTATAAGGTTAAAGGGGCAAGAGTGTGTCCGAGAGTCGGAATGACTCAACCCAGCTGACAAAAATATGTTATAAGAATGTTTTGCTAATGCTTCCATTAAGCGTTCAAAATGTCCAGTTTGGTTTTGTACATTTTTTAGAGATCATCATTAAACACCAGATAACTTTGAATGAATGTTTTATTAACATGGAATAATTTGAAAGCCATATGAAACATCTGTGAAGTAAATAATGAATCCATCCAAGTATCCAAAGGTAATCAACATTCAACTAGTAGGTAAACAAGGATGGTGACGGGAAGATCTTTTGCCAAAAACAGTATATTTCACCTGTTCATTGCACAAGATGATTCATTGGCTACATGTTTGTTGCGATGTTTTAGTTTCCTGAATTGGACTAAACAAAATTCATTTAAATTAAATTAGAGTTTGCTCTTGCTCTTCACTCAAATGAGTTTGAGTGAACTTAAAGGAGTAGTTCGCTTTGAGCGATCATTTCGCTTGATAAGACACTTATTCATCGTCTGGAATTGTTTAAAGCCCTTTGAACAGTTTGCACTGAAACTGTCTTTTGGACCTTGAACCGTTTGTTTCCCAGTAAAGTGCATTAAATGGAGAAAAATCCTGGAATGTTTGTCAAAAACCTTAATTCCTTTTCGACTGAACAAAGAGAGACATGGACATCTTGGATGACATGGGGGTGAGTAAATTATCAGCAAAAGTTTTTTTTAAAGTGAACCACTCCTTTAACTTGTAATGTTGGACATTATTATAAGGCATGCAGCTTGAAAACATTTAAATCCACATGTTAATTATGTGCCTAGTTTAAGGCTTTTTTGGTAAGCCAAATAATGTTCACATAAAGGTCACACGAAGAGTAAGCTCAAAATGTCAGAACAATTGGGAAACTGACGTGTTAACATCTGTGACATTTTAATGTACAAGCATTAAGTTTGATTACCAATGCTCAAGAATACTAAGCTAATGCTTGTCCACAAATGCCTACTTGTCTACTTATGCATATGTGAAATAACCAGGCTCACTTTAAGTAGCTGATCAAGTTTTAAGGGTATATCCCCGTTCAGTGCCCCAAAGGAAGAACAGAGCTGTGATCTGCTGCGAGCACACGTACTTTGGGCCTGTAATGGATTCACTCTCTGCTTCTTGAAAGAGACGACACATCTGTAACTCATGTGCATAACTGGGGTGTGAAGATATTCATATAGGAGTATTTTACGGTCACACAGAATATGGCTTATAATTCTGCTTTGACTCCATGTTGAAGCTGGTATCTATCTATCTAGATTTGTTTATTACATTCTTTATTAAATCATTTTAAATTTGTGGTTGTAATGACTAATACAATTCTCTCTTTTTTCACATCCCAGATCTCAATGACAGGCAGTTCAATATTAAATAGAAAACATAAATATGTGAACTGCTCCAATCTTAATTTTTCACATAAATGTGAATGGGGACAGATTACAAAAACCAAAAAGGTATTATTCCCATCCAACTTTGTGCTTTTGCATACTGTATCCCTCTGTCAGCGACATATCTTCTCTTCTTTGTTGTTTACCAACCTTTTTTTTCTTTCACTGGGATACACGTCACAATAGGAAAGAAGAGGCTATACTTCCGTTTCTTGCCGAGACACACCGTTTTATAGTTTCAATGTGTTTGCTCTCTAGAGATTTGTGGAATTTGGGTTCTGAGAGGTTGCAACACATTCTCACCCCATGGCGTCACCTTTGACCATGCTTCAATATTTGACGTTTTAGGCGCCCTTTAGCGTCACTTACATGACACGATCCCACGGCGTCATCTAACTGACGCTAAAGGAAAGCTTCAGTTAAAGGACGCGGTTAGGTTTAGGTGTGGGGTGGGGGTAGGGTACACGCGATCCTAGGGCGTCATCTTACTGACGCTAAAGGGCGCCTAAAGCGTCAAACATTGAAGCATGGTCAGAATGCTCCCGAAGCGTTAGGTGACGCCTTGGGGGGTGAGAAGTACTTATCCCCTCTTTATTGCTATATTATTTGTTATATATAATTTTTATAATACAGCAGCATATTGTATTGATTGATAAAGCCAATGTTTTAGCATAATCTCAGCTTGTTTGAATCACCACACACTTTCCCGTCCTTTATGCATTTATGTGTGCTTCAGTTCAGACTGGATGTCCGAACAGAACAGTCATTGATCACCTAATTGATGTATAATTGCCATGAATCCTCTTATTTCATGACCAATGACACAAATTTCTTGCAGAGACAGAATTGATGTGAAGAACCGATTTAATTAGATAAGTAAAAGTGAAGTCTTGTCTATTTGAGGTATTTTCGTCTAAAGGAAATAGATAACAAGTCAAAGGTCATCGTTTCTGCACAGCTTAATGGCTAATGGCATACTTTATATTAATTGTGCATGATCTGGCAAACCTTTATTTTTGGACGATAATTCAATGTGCTGTGTAATGATATTTGATTTAAATTTTTTTCTTACTCAAATATATCTGGGACAAATGAAGAGTTCAGATGCAAAAGCCTCTAAATGCCATTTGAAATTTTCTTCTAAAATGACCATTTTTATCAAACTTGTATATTTAAGTTCAGTAATTTCACTTAAATGACAATTAATAGGTAATCTTCATTGCCATTTAAGTGAAATTACAGAACTTAAATATACAAGCTTGATAAAAATGATCATTTTAGAAGAAAATTTCAAATGGCACTTAGAGGCTTTTGCATCTGAACTCTTCAAATATAATAATATATTTCTTTTCTGCGCCATTCAAGAACCCAAGGTCGCTTCACAATGTAGTACAAATAGCAAACAAATGGGTAACACTTTACAATACGGGTGCACTAATATGCATTAATTCATACTTAACTAATGCACAGATAATCATGAGTTAATATATAACTCATGAAGAACTAAAACATTAATTAATGATTACAGCAACTAATAAAGAGTCTATATGATTAAGTAATACATGAATTGCTATTAATTCAATGTGTCATTGTGTATTAATACCCTAATAACATATTTTATTAACTAATAGTGTAAATTAATGTAATAATTACCACAATTAGTCAAAGCTATGCACTTCGACTTCCAATTGTCTGCTTTAATTAATCATTAGCTAATGATTTGCAAAGGTATCTTTATATGTTATGACTTTACTTGTTGAGGCACATCATTATTATCTAGTCATTTAGTAATTGTAGTAATTTGCACATGAATTTGCACTAACAATGAAGTAATTAATCATGTATTAATGCATATTAGTGTACCTATCAATATTATCTGGAAGTTGAAATACAAGGCTTTGGCTCATTCTGGTAATTAACATATTAATTAACCCTATTCGTAAAAACAATGAGTTATTATGGAATTAATCCACAATTACATATTTAATTAAAAACAATTCAAACTAATACCTTAACCCTACAGACTCTTAACTAGTTCCTACTGTGGTAACCATAAATGAATAACTTAAATAATCATTAGTTATACATTAATTCAGTTTCATCTGTGCATTAGTTAAGCATGAATTAATGATTAGTGCACCCGTATTGTAAAGTGTTACCAACAAATGCAAAGGCCGTCTGCTAATAAGAGACAAAGCAAACATGAATCAAAGAAAGTCATATTGTGTGATTTATCAAAATATACAATTGCTACAAAGTATGTAGCAGAACAGAGAAAACAATGGTTATATGTGTTTCAGTTCTCACGGGCGCAGCTGGGGAGAATGTTGTTTAATCTTTGTAAAAACAGTATCTATAAGGTGTGGCGAACATCTCCCATCACCTTGGGGACTGTTTGAATTCGGTCTTCCTTGCAACACAAGATACATTTTTTGAATGATATCCACACAGTTATAATACATAATGCATAAATGTAATTGGGGACAGATGTTGTCAAGCCGTTGTCAAAAAACTGACAAAAAACAAAAAAGTAGTATTCCCATCCAACATACCCCTTTAATGCGCTCATTTGTGCTTTTCCACACTGTATCCCACTGTCAGCGACATATCTTCTCTTCTCTGTTATTCACCAACATTTTTTTCTTTCACTGGGATATACGTCACAATAGAAAACAAAAGGCGTAACATAACTTCTGCGAAAGACCAGCATGTTTCTCTCTATATGGAAACTTATATTTAAAGGAATACTCCACCGGTTTTCATATTAAACTATGTTATTCCCTTAACTAAGACGAGTTGATGCATACCTCTCCCGTCTCAGTGCGTGCACTCTATCGCTCTGTATAGGCTCTATGCACAGCTCCACTACTTCCTGAACGTCAGCCAGCTTCTTGTTTCCTGTCCGTCATTATTGGACACATTGATTAATTCAGGTGTGTTTGATTATTGTTGCCGTGACTACTGAGGTCAAGCACACCTGAATTAATCAAATTGTCCAATAATGACAGACAGGAAACAAGGAGCTGGCTGAAGTTCAGGAAGTAGTGCAGTTGTGCATAGAGCCCATTGCCGCAAAACTGTGTTAGCACTTAGCTTAGCCCAGTGCATTAAATATGGGCCCAAAAGAGAAGCGACCAAACACTTCCTCGTTTTCCCTATTTAAACACAGTTACTCGATTAGTGTAACTCGACCTGGGCTGGTGACACAAAATAAAACGTTGTGTTTTTCTAAGCGTTTAAAATTGATGACTATATTGTATGGCGGAATACCATGAAAATTGCTTTAGAACACTTCGACTTGGCGCAATAATACCTTCACTCGTGAAAAGTCCTCTTACCGGCTCCCGCTTCCTCTCCCCCTCCCTCTTATTTCCGTCAATACCATAGGTCAATACAACCAACGTGACATGAGACAAGCGCGAGCCGGTAAGAGGACTTTTCACGAGTGAAGGTATTATTGCGCCAAGTCGAAGTGCTCTAAAGCAATTTTCATGGTATTCCGCCATACAATATAGTCATCAATTTTAAACGCTTAGAAAAACGAAACGAGCTTAGAAAACGAGGAAGTGTTTGGTCGCTTCTCTTTTGGGCCCATATTTAATGCACTGGGCTAAGCTAAGTGCTAACACAGTTTTGCGGCAATACAGAGCGATAGAGTGCACGCACTGAGACGGGAGAGGTATGCATCAACTCACCTTAGTTAAGGGAATAACATAGTTTAATATGAAAACCGGTGGAGTATTCCTTTAAACATCATCAAAACTTCACCATCCTGGGAGGATTTTCAACTCATCCACAAATGTAACACAAATGAGTGGTAAGAACACATGTGTGTCGTATATTGTTCTGAGGTGAGCCAAAACTTCCTTCATCAGTAGAATGGTCTGAGTGAAGAGAAAGTGAGAGAGGTCTTGTCATAAGCCCAGCAGTGGGAGAAGAGGAGGAGGAGGTCTTTAATAACGCTCATAGTCTACCATAGTCCTCAGGCAGAACCATTCACCCACTCAAGGTGACATGTCTCAACTTTCACACAAAGATCTGTTTCAAGACAGCCTGGATGCTTGAATCGTGTAGAGATCTTCAGAGCGAAAGAAAATATCTTCATTAGGATCAAACGCAAAACAAAAATACTAATCCAATGAATCTACTTGTGAACTTTATTGCTTTCTACTTGCTCAGTCCAGCCAGATGAACACACACATAACAGCCCACAAAGCCAAGGTAAGACTTCTGGTCTCCTCGGACATGCTTGTTGTTATAGATAATGTTCATGCCATTTTATAATTGAAGCTCGATTGATGTTTTTGAGCAAACCAGCTTTCAGTTTCTGCCTCTGCGTGATTATTGTGTTTCATTAGTAATAGAAACGATCTCTGAGGAGCCTTGGACTTCCTTTTTGGGAAACTTCAGAACACTATTTTCCTTTCTTGTTGTACATTTTCCCATGGACCTTTTCTGTTCCCTGATTTATGGCCACCAAGCTATTTCAATGTAAGATTGCCAGACCATTAAACAACTGGGGGCAAATTTCTTGAGCCGTGGAGCATGCTGAAGCAAACTTTGGTCTGTGAAATTTCATTGCTTCTGTTGGCTGTCCGTTTAGGTAACTGCTGAGTAAAAAGAAACAAAAAAACATGCCAGTTCTTCTGGCTCTATGATTGTTGATTGTTGAGTTTCTGTATCGAGATTTATTCCTTGTTATTTTTTTCATTCGATCACATATATGGCCATTTAAGACTGGGTTGTAGAAAACTGCACTTTATGGGGTCTTAGGGCTTCCTAGACCTGTTATTATCGAATGTTTATTGGCTAAATACCCCAGGACTTCACAGACAGTTGGAAGCTGCATTTCTGAGCATTTTAAATACAGCTGTCATTAAGGCTTTTTGTTGGATGTTGGATTACAGTTTTGTTTAATAAGATCAAGGATTTCTAACGGTAGACTTTGTTATATGTATGAGGATATTCATTAACTCCCTGAATGCTATATTTATTCATTTTCAATACCCTGACTGATATATTTATTAGTATATTTAATTATGAACTTTTAACACCCTCAACAATACATTTTTATATATTTATTTTCAGCACCCTAAATGATGTTTTTAGTATATTTGTTAATTTTTAATTAAACTTTAAGTATTTTTTTTCTTTTAACACCCTGAATGAATTTTATAGATATTTATGAATATGCTGATTTATTACGAGCTTTTAACACCCAGAACAATATATTGTATGTTCATTTCAATATATATATATATATATATATATATATATATATATATATATATATATATTCAGTTCGGTCAAAAGAATGAAATGGTGACAGACTGTCTGAATTGCTTACATTTCCTTATTGATTTTAGCATTTCATTAACTAGTTCAGCAACATTTCACATGCAGATAATTAAACTGAATTTGAGACAGAATGATTGCAGTTACTTCTCATAGATATTTTCGGTCTCCGATAAGGCAGTGCTGCATGACGAAGCTTGTAAGATTTTGTCAAGATGTTGCTAACATGCTGTCTGGCTTTTATCATACTTTAAGAGGTTGAAACACATCTGTCACACATGACTATGAGTCCGTTCAGATCTCCCGTGGAGATAGGCTTGGATGAAGATGTGCAAAGACATAGTCATCTGTTGTTTCCTGCTTTACTAGTATACTGATCTGTCCAACGTTATAAACACTTTCCCTTACACCGATTTATAGTTTCAATGTGTTTGCACTCTAGAGATTTGTGGAATTTGGGTTCTGAGAAGTTAAGAAGTATATCCCCTCTTTATTGCTGTATAAATTGTTATAATACCGTATATTGTATTATCTGTGATAAATCCCTGTTGTGGCTAAGATCTATGAATATGAATTATAAACATAAGGTTTTCAGGTCAAACCCAGGCTGAAGTGACTTGGGGAGTAACTGAGGTTACATTCCTTTTCCATCAACATCCCCCCTCCTCAAGCCTTTCAACACCCAGGCTGCACCAAGGGAATTGTCACTCTTGTAAAAATCATATTAAGTATCTTTGGATGTGTTCAAAGTTAAATGTAAGCTGAAAAAAATGAGATCAAGCTGTTTGTTATTTTCTTAATAAGATATCCAGTGAACCAAGTGCAATTTGATCAAACAACATTACTAAGGACCAGTCGCATTTGCTGTTTTATTGTTTATGTGATGTCTTATATTATTTTAATTATAATTTGTACTGTATACTATTTTTACCTTCTCCATCACTACGCTGATTTTTTTTTTACTTCAAAATTCCAAAACACTGTTCATTTACAGACACACGCAAAAAAAAAATGATAGTCAATGTAATACTATTTCATATAATAGATCACTGTTTCCCAGAGACACAAAATTAGATCAATTAACCTCAAAACTGCATGTTTTCACTGACTAATGTCACAAATGTTGATATTCAGATGAAATGACAAAATTGAAAATTGCGTAGCTGTTCATCAAACCTGCTGAGATGAGATTTTGTGTCATCTATGGTCAACATAAAACACACGCCGATAATATTTATTTTATTTTTCAACTAAATATTTTTTTTCCAATATACCTCCAGGACTTTGGTTGTCTTAACCTTTACCATAAAATTCATATAAAATATAACATATCCTACTGTATCTGTAAATGAATGATTCTGCACATAAAACTAAATACAATATTAATTTGTGATTACAGATAAGGCATCAGTGCTTCTTCCTTATCCTGTGCTTTCATTTGGTCTGTGCTGGTGTGCCAGGTCCATGTAAGCACTCTGTCACACGGGACCATCTCCTGAATATAAAACGTCTGGTAAGATGAGTTTTTACTGGCAAGTAAATCCCCCATGTGAACTGACCAAAATATTTAATTACATATAAGTACATATAAGTTTAGTTTATTATTGTTTAGTTGTAATCAAATCCCACAGAAATCCACAGCTGTCTGCATTGATCACTCTTGCATAAATGATTTGGATTGTTTGACTGCTGGTGGAAGTTAATACAGAATTGGGCTTGCAGTCTTTATGATAGGGTAGAAGGTCACTAATAGTCCTGATAATCTAAACGCCATTTTAATGAGAAAAAGTTTGTGCATAAACATGTCTGACCACTTTTGAAGCCCCCATTAAGATTTTTTTGATGCTGATAAATGTGTGCTTAACATAGAAAACTACTACATTTTTCTCACTGAATGCTTTCCTTTGCAGATTAAGAATCAGCTGCAAAATGGTTGTTCTTTAACCTACGCCTTCACTGAGCGCCAGAATTTGGTATGCACATTTCCACTCCTTTCATATAATGGCATGTAACCAACCTATTGATATTTCAGCAGATATGAACAGTATATAAAATAGCCAGATATTTGTAAGAGCCTGACATTCTGGTATAATAGATCTTCCTACCATGCCACAAACTCAGACTGATCTGAAACAGATGTCCTATAAGACCATGTTTATGCCAGAGAGCCAGCAAAACCATGTGACACAAACCTCATTTCAATGAAATTAGCTGTTCAGGCAGTTTAACAGTATCATTATATATTGTTCAACAGCTATAATCATGTATCATTGTTGGTTATGCATTAAATGGGTATGGTTACATTTTTTATGACGCAGTCAATGTAGTTGCGCTGGAACTCTCTGAATTATTGGAACATGTCTGTACAATTCACACAAGCAGAAGCTTAATTCATCCTTAGGGAAATGATCCTGGAGGTCACTTTCTGGTCTTGTCTCTTAGCTCAACTGCAGCATGGGGGATTATGATTTCTACAACTTCCTCTTGAGCTAAATAAATAAACGGCGTTGAGGGCCTGTTTAAAAGAGACCTTATAGGCCTGTCTAAATGTACAGCACCCAAGAGTCAACTCATGGATCATGTACTGTCTCTCCTTGCTGATCACTTTTCTAAAACATCTCTTACTCTGAGTCATTTTATTTGACTATATATTTCAATTATGTGATTGATGGTGCTTAAGTCATTATTGGAGATTTGATTCTGGTATTACAATTTTGTAAATCCCTCCAAGTGCTTAGGATAGCTAGTTTGTGAGCGGTGTTTAAAGGATAAGTAGGCAATTTTTTTAAATCACTTTTTGTGATATTGGAACTCTCTTCTCATCCTAATTGTAATTGGAATCCATTTCACTTAATGTTAATACTGCCTGCTGCCACCTACTGGTGTGAATGCATGACATTTATTTACTGTGTCCTTTTGTTTATGAATGACTGCCTGCCTTTGTTCCTTTTCTGTTCTTCGATATATGCATTTATAAAACACAGTTTAAAAGTTTGGGATCAGTACGATTTTTTTAAAAATAAATAAATACATTTCTTAAAAATGACTGTAAAGGCATTTATAATGTTACAAAAGATTTACATGTCAAATAAAGGCTATTCTGTTTAGCCGCAGCTCATTGGATGATGCAATTGCTAAGATCTTTTTAGCCTGCGTCATCTAGAGTTTCATGCCAGAACTTGGTATTTCTTTTGAACTTTCTATTCATCAAATAGCCGTGAAATTAAATGTTAATATATTAAGCAGCACACAAAAATGTTGCCTCTTGTTCTCACTTGAATGTGGGTCCTGTAGGTCTTTGTGGTTTGTTTTCATTGCTTCAACAGAGACTGCTTGTTTGGACTCCCCCCCCCCCTTACACTCATTTAGTTTGTAATGACAGATTACACAAATGCTGATACGTAACTAGTGTTGACATTATGTCATATGTATATTGTATTTGTTGTCATATTTCGTTGGCTTGTTTTGTGGGTCTGGAAGGATAAGCCTAACTGGGACACAGATCACTGCCTCAAACCAGCCCACTTGCTCACATATAGGAGCCTCACATATCTATGGGACTTTAAAGCGACACAACAGCTAACAGCACAACAGCTTTCTTTCCCTTTGAAATGTGCAGTTAAAAAAAATGTCAAGAAAAAGATCCTAGAGTTGCCACTGGAAGAACAAAAACAGTGAAATAGCCACATGTTCTTTTGGAAATTTACAAGGCAATTAGTCATGTTAAGAGTTTGAAAGATCACAGTTTGAAGACTGCTCTGGAATCCCGTGTTTTGGGATCCCTGCTATTCAGCAGCAATCATATATGTGGCCTAATGTCCTTTATATTTGAATAATGCATATTGAAAGACTGACTGAGAGTAGTGAAAACAGTTAATTCAAAGATTTCAGGCTTCCTAAAAAGGAAAACCAGCAATAAATTGGCTGAAATTGTGTGCTTGATTAACTTATCCCTGAGAGGACTTAAATTTCCCTGTAAATTTCTATGAATAAAGGTCCACCGTCACTTCACTTAAAGACTAGATGAGAAGTTTTTGCAGAAAATGCCATTAACAAAACAGGTAAATAAATAAAAAAGTTGGATGATTGGTATTTTTATTCTTTCAGTAACCATTTCTTTTAGGGAATGTTGGAACATATCCTCTCATTTACCATTCTTTAGAGATCTGAGATGCCCCATCAGCATTCAAATTGAGCACAAGCTTTACGAATGAGCGTATTTGATATGAAGCATGACATTTGCAAGCATATGGACAGCTTGTGTGCTGTATTACATTATTACAATATAAAAAAAACTCACAAAATGAAGTATAGAAACTTCATTTTGTGCATTTGGAAAGCTTGTGTGCTATGGTAAATGGTAAATGGACTGCATTTAGCCTATATAGTGCTTTCATAGACCTAATGGCCACCAAAGCGCTTTACATATTGCCTCACATTTACACACTCATTCATACACCGACGGCGGTGTCAGCCATACAAGGCACCATCCAGCTCGTCGGGAGCAGCTGGGGTTTGGTGTCTTTCTCATGGACACCTCGACACTTGGTCAGGTGGAACCGGGGATTGAACCACCAACCTTTCGGTTTGTAGACAACCTACATGAGCCTTATATACTTTTCTAAATGAACTTATAGAAATGTGGTGTATGATAACATTAAAATAGACTTGTGTGTTTTGTGACTAAGGTCTGAATACAATAAGGTGTACAAAATCAGTGTGTATGTGATATCAAATGTTCATTGTGGTTGTCATGTGTTTGTGTGTTTCAGAGTGTTGTGTGTTATGTTAAAGCAGCCTTTCCTCACATACTGGAGCTACTCAACATCCAATTCAGATATGCTAAGGACTCTGACAATTATCGTTATACTAATTCACTGAAGAACATGATCTACAACATTTACTCCCAGAGATGCATCCCTCCAATCAATGAGGAGATGGAGGTAAAAAGATCTATTTTTATTCTCTGGGAGAGCTGTGGTCCAATTATCTGTAAGTTATAAAGGGTTATTGATAAGGTTTTTTAGCCGTTTGATATTCGACTGTGTTGAACAGCCTATATGTCTAATAATTAAACACTTGTAAACCAATGAAAAGAGCAAAATGAAAGAGTAATCATTTTGGGGAGCTGCAAATGATAGTGCTATAGCAAAAGTATTTTCGATGACAAAAACAACAGTTGAGGTAAAACAGTTAAGCAAAAGGAAACATTTGGCATTGTTTTGTATGTATAATAAATTGAATTGTATAAAGTTCCAAGGATAGAAAGTAAAGTAACCAAGAGTCTTGGATGGTAGCTAGTGGTCTGGCAACAGTGGTCTTTATTAAAATAGTTTTTCTTCTGGTATGGTTGGATTGTAAATACTAAAATGTTTGGGTTTTTTTTTTTTTGTAATTCAGAGTAGGAATTCAGAGTTTCCTATCTGTCAGTCACTTCGACGTGGTGTCAATGACTGACACTAGGGGTCACTTTTGGGAGCCCCAAACACCTATGATACTCTTAGAAAAGGCCAAAGAGATTTGAAGAGTGTAATTTTCATGCCACTCCCCCGGGTATAATAGCACGGTTGGTCTCTCCTCCTCTGGAGTTAGCCGTGACTGCAGTCGCTGTGGGCCACTCACATCCCAGGTGAATTCAATTGCACGGCGTATGCGCTCTTGCAATGAGTTATGCTTCAGGGGGAGTGGAGGGACAAACACACAGAGATGCGCAGTCGGCAGAGCTCCATCTCTTCCTTTATAGTAGTTCATCCCGCTTCATCTAGGACCTACCGCAGGGTCCTCTTTCCATGTGGACTGTATAACTTCCCAATTGGTAAGTCCCTGTTATGTATTCTCCACATATTAACCTCCCTTAAGGCAGGATGTGGTCTCTGCTTCCCCAACACTAATTCTGGTCTGCACAGCTAGAGTTTTATTGAAAAAAAGAGAGAGAAAAGTCAAAAGACTGGCTGAAGTGACCAACCTTTGTTGCCCAAGTACGCTCGTCACCTGGCACAAGAGGGCTTGCCGAGTTCTGCACTGCCACAACCTCGTAACAATTTTTAGCTGTTGTGGCGCTTTCCCTGGGGGACCCATAGTGTCAGTCATTGATACTATGTTGAAGTGACTAATAGAAAGGTTATTATACCTCTAGGCTATTATACCTCTCGGTATTTCTGATAGTACCCTAAAAGCATGGGCAAGTAAAGGTATAAAGATACTGGACGACTTGTATGCCAATAACTCTTTAATGCGCTTTGAATTGCTATCCTAGAAATATAAAATCCCAAACATAACCCCCAGCCATGACATTTCCTAAAATTACAACACTGTCGCCATTTGAAAATGTTATGTAAGACTGTGTCCTTCCCAAAAGGTATCACTTCTTAAAGATACAGCACATCAACAAATCATTTTAAACTGAAATACTAAATAGATTTAAACTAAAAACTACATAGAATGATAAAAAATTATCATTCTAGAAGAAAATTTCAAATGGCACTTAGAGGCTTTTGCATCTGAATGGAGATGTAGATGTCATTGAATGGGTTTGTTGAAATAGAATTATTGCATTTAAATAACTTTACAATGAATGACCCATGGAGACTACCACCTACACCCAGTCACTAGGGGTTCTCTACACGGTAGAGCGCAATACCTAAATTGTTTTCTGTTTTACACCTTACAGGCTAGCCCAACAAAGTTCATAAAAATGCACATGACTTTGCCGAGGGCAGCTTTGGAGAAAGCTGAGGAAGTGATTCACATGTATATGGGTCTAATGACACAGAGTGACAAACCTGTGGACTGGAACTGTGAAGAGGAGTTCACAGAGGATTACCCAGAATCCTCCACTGAACCTCTCAGCCAAACAGAAGGTATCATAACTGCAAAGTCTAGTAAAATCATCTAGAATTAAGCAATCAATCTCACAAGTTTGCTCAAGCTTTGTATTGCTGCAACAATGTCAGTAGTATATGTAAACCAAAGTTTACTCTTTTTTCATTCTACCTGCACGCAGATCTTCGCAGCACTTTTGTTAAAACTGCCTACTTCCCACTCACAGACAGTCGGACTGACAGAAGGGCTTTGAATAGTGCTTTATGGGGGTTGAAGCAAAAGAGAAATTGCCCATTTCTTTGTCATATACTGTTGCATCGATTTTAAAAACACGAAACACCTAGCCATTCCCTTTAAAAGCCAGTTGCGCTGGCGCAATTTGCAAACAGAAAGACTGAACGCAAACGGATCTGCTAGTGAGCGAGATTAAAGCACACAAGCAGATCATCTATGCTGGATTTCACCATATCTTCATTGTGGACCCACCTATAGGCACACATTAGGCCTACTAATAACAAAAATATTACTCTTTAATAACAAAAAATACTGTGCCATTTATCAATGCGCATTGTATTTCAGTTGCCTCAAAATAGCAACGCACCAACAATGTGGCTGAACACACCTCATTTTCAGACCATCTCGACCATGAACGCGAATGAATTTGCTAAAGAACATGGCATAGGACATGAAAATGAAAATTGCTTTGGGCTGACTCTAGCAAAAAACACTTGCGTCACATTGCGCCTGGTGTATTATAGGGCCCTTTTAATAACGCCAGCAGAGAATAACCCATTTAATACTGAGTAACTTATATTTTAGACACAATATTGCCGATTACTTGGTCTACTTTTGCACTCCCACCATAGTTCTGAAAGCAGAAGAAGAATCATTGTGCGTCTCCAAGCAACACACAGTAGTGGTGTTTCGTTCCTGAATTAATCTGTTTAGAACAGTTTGTCTGGAAAATGTAAAATTTAGACAGCAATTTTCCAAAGGAAAGGAATTCATTAAAAACAGGGTAAGAAGCCAAAATATAGCACAACAGGCTCTCGAAATGAATTTAATTAGCAAAACTCACTTTAGTTGCTTTTATCATATTTCACGTGACATTTGCATTACGTTTCCTCTAGGTACTTTCGAATGCCCCTGCATTTGTCCAACAGTGAGCAGTGGATCATCTAGGACATCTTCATTCACAAGCCATCGGAATATTTACATAAAATCTACTCAGTCCCCACAAAGATCAACTTTTCCACCTGTGGGAACCTTGCTTAACAAGAAAACTAAACAAGTCAAGTCTGCTGTCCCAGTCACCCAACACCAAACACTAGTTCCAGGGACACCTACCACATGGAGGTCTAGGCAAAGAGATTTATACAACTTCCTCTTTGCTAGCACTCCAGCTTTACATGAAGAAACTTCAAATTCGGAAATGGAGAATGTGCCATCATCTGATCTGTTAGCTTCATTTACAAATTATAAGGATGTATTTCAAAGCAGAACTGACTCAACTGTTCAGTCGACCGCGTCTTATCAAAAAAGCGCAAGAGATGACGCACAAGACGTTGTGGAGAGGAGCACGCCGCTTTTACTGGCAAAGAGGTCTTTAGATTCCAAAAGACAGGAAGGATCATTCAGTTCCAATGTGAAATTATCCCAGAACTGGATTACTGCAACATCTCAGCCAACATATAATGATGTAAAGAGCACAGAGCAAAAAGGCCAATCTTTCCAGATACTTCAAAGAAGTAAACACATTGTACCAGTCACAACCACAGTTATGTCTTCTTTAAAAGCAACTGCGCATTCATCGGAAGGTCTCCGCATCCTTGTCGACCAGCCAGGTCATCTAAACAGCCCTCCTGAAAATTCACAAACTCCCACCCAAAGCCCGGTGAGGGTGCCAAGGAATTTCATGGGAACCTTCCATGAGACAAAGCTCAGCAAGGGTGAGGAAGTAAGATAGAGATAAAGTTTTTCATATAATATTTGTTTCAATAACAAAAACAAAATAGTTTTAGTTTTAGGTAACAATATTAACCCTGAATAGTAAATGCATCAGGCAGAAGAATGCGTCAAGCTAGCTTGAGTCATGTGTTTCCACTTCTGTGATGATTAACTAAAGATACCATTGCTTTCCACAGACAGCAGATCCCAGGAGGACCAGACTCATCCAGACAGAGAAACACAGAGGAACTCTACCATCCAGCAATCCAGCATTTTAACCATCTCTTTTGGCACTCTGCTCATAATTACACTAGGGTGTGGTGGACTTCTGCTCATAATTCTCTTATTTTATAGACAACAAAAAGTAAGTGGCCAACAATGCATTTTGGCCCTGCTGAAAAGACCTACTTAGACCGACAGCCTCTGTCCATGCTGGAGTGGTGTTGGTTTAGCCTAAGAAGCCTGCTGAGCCCAGTAGCCAAAACGTATGTTGGCGATTATCTCTGGTGATCTTTTCAGCAGGGTGTCACAAGTGATCTCAGTCGAACCGAAAAATCAACATTCTTTAAAGTTTCCAACATGAAGGAAAGTCACATAAAAAGAACCAAGAAACCCAGATGTGGAGTTAATTATTTATTCAAGGTAAACTTTATATCGAGAGACAAAATATCAGCAGGTTGCTTTTTCTCATTCAGTATTTATATTATAATACATTTTAAAGGGCATGTTAAGTGCTCAAAGGTGTCTACAACCAGGATATTGTACTGAAAGAAGAAAATTAATGATCTGACAGGTGGTCCTTTGACATGAAACATGAAAATATTTTAAGTATTATTGCACAAAATAAACTTGACGCATTAATCATGTTCTCCTTGCACATTTTGCCCTGGCAAACTGATCATGACATCTTGAATGGAAATGATCAATAATTCTTAGAAAAAGAAAAGAGTTTTTATAATGTCAGTTCAAGATTTAAATTGTCTTGATATTCAGACATGGAGTGTATATAGATAAATAAATAAAATATGGTATATACAGGGGAGATTCTAACGCCCGTTTCACACATATACTCCTTTTGCAATGCGTATACGGTACATATTTTTTTCAGTACTCATGTTAACAGGTCAGAGCTTTCACACTGCATGTGGATACAGTCCATCGATCTGTTCCAGGTGCGTTGCGTATACAGCAGAGCAGCGATTGTTTCTGCACAGAGTCTATTTTTGCTGTGCTGCAAACTCTGAATTAAAGTGACAGTCCGTGGTCAAAATGAACACAGATTGACTTAAAAATGTAGTAGTTTCACCATAAATCCATTTAATTCAATAAAATTTAGTAGCCTAATCTCACAATAAATGTATTTAATTAAACACTACTTTTCATCTTTTTACTTTAAGCAAGGAAAACGTCTCGGGTTACGACTGTAACCCTTGTTCCCTGAGAAGGGAACGAGACACCGCGTCATCATTATGACACTTTGGGGAACGCCCCCACTTCCTCCACTGGGAAGACTTCTACAAGTAGCCTAAACCCTTAGAGCTCTGACTGGGCAGAGCAGGTGAAGTCTCCCCTCTTTTTCATTCAGAAAAAAGTCAACAGATGCGAGGCTGATCGAAACATCCAACAGCGCACGATTTATTTTGTAGGCCTACGCGTCAAAATATTTCTTAATGAACACAGCCAGCACCCTCATGAGGTGACTGTACAGTACATGCTTCGCACCCACACAGAATCTTTATTGCATAGTAGACCAAATCTACGCTCTGCCTTGACAAACGCGAGATCCGAGTCACTATATATTCTTTATTGCAATGCAGACCTTAAATCTTCGCTCTGCCTTGGCAAACGCGAGATCCCAGTCACAGAATCTTTATTGCAAAGTAGACCCGTAATCTACACGCTGCCTCGACAAACGCGAGATCCGAGCGACTAGATTCTGAATTGCAAACAGACCCTTAATCTACGCGGCGCGCTTCCTCGGCAAACGCGAGATCACAGTCACAGAACCTTTGTTGAGTAGCCCCGTAATCTACACGCTGCCTCGGCAAACGCGAGGTCCAAGCCACTAGATTCTATATTGCTGTTATTTTGGGACAATTCTTATGGGACAAACAACACCAAATAGGACATACAGTTTGACACAGAGCGCTTGCTGAAGAGCAAAAAGCTGATGCGTGTGTGCTCTGGGCGTCCCTTTGTAGCTTCCGGTTATGCCATCATCTACTATGCCATGGCGCAGCACCAATCAGGATTGGACAGATTTCATTCCTGCTTCGGACGCGCTACGCTGGGGGCGTTCCCCAAAGTGTCATAACGATGACGCAGACATGAACGACACTCATCTCATTCGTGGAGGTGGAAAAACAAATTATTTGTGACATGCAAGATTTATTGTATTAAATTTAAAGGCAAAAGAAAAGGCATGAGAGTCAGCTGTTTTTGTCATTTTTAAGTTTTAATTTAAAATGTTTGCGATTTTATAAGTACACCACTTGCTTGAGCAACTTAATGAAGTAATGCATGGAATTATAAGCCTACGTTGTTTAAATAGTTAACACACTCTAAACAATGCTGGGTTATTTTAACACAAATTTGGGTCAAATATGGACAAACCCAAAAGTTAGGTTAAAAATGTAAGTAAAAAAATGTACAGTTGAAAGTGTAAGTCGCACTGCAATGTGCACCGCATACGCACTGCAAATGGAGTATAAGTGATGTCTTTAGCCTATCTCAGAAGCAAATAATTAATCTAAGGATTTACTGGGTAAAAGGAATGATAAAAGGAATCTAACAACATATCTGTGCAGTACCAAATAACAAATGAGACATCAGTGCTTTTTAGATCGTGGAACAGTTAACATTAGCAGTGTTTGTCCTTAAAACTACTCATTTACAATAAAGCAATCCCATGTTAGCTGGTTAGTTTGATTCATTTTTTTTTGTCCATGTCTCTGTCTTGTCATAGATTTGAATTACTGCATTGTTTCTGAGTCACATGCTACGTATCTCCACTAACATGACTTTAACAAAATAATAATAGATGGCAGAAGTATGTGCAAAGAATGACTTGACCAGAAAATGACCCGTGTGTCTCCAGTCCCATTTAACTTTAAACCATTTGCATGCATGTGCATCCCCATTTGGACTAATTGCGTGGAGAAAGTTCTTGTGTGTTCCACAGATGAAAGCAAGTCATAGAGGTTTTTAAAGACATAATTGATGACAGAACTCTACTTTTGGGTGAGCTGTCCCTTTAAAAAAACACTTTTAGGCATCAAGATTTTTAATTTCAAAAGATGTGTAGCCTAATGCTGGGAAAGGAAATGTTGAATAACTGACTCGGTGAGTCTTCAGGATTCTTCATTGAGAATAAACAATCCTGCAGACATCAAGCCTAGACATCAAGAATTAGGGCTCGAATTGAATCAGTGTTCGAATTGAGGTGGGGCGGGATGGCTGGTGTGTCTCGGACCTCCCATAAGCATCAAGGGGTAATAAGAAGTAATATATACGCTCACCTAAAGCATTATTAGGAACACCTGTGTGTCTTATTAATGCAATTATCTAATCAACCAATCACAAGGCAGTTGCTTCAATGCATTTAGTGTGGTCCTGGTCAAGATAATCTCCTGAACTCCAAACTGAACATCAGAATGGGAAAGAAAGTTGATTTAAGCAATTTTGAGTGTGGCATGGTTTTTGGTGCCAGACAGGCCGGTCTGAGTATTTCACAATCTGCTCAGTTACTGGGATTTTCACGCACAACCATTTCTAGGGTTTATAAAGAATGGTTTGAAAGGGAAAAAAAAGTCCAGTATGTGGGTGAAAATGCCTTGTTGATGCTAGAGGTCAGAGGAGAATGGGGCGACAGATTTAAGCTGATAGAAGAGCAACTTTGACTGAAATAACCACTCGTTACAACCAAGGTATTCAGCAAAGCATTAGTGAAGCCACAACACGCACAACCTTGAGGGGAGTGGGCTACAACAGCAGAAGACCCCACCAGGTACTCATATCCACTACAAATAGGAAAAAGACACTTAAATTTGAGAGCTCACCAAAATTGGACAGTTGAAGAAAACATGTTGCCTGGTCTGATGAGTTTCGATTTCTGTTGACACATTCAGATGGAAGAGTCAGAATTTGGCGTAAACAGAATGAAAACATGGATCCATCATGCCTTTTTACCACTGTGCAGGCTGGTGGTGGTGTAATTATTTGGGGGATGTTTCCTTGGCACACTTTAGGCCCCTTAGTGCCAATTGGGCATTGTTTAAATGCCACGGCCTACCTGAGCATGTCTCACATTCTGACCAAGTCCATCCCTTTATGGCCACCATGTACCCATCCTCTGATTGCTACTTCCAGCAGGATGCACCATGTCACAAAGCTCAAATCATTTCAAATTAGTTTCATGAACAATGACAATGAGTTCACTGCTAAAATGGCCCCCACAGTCACCAGATCTCAACCCAGTAGAGTGGTGGAAAGGGAGTTTCGTGCTCTGGATGTGCATCCCACAAATCTCTATTAACTGCAAGATGCTATCCTATCAATATGGCCAACATTTCTAAAGAATGCTTTCAGCACCTTATTGAATCAATGCCATGTGGAATTAAGGCAATTCTGAAGGGGAAAGGGTGTCAAACACAGTATTAGTATGGTATTCCAATTAATCCTTTAGGTGAGTGTGTATGTTTTCATTAAAGGATTGCACTGCCGCAATAAGCTTCCAAATTAGATTTGCGTCTGAAAAAACACTCTGTTGCGCCAAACGCTGTTTTCGAAGGAATTTACAGACAGTGACGTCGCTGTGTGACTGGTCAACAGGATTTCATGAAAGTGCGTAGCTATAGCACGAATTTTTTTCTCGTGCCATTTGTACGGCAAAATAGTTTTTGAATGCAAATGATAAATACTGTAAACTCCTTGGGTAAGATTATTGGCATTAAGTGCGTGCGTATTACACGCCATAAAGTTGGCCTAATATGCACGGCCTAATATGAGCGAAATATAATATTTCTTTGTTTTATGATCGCACCTAATTTACTGATAAGCCTACTGAATAACTGTTTATCTTAGAACCGAAAAGTCACTATTATTCTAATCCTGGTCTGGTCTTACAAGATAAAAAGCTAGCTCACTATCGGACAGTTAACCACATACCGTAATTCACAGAAAAATAACATTTTGATTGAAGCTAGAAACCCATTCTGAATTAAAAAAAATCTAGTAACCTTATCTACTCAATAACAGTGTTAATTTCATTAAGGATATTGTTACTGATGTAAATGTTCATTAGGTGTTTGTCTACATTACACTAACGTAACTGTTAGCTATTACTGTCATGGGATTAATATTATGTTGTAAAACAAATGCACTGAAAAATAAAAGAAACTTTCGTACTTAGTTTTGTATAAATTTCTATACTTGAAAGAGTTAAGCACATGATACTGGGTAACTGGGTAATGGATTCTTACACTTGCAGGTAGAAGGTGACGTTCCCGCGACCATAGGTAACGTTTCCTAAAAGTTCTCTAAAGGTGACGAACATTCCAAACCTTTACAGAACATTTGGGGCGTTCCTAAAACGTCCTCTTTTGGTAATAAAAGTGCTGCAGTTGAAGGTTCCTTAAATGACTTTAGGGGGACGTTCCGTAATGGTAATCTTACGGTCACATAACAACGTACGTTACAAAGAGGACGTAATCAAAACGTTGTCATATAGGTCTAAGTTGGTCCTATTATAACGTCCCTTATAGGACTTTAGGGGGATGTTCTGTAATGGTAATTTTATGGTCACACAACAACGTTACAAAGAGGATGTAATCAAAACGTTCTCATATGGGTCTAAGTTGGTCATACAATGACGTTCTTAATGTGACTTTAGTGGAACATTTCATATTGGTTATTTTATGGTCACATAATAATGTTACAAAGAGGATGTAATCAAAACGTTCTCATATGGGTCTAAAGCCCTATTCGCACGGGATTAGTATTATCTGGTGACCTGTAGTAATTTGTAATAATTGCAGAGTTTGTCTGTGATCTTAATCCCGTGCGAATCAACGATACAATTTGCAGAAAGAAAAAGCTATAGCCTACCATCAGAAGAGCAAAAACAAAAAAGAACAATCAAGTTAGATGGAGATGAATGACATGTTTAGCAGCATATGGTAAGGACAATTCTTCTGTTTATTATATACAGCTAGACATAATAACGACAAGACATTTCAAAGCTATAGCCTAATGACATCATATCCAGAAGATAAGTCAGTAAATTCGAGTAAAATCACAGGCTTCGCTTATCCCGTGCGAATGCGCCACGCGAAATTCAGATGTGGGTGGGTAATTTCAATTTCACACGTCGTCCCCAGGTAATACTAATCCCATGCGAATAGGGCTTAAATTGGTCATACATTGACGTTCTTTGTGTGACTTTAGAAGAACATTCCATATTGGTTATTTTATGGTCACATAGCAACGTTACAAAGGGGACATAATAAGGACGTTCCCATGTGGTTGTCTGTTGACCATATGAGAATATTTTGTGACTAACTTAATGAGAACATTCTAATATGGGTCTAAGTTGTTCATAAAAATAACCTCCCTTATAGGACTTTAGGGGGACGTTCCGTACTGGTTATTTTATGGTCACATAGCAACATTACAAAGAGGACATAATCAGAGCATTCCCATATGGTTCTAAGTTGGTCATATTATAACGTTCCTTATCCGGCTTTAGGGGGACGTTCCATAATGGTAATCTTATGGTCACATCACAACGTTTCAAAGAGGACATAATCAAAACGTTCTCATATGGGTGTCAGTTGGTCATACAATGACATTCTTTATGTGACTTTAGTGGAACATTCCATATTGGTTATTTTATGGTCATATAATAAAGTTACAAAGAGGCTGTAATCAAAACGTTCTCATATGGGTCTAAGTTGGTCATACAATGACGTTCTTTATGTGACTTTAGAAGAACATTCCATATTGGTTATTTTATGGTCACATAGCAACATTACACAGGGGACATAATAAGGACGTTCCCATGTGGTTGTCTGTTGACCATATCAGTCAGTTGGTCAGTCATATTTATTTATAAAGCACATTTAAAAACAACAGCTCTTGGCCAAAGTGCTGTAAAATGTATAAACGATATCGAAAAGACATAAAAACAAATAAACAATACAAAAACACAAAGCAATGCAGTATCACTACAGTCACTTGTGACCGTAAGCAGCAGCAATAAATAAATGAGTTTTAAGCAATGATTTAAAATCAGTGCAAGTAGGTGCAGACTTTGTGTAATGGCAAATTGTTCCAGAGCTGTGGGGCGGCCACTGAAAAGGCACGATCTCCTTTTGATTTTAAACGAGTTCTCGAAACAGTCAACTGTAGACTAATGGATGACCTAAGATTTCTAAATGGTGAGTTGAAAGGAGATCAGAGATATATGGAGGACCGAGTCCATGCAATCCCTTATAGACAAACAACAGCACCTTAAACTCAATACGCTGTTTAACTGGGAGCCAATGAAGAGAAGATAATACAGGTGAGATATGCTCTCGTTTCCTTGTTCCTGTTAGCAGTCTTGCAGCAGAGTTTTGGACCAGTTGAAGACGTGACAGTAAAGACTGTGAGACACCAAGGTATAGTGCATTACAGTAATCTAACCTTGATGAAATGAAAGCATGCATCACAGATTCCATGTCTCTAGGTGTTAAAAATGGCTTAACCTTTGCAATATTCTATAACTGATAAAAGCAACTTCTGACCACAGCGTTTATCTGTTTATCAAAAGTCAAAGTTGAGTCAAAAATAACACCCAGATTCCGAACGTGTGGATGGATATTAGCAGATAAAGGTCCCAACTTACTGGCGACCAAATCTGTAAACTTAGTTGAGCCAAAGATTATAACTTCCGTCTTAGATTCATTTAACTGAAGGACGTTGGCGGACATCCACTGATTAACCTCCCTCAAACAATCAAATAAACACTTTAAGCTGGAATCATCATTTGGATGTAAAGGAACGTAACACTGAGTATCATCTGCGTAACAGTGGTAGAGTACATTATACTTAGAAAAAATAGCATAGAGTGGAAGCATGTATAAAGAAAATAAAACAGGACCCAAGATCGAGCCCTGAGGAACCCCATATTTAACTGGTTCACGAGGTGATGAAAAACTGCCTATCTCTACTGAGAAGGTTCAGTCTTTTAAATATGAAGCGAACCAATTCAAAACACAACCTTGGATCCCTATACGCTGTAAGCGATATAAAAGAATATCGTGATCGAGAGTATCAAATGCCGCGCTAAGATCCAGCAGAATTAAAACAGCACATTTACCAGAATCAACAATCAGAAATAAATCATTTAAAACTTTAAGCAATGCGGACTCTGTACTGTGTTGTGGTCTGAAACCAGACTGATATTTATCTAGAACATCATTTTCCTTAAGGTAGGAGGAAAGCTGATTAAACACAACCTTCTCCAAAACCTTTGATATAAATGGTAATTTAGAGATGGGACGGTAATTATTAAAAATTGTTGGATCTAAGTTTGACTTTTTGAGCAGCGGCTGTACGATGGCATGTTTAAAGTAAGATGGAACTATCCCACTAACCAAACTACTATTGACTATTGAGTTGACAATAGGCTCGGACTAATAAAATCAAATATACCTAACATAAGGCGAGGATGGACAACATCAAGTGAACAAAAGCTAAACTTCATTTGTCGAAAAATGTGTTGCAAATGACTATGAGACACTGGAGAAAACTCTGGCATATTTGTTAAAATCTGTGACGATGTAGACTGCGGTAGGTCCAGCAGAGAATGGGGAAAGCACGATCTTATAACATCAATTTTTTTCACAGAAGAACTTAATGAAGTTTTCACAGGCCATTGGAGAGGGATCAGGATAAAAATTAGAAATTGGATTCAGCACATTATTTATAGTATCAAATAGTATTTTTGGACTATGTGCATTTTTAGCAATGAGCTCTGAAAAGTATTTTGCTTTAGCAAGCTTAACAGCTTCTTGATATTGGATCATACAGTCTCTAACGCATTCATACGATATTTGTAATTTGTCCCTCTTCCACTTCCTTTCTGCTCTTCTCCATTTCTGTCTAATTACCCTAGTATCATCATTAAGCCAAGGGTAAGGACAACTTCTGGTTCTCTTCATTTTAAATGGGGCAACAATGTCGAGTATGTTTGAACATAACATATTAGACCCTAACTCATCTGGCTTTAGTCCAAGACAGTTTAGCTCAATTTCATGAGTTCTGGGGGAGCTATGTAAGCATCCAGGAACTTTTCAGATGTGGATGAGTTAAAAGAGCGAGCAAACCAGACTGTCGGCAAATGGAGTGGTAAGAGCTCGGAACGTCTATATTAAAAGAAATAATCAAATGATCAGACATAAAAAAATTCTTTGAGAACCATGTTGCTGACTGAAAAGCCATATAATAATAACAAATCGAGTGTATGCCCTTGCTTATGAGTAGGACCAAGAACAGACTGTGTGAGATTAAAATTATCAATAACCTGTAAGAATTCTTTAATCATTGGTTTGGAAGGACAACAGACATGTATATTAAAATCAAAATCCTATCTGCATTTGGCACAACAGAAAATAAAAAAAAATTGAAAATTCACTTATAAAGTCCTTGTTATACTTTGGGGGTCTACTAGTAGGCTATACATAAAATTGAATTACAGTCATCCATCTTAAATAGCTGTGCCTCAAAACTGGAAAACGGTTCTGTGGCAGTTAGACGGCATTTAAATTGATCTCTATGAAAAGTCGCTAAGCCCCCACCGCGACCAGATCGTAGCCTATTGTATTAAAAAATGTATCATTAGGACAAGCTTCAGTGAGTGGACCAAGTTCACCAGCATTTAACCACGTTTCAGTTATAAATAAAAAGTCAAACCCAAAAATAAAATAAGTTCATTAATTGTAATTGTCTTGTTTGAGATCGATCTTACATTTAGTAACGCCATCACTGCAGTCAGTTTCCTGATGTAGCCTATGGTTTGGTGGTAGCGTGCTTTAGAATCGTGTTGGTGCTGCAGCAACGATGAATATTCCAATGAACGAAGATTGCAGACGCGTACGTCCACATTAATCCGGATACATTTGAAAACGGGGGTTTTCGTTTAAAAACACTCTCCGTCCTTGCGTTTTCAGGCGTTTTCTAACGTTTGAGTGTGGATGAAAAACTTCTAAATTCACTTTACTGCGCATGCGTGAAACTTCACAAAAGCTCACTGAGACGTTACAGGGGCCGGGGGAAATAAATAATCGCGCAATTCTTCTAACAGTATCGTTTTATTTAGCAAAATATCTCACCATCACTGATGCATCCAGGTAAAATATCATTTATTCATTCACATACATACATACAACTAAGACCAAATTTCAAATTTATCCACTTTGGAGAGTGTTTTCCAAACGCGTTTTTGGTGGCTTAAAACGGCGTGAGGCCATCCACACACTAATACGTTTTCGTTTAAAAAACGTATATTTTTCTCTCCGTTTTGGCCTTCCGTCCACACTGAGACGCCGTTTTAAGCCACCAAAAACGTATCGTTTGGAAAACGCTCTCCAAAGTGGATAAATTTGAAAACGCCGTTTTCGCGTTGTAGTGTGGACAGTGAAACCGGAGGTATTTCAAAACGATGATGTAAGTTTAGGCCATGTCCACACTAATACGTTTTCGTTTGAAAACGTATATTTTCTCTCCGTTTTGGCCCTCCGTCCACACTGAGACGGCGTTTTAAGTCAACAAAAACGTATCGTTTGGAAAACGCTCTCCAAAGTGGATAAATTTGAAAACGCCGTTTTCGCGTTGTAGTGTGGACAGTGAAACCGGAGGTATTTCAAAACGATGACGTAAGTTTAGTCATGTGATCCATGTAGTACCAATAGATTCATGTTTATCGGTATTGTGCCTGTTATGTGTTATTCATTTTTACACTGTTGCTAAAATATGTTACTTTCTATGCTACTTAATATGTGCTATTCTTCATAGCACCGTACTGCAAAGATGACAGATAATGCACTTACATTTGCTGTCCTGCGGCAAAACAGGAGAGCAGTTGCGTTTTAGACCAAACATGCATGTGACTGAATAAGACCTGGAGGCATCCGTGATGGTGAGATATTTTGCTAAATAAAATTATCCTGTTATTGTCCGATAACATTATTCTTTATTTTCCCATCTGTATCATCTCAGTGAGCTTTTGTGAAGTTTCACGCATGCGCAGCACAGAGAATTTCTCATCCACACTGAAACGTCGGAAAATGCCTGTAAACGCTAGTGTGGACGGAGAGTGTTTTTAAACGAAAACCCCGTTTTCAAATGTATCCGGATTAATGTGGACGTAGCCTTAGTCATGTGATCCATGTAGTACCAATAGAACTTCATGTTTATCGGTATTGTGCCTGTTACGTGTTATTCGTTTTTTACACTATTGTTAAAATATGTTACTTTCTATGTTACTTAATATGTGCTATTCTTCATAGCACAGTACTGCAAAGATGATAGATAATGTACTCACATTTGCTGTCCTGCGGCAAAACAGGAGTTGCATTTTAGACCAAACATATGGTGAATGCGACCTGGATGCATCAGTGATGGTGAGATATTTTGCTAAATAAAATGATCCTGTTAGAAGAATTGCGCGATAACTTTATTATTTATTTCCCCCTCTGTAACGTCTCAGTGAGCTTTTGTGAAGTTTCACGCATGCGCAGTAAAGTGAATTTAGAAGTTTTTCATCCACACTGAAACGTCAGAAAACGCCTAAAAACGCTAGTGTGGACGGAGAGTGTTTTTAAATGAAAACCCCGTTTTCAAATGTATCCGGATTAATGTGGACGTAGTGTGGACGGAAGGCCAAAACGGAGAGAAAAATATACGTTTTCAAACGAAAACGTATTAGTGTGGACATGGCCCTTAACGGCCTCCTTGACGATGACACTGATCGTGGTTGATCCAGGTAGGCAGAATCAGGACCGTGCATAAAAGAATACAAGATCCGTCCATAGTCGCAGCTGGAAGCTACGTGATCCATGTGAATCGGGCCTGCGCGTGGCGAGGCACAGGTACCTCCTCACGCGTACCAACACACCGCTGCGTGTACCCCGTCTCCTTTATCGTTTCATCCTCTGATGGTGTTCGCAGACTGGTAATCGACATATTTCAGATGGCAGGGAGGTCAAGAAAAGTGGATCTGGAATCTTGTACCCCCCGTAATTCGGGTCTGAGAGAATTTCAACAGTCTTTTGAACATTGAGGAGAAATAAACGATCATAGACAAGCGTTGTAGTGATTTTTTGTGCGGACAGACACACAAACAAAACAAGTAAACTCAATAAAGAGGACATAAATAACAGATGACGGCTTACCGACCACACTGGCGCCATCTTGCCTTCAACGAGGGACCCAGCATCTCCTTTCATTTATATGAGAATGTTTTGTGCCTAACTTAATGAGAACATTTTAATATGGGTCTAAGTTGTTCATAAAAATAACCCCCCTTATAGGACTTTAGGGGAACGTTCCATACTGGTTAGTTTAGTCACATAGCAACATTACAAAGGGGACATAATAAGTTCCCACGTGGTTGTCTGTTGACCATATGAGAATGTTTTGTGCTTAACTTAATGAGAACAATCTAATATGGGTCTAAGTTGTTCATAAAATAACCTCCCTTATAGGACTTCAGGGGGACGTTCCATAATGGCAATCATATGGTCACATAACAACGTTACAAAGAGGACATAATCAAAACGTTCTCGCGTGGGTCTAAGTTGGTCACATTATAACTTTCCTTATACGTAATGGTAATCTTATGGTCACATAACAATGTTACATAGAGGATTCAATCAAAACCTTCTCATATGGGTCTAAGTTGGTCATACAATGACGTTCTTTATGTGACTTTAGTGGAACATTACATATTGATTATTTTATGGTCACACAACAATGTTACTAAGAGGACATAATCAGAGCGTTCTCATTTGGTTCTAAGTTGGTCATATTATAACGTTCCTTATATGACTTTAGGGGAACGTTCCGTAATGGTAATTTTATGGTCACACAACAACGTTACAAAGAGGATATAATCAAAACGTTCCCATATGATTCCTTATATGACTTTAGGGGGACGTTCCATAATGGTATATTCGTATCTTTGTTCCATAATTCCATATTTTATGGTCACATGGAAACATTACAAAGAGGACATAATAAGGACGTTCCCATGTGGTTCTCTGTTGACCACATGAGAACGTTTTGTGACTAACTTAATGAGAACATTCTCATATACATCATGTTTTGTGAACGGTGACATGGGACGAACTGAGGTTCAACGCGTCAACTTCTGTCACGTTTATCTGGTTTGTCTGCGGGTGAACCTGCTAGTGTTGCGGAGCGGGCTTGTAATTTTTTAGCAATCAAAAAGCATGTCTAATTAATTGAAATCATGAATTATGAATTATTAAGAACGTTACCAGACAACGTCCTTGACACTAGTGGGGACATTCTCATAACGTTCTGGGAACATAAAATTTCTAGCTGGGACTCACTTATAGCCTAAGTGTTCAGAAAATAGCCTAGTTCTGCTCACCACAGTTCTCTGCACTCCACCTCACTACCCTCAGCCACTTGAAGGAAACTCTGAAACTGTATTTAAAGCTACACTGTGTGATTTTTACCCCCATCTAGCGGTGAAAAGGTATATGACCACCAATCCGATTTCGTTTTAACTCCTTTGGTGGCCAAAGTAGTAGTCCAAGATTAACATGGCTTCCAGTTCGACCTCGTCCATGAGTGTTAACTCAAGCGTAAACGCGAAAGGCGAAGCTTGAATTAACGTGTATGTCCCTCTTTGGCTAAAGTACTTTCAAGATGGAGGGGCAACATGGCGACCGATATTAGAACCCCTTACCCGAATGTATTTTTTAATGGCATATTATACACTCACGAGAATAGGCCTACTTTATTACTTGAATGAAGTAAATATACATTAATGAGCACATATTTTTGAAAGAACTAAGTGTTTTTAGCTAAGAATAAACTAAAAGAGTTACACAGTGTAGCTTTAAAGATGTGATCGGACCAGCCCAGTGTCAATCAAGTAAATAACCAATGTGCCACAGATCAACGTGTTTCATGCTTGTTTCATGTTCAACCAAAAAGAGTAATATTATTTTATAAAATAATTTTGAAGACAATAAAAGTAAACCCTCAACGAGCTCCGTCTCAAAGTTCTTTGGTGTAGGCCCAGTCCTCCGTCCATGTTTAGAAGTTAACTAGTCCTAGAAGCAGCCGGGCGGGTGCGGAGCCAACCGCCGAACGAGTGGACAGGACCCGTGGTGGTGGTGGTGGGAAGGATGAAGGGGAACTTTGCTACGACACCCACAGCCAACAAAATAGGTGGGTAAGATCATAGTAATAATAATAATTCATTGCATTTATATAGCGCTTTTCTCGGCACTCAAAGCGCTTTACATAGAGAGGGGAATCTCTTCAACCACCACCAGTGTGCAGCATCCACCTGGATGATGCGACGGCAGCCATAGTGCGCCAGAACGCTCACCACACACCAGCTTACTGGTGGAGAGGAGACAGTGATGAAGCCAATTGGTATATATGGAGATGATTAGGAGGCCATGATGGACAGAGGCCATAGGGCAAATTTTAGCCAGGATGCCGGGGTTACACCCCTACTCTTTCGAAAGACATCCTGGGATTTTTAATGACCACAGAGAGTCAGGACCTCGGTTTAACGTCTCATCCGAAGGACAGTGCTCTTTGACAGTATAGTGTCCCCATCACTTTACTGGGGCATTAGGACCCTCACAGACCACAGGGTGAGCACCCTCTGCTGGCCTCTCTAACACCTCTTCCAGCAGCAACCTGGCTTTCTCAGAAGGTCTCCCATCCAGGTACTAACCAGGCTCAGCCCTGCTTAGCTTCAGTGGGCAACTAGTCTTAGGCTACAGGGTGATATGGCAGCTGGCCATTCAAGATCAGCCTTTTTATATTTGATGTCAAGCTGTGATTGACTGTGCGAAATTATGAATTAATGACGTGGCAGTGGAGTCTTCTGATAGTGCTTACGCTTTCATTGCCAGCCAGTCTGTGAGAAAAAAAAAAACCCTTTGCTGACTTTTTTTTACACCACTCCGACACAAATCTCCCATCGCTGCCAATTAACCAAACCTAACCGAATGGCCCGGCGATATATATGGTTTTACAGATACTAGACACATGACTTTCAAATGAAAGATTGGTATCAAAGAGCACTCTCAGGTCCCTAACTGACGATGGAGACTTAACAGAGCAGCCATCAAGTGTTAGACAGTATTCTAGGCTGTTATGTGTGGAAGTTTTTTGTCCAATAATTAGAATCTCTGTTTTATCAGAATTTAGTTTATAGTTTCAGAATCCATTTTTTTTTATATCAGCTATGCATTGCGTTAATTTTGTGAATTGGTAAGTTTTGTTTCGTTTTGAAAAAATATACAGCTGAGTATCATCGGCATAATAGTCAACGCTAATTCCATGTTTCCTAATGATATCTCCCAAGGGTAGCATACAGAGTGAGCAGCAGTGGTCCTAGTACTGAGCCTTGTGGTACGCCATACTGAACTTGTGATCGATAAGACATCTTTTCATTTACTGCTACAAACAGATAATGGTCATATACAGTAAGTATGATTGAAACCATGCTAATGCAATTCCACAAATGCCAACATAGTTTTCTAGTCTATTTAAAAGAATGTTGTGGTTCATTGAGTCAAATGCAGCACATTTTATGACTCTAATAAGAGCTGACTCAGTACTGTGGTAAGGTCTAAATCCTGACTGAAAATCCTCGCAGATATCATTTCTTTCAAGAAAGGAACACAGTTGTGAGGATACTGCTTTTTCCAGTGTCTTTGACAGAAAAGGCAGATTCGAGATTGGCCTGTTATACAGCACATTTGAGCTTCTGCAAGAACCAATGAGGTTTATTCGTTCAAGTCAAACAAGTAGGGTTGAGCTTCTGTGCATGTTCGCTGATCAATGTTTAAAAGTGAATAGAAGCCTAATCTCAATCTCTTCTTTATAAAGCGATTGAGTCTCTTCAGAAAATAGGACTATCCCGCTCAATTCATATTGATTAGTTTTGCGATCTCTTTATATCTTTTTGAGGTGTCATCTTCATGTGTTCCGAAGATGAACGAAAGTCTTTTGGGTTTGGAACAATATAAGCAAATTAAGTAAATGACGCTAATAATCGTGTATACACTGTACTTCACCATAGGTTTTATGTGGTGTAATGTCAAGATAAGCAGCTACATATACAGATACAGTATAAAAGAACAGATAAATGATTAAAAATACTTTGTCACTGGTAAAAAAAAAAAAAAAGAAAAGAAAAGAAAATTAATCCATTCCTCCAGCCCTAAATGCAGTTCTTGTGGTTTTAAAAGTGAAATCTGTCTTAAAAGGTCTTAGTGTAGAAATAAGGCAGTTTTTTGATATGAGGTTTTGGTGGTCAAACTTTCATTAAACGCAAGAAAATAGAAGCCATACCAGCCAGTTATATGTAATTAGACAATGACATCATTGTAATTGTTGACACACTGAAGCCATTACACATTAGAGCTATTAAGACAATGACAGCTTTTAACATTATTTTGGTATACCTCACCGGTCTTTGTGTTTTTTTGTTTTTTTTTTGTTTTTGTTTTGTTGTTTTTTCATCGATTGTTTATACTTCGCGTTTTACAATTCAATTTGATGACATTGGCTTATTAGCAATGCACTGATGACCACAGAGTTAACTGCAAAGCTGTGGTTTTATGCAAAATGTCAGAACTGGATTTAGCAATTTTCATGGTTTATATTGAGAATAAAACTGTAGAAAACAAAATTGGTGGAAAAAAGGTTTGGGGACACACCAATAAGGTTGTTTTTTGTTTTGTTTAGTTTTTTTTGTTTGTTTGTTGTCTATAACACAGATCTTGCATGTGCAGGGGTGATTTGTGGAAACAGAGCGCTGTTATTTAACCCAACCACCACACTTCACACGCCAAACCTCTGTGGATGTGCCAAAATTATTGGAATCCTCCTTGCAATGATTAACGTTTCGTAACAGTCAATCTCTTTATATTGTTTGTGGAAAAACACTCTATTAAAGTTTTGATAATGTGACAATCCCAATTTTGTTTAGTGAAAAAAAGGTTTGGTTTTGAAACAATTTAATAAAAACAATCTTATCTTGGACTAACATGATGTGCCTGCAGCTGAATCATGAAGTGGACAGAACATAATATTAGTCGGATGTGAGCAATGCAATGGCTTTTCTTTACTGCACTAATATGAACTTCAAAAGATATCAACTTTAAGCGGTGTGTTTATAAATGTCTGTAGCAAATCTTCAATTACACAAAGCTTGTAACATACTGTAACTTTATAGACATGCATGTTAAGTTCATTGAACTACAACCGTTTCAGATGAATTTAAAGCAGTTGCACAAAAGGCTCACTTTGTGCAGCACCTAAAAAAAGTGTCCCAATGCAAAACTAATTTTGTAATAAATTCAATTCGAATGTGAACTCAAAATAGAAGAGTTTCTAGGAACCTGAATGTCTCTTCTAATTATTTAATTATTTAAACATCTGTGTCTTATCAGAATAGGGTGACTTTTAAAGTCCATTGGGTTCCTTTGAGGGTTTGTGTTTATCAGATATCCACATGTGTAGTTACGGTTGTTTATATAGGCTATCGCATAAAAACTGTTTTGGCCTTAAAACGAGAAGAATGATATTGAATTTGTGCTCTTGGCATTGGGTCATTGATACCACGAAGTGGTGGGATAGTGTCAGTGCAAGCTGATGCGATCCACAGAAAAAAAGGGTTCGTTGGGGCTCTATATATGAAGCATAGGGTTCTTCACTCAACTCCAAAGATCCTTTTATGCTAAAAAAAGGTTCTTTAATAACAAGAAAGAACCCTTTGGCACAAAGGTTCTTTATAGGCTATTAATTATTCATATATTACATTATTCGGCAACATTTTGTAGTTGTAATTAAATTGTTGTTTATTAAACAAATTATTCCTTAAAAGTTAACCGTTTAAAATGAGTAAAATTTACACCAAAAAATTTAACAAAAATATCTCACTAACAGACAGACGTCAAAGATTAATTGAGAACTCTTTATTCTATATGGCCAACATTGAAGACACCTTGATTTTAACAAGCAGAATCATGGAAGGAGAAAACCGTAATTTTAAAACAAACACCAATCACCATAATGGTGACTTCAACTTGTGTTTTTTTGGTTGCTGTTGTAAGTTTTACTCATTTTAAATGGTCAACCTTTAAGGAATTAATTTGATTAATTATTACTCATATTCTAATTTAGTAAAATTTATTTAATAACATTGCTTGTAATCTGTAGCCTCGGGGTTTTTTTTTTTTTAATTAGATAAAGCATATTAATTTTTACAGTGTAGAACCTTTCAGGTGTTCCAAATATGTAGCACTGATAGAACCATTTAAGGTTATATATAGAGCCTTTTCTTCTAAGATTGACATTTTGATGTGCGGCATATCAAATATTAAACCTAAAAATGTCAATTATAAAAAATTCCTTCAAAGGTGTGGTGGTATTGGGAAATATCAACGTTAAACTTAAAAATTGTCCTCATAACATTGTTCAAGAAAGATGCACTCCTGGAGAATCATGAGATTTTTATGGTCTCCCACAGGCCTTAAATGAAAAACGATGCTTGACGGTGGAAAAGCAAGTGTAATAGTAAAGAAAGGGGCATGTTTGTTATTAGGTTACAGCATTTGAAGCCTGCACATTTAAATGAGTTATTTATTACTCTTCACAGATGCATGTCTGGTTCCTTCCTGTCAGGATGTGGTGTTTTATGATCTGAAAAATTCACTTAAAAGTGTGTCTGAAAATTCACTGGAAAACTCCCATCTCTTACGCTTAGGTAACCATGTTTAAAATGGTATGTTTTGTTTTGAAAATATGAAGTTTTGTAAGTTTTTGCGCAATCCTTTTTTTTTTACAGAATATTAGAAGGACTATTAAATTGTAACATAAAACCTCTGTCTGTCACGATTTACTCACCCTCATGCCAAACCAATTTCTTCTGTGAAGCACAAAAGTAGATTTTTTAGGCTATTTCTTTGTCCAATGAAACGTCAAGCCAAGCAGTGTTACTTTCGACCCCATTGTTTATGAACAAAAACTACTGAAACATTCTTGTCATACGGATTTGAGGGTGAGTAAATGGTCAAAATTATAATTTCTGGGTGTGTGAGTGATTCGTTCAAGACATTTTTTTTTACCAAAGCCAATCATATCTTTTACTAAGACATATCTGTCCTAATAAAGACAACCTTGGAGTAATTCACAGCAGACTCATCGCTAGCATCGCTGCTAACACTTTTAGTACCGTCATCACAACTCACATGGCCTTTTCTGTTGATCGTCTTCTGTTGGGACTCTTTAACATTCACATAGTCTATATCCATTTTTTTGTTATGAAAGGCCCCTTGTGCAGGTGAAGCAGTCTCTGCAACATTTATGTAGTCAGAAGTCTTAGAACGGTCTTGAAGGCTTGCATACCGCTGAGAGAGATCTGCCAGCTGACACCCAAACAAATACAAAATCCCATATCAAACAAAAATGTCAATAAAGAATTGCAACACCATTAAAATGGCACTTGTTGCATCTGGAATACATAATGGATGGTATTTCGAGAAGAATGGTTTCCAAATGACTTACCGAGCCTTCTGGGGTCCCAGAACTAGTAGAGGATGAATTATCTCCACCTAATTGACAAGGCCAAAGTTTAGGGTGAAAGCCTCAGTGGACGAACGGTAAGACAAATTGTAAAACATGTTTTTACCATCGCCTGAAGGAGAGGAAACACTTAATGCATTATTCTGATTGAAAGCGGTTGATTCTCCCGTGTCGCTGGCTATGTGGATAGTGTCTCTTCTAAAGCCTGAGTTGAAACAAAAATCACACACATAGGCTACTAGGCTAAATAAAGCTTCATCTTTTGAATTAATCATTGTTATTTTCATGCATATTTTCAATAAATAAACAGTACTGTAATGCACTCACCACTTTGCATCGAGATGAATACTTTAAAGAGAAGAATCAGGAGAATGAGGACCAAGAAAACGAGGAAGCAGATGATGCCGTACAATAACGGAAGAAGAACAACACTAAAACAATAAATAAATGTTGATAACTGGAATCATCACAAGATTAAGTTGTGTAGTTGCACAATTACAATATTTTCAAGCCATTTAGGCGATTCGAACGCCATCAACATGCCACTTCTCACAGAATAGCTACTGTACAACTCAAAGGATAAAAGTACAAATAATGTGTTACACTGTAAATTTAACAAAAAAAGTTTATGTTTGCAGAATTACCAATTACTGTCTCCTTTGCTTGAATTGTTAGCTGGAACTTTGTGATTATCTGTGGGAATCAATACATTTCATTTGCATTAAAACAAACTGAGTAAGGTGATCAACTATGTGTGTTGATTTTGTATTATTCTATATTCAGTTATGATACAAAGTTACAAATTGCATATCACAGATTCATTTCAACATAATTTACATCAATATATTGCATATTTGTTGACTCAAAATCATTCTCTAGCACATAAGAAATATTTGGTATCTTTTTTTTTTCCTTTCCAAATGGTATATTTGTACACGTGTGTGCTTACCTCTTCATCATTTACACTCACACACACACACACACACAAAAGTTTTACTTGATCACAACTTTCAGATCTTAAACAAGTTGGGTTAACTGTATATAACTAAAAGAGTTTCTGTCAAAGGTGACACCATGGGGTGAGAATGTGTTGCAATTTAATAATAATTTTGTATTCTGCACACTGCACATTTTCTTTAACAATTTTACAGTTGTTATCTTACTTGATTGTTATTATTGATATTATATGAAGCAAAATACCCTACATTTCTAGTTTTAAACAATCATCCTATTGAGCATTATTAAAAAATATATCTGAAAATTAAAAATAAAGATTGTGCCACGTGTCTTACCTGCCAGCACATTGAAGAGAAACATGAAGAGTGTAAAAATGAACACAGGGTGTATGATCCACATCATGACTTCGGACACTCGCATTAATTTTTAAGTTTCTTTAGTTTAATTTCTGATAATGGTCTTTAATATTTGTTTCAAAATGCTGATCAAGTTCCCTCTCAAAAGCACAACCACGGAAACGCTCAGTGATTACCATCTAGTCAGTGGAAAGTTGTGGTTGAGCGTCACCTCGTTTTAAATAAGGTGAAACATTGAAGATACAGCACCAAAATATCTTGCTTATTGAAAGAGATGCTTTGAATGTTAAAATTTGTACTTAAAAAAAAATACAATTTTACAGATTTTTTCTAGTTTTATCATTATTGATCCAAGTCAATCCTAGTATAGCTCACAGTAGAAAAGGTAGAAATTTAAGTCCAGTCTTTAAATGATCAAATTTTGTGCCATTTTGCCGATAGTTCTACGCTATCTCACGACCAATTCGTACGAATTCGACGAATGATTAAAAAGTGTCTAATTCGTACGACCCTTACTCATATGAATTTGTATGATTTGTTTAAACCCACGTGATGCTAGGTTTAGGGGCGGGGTAAGGGGTAGGTCATTCGTACGAATTCGAATTCAAAATCATACTAATTCGTATGAATGAGGTCGTGTGAATTGTTACGAATTAGCCACTTTTTAATCATTCGTCAAATTCGTACGATTTTGTCGTGAGATTGGGTTGGATAGTTTAGTTTAATTAGAGAGCAGTTCACTTTGGTTGTAAGTGCAACAGTTTACATACAGAAATAAATAGAGAACTTTTTAACAACTTCCAGATTTTGCTTGATGTGACAAGATATAGTATTGTCACAGTTTATTTGTACAAAAAAAAAACATGTTAGGTTTTTGAGTGTGTGAAAAAGAAAAAGAAAGTACACATAGTATACACACACAAAAGGGGGTGTAACCTAATGTACTGAACCTAGTTTACGATTCAGTCATTTTAAATGGCATTTTTACCCTTTATTTTAAATGTCACCAAATAAAGTCCCTTTATTCAGGTTGTAATGTTTTAATTAGTAAAATAGAGCCTCAAAGTTACCATTACAACTCTTTATAGCGAAGATTTTGAACTATCCCACTAATCCCAGACAGCAATAGTGTTGGCCCAGATCCAGCCCACATCTGGGCCGTGTGGAATCAACGTGAACCAGATGTGGGCCTGGATCACTGGGCTGACACTATGTTGCTGTCTTAGATCCGTTCACATATTAATCCATTAGTACATTCAATCACATACCGATGGTTAAAGGGTCACAAAGAATACACGAAAGAACAATATACAACTGAAAAAAGGTCTACTGGACCTCATTTTACATGAATCTTCTGTTTAAATCCTGCAAGCATGTTCTGTTCTCTCTTCCCATAGCGGAGACCGAAGGAATTGAGGTTGTAGTATGCAACAGGCTGCCTTCTTTTTGTGTAAGGCTTTTCTGGAGACAACCACCACGTGCTCCGCTGAGGATCTCCACCCATGGAGAAGTGCATTGAGAGCTTGGGAGAAAGAGATCCAGCTGTGGGACGAGGATCAGTTCTCCTGAGAACCCGGAGTGGTGCTTCTTCAGGAGTTTCATCTAGAGATAGGTCTTTCATTCAGACAAGTGAAACTCTGCTTTACAGTATTTAGATGTTCAAAACAGGCTTTTGATATAATTTATCAACATTATAAAGTTTTTCCATAAAACTATAAACATAACAATTGTTACGACAATAGTAAATGTTGTAAAACTTGTACAATGATGTCTATTTTCTTTTCAGTTGCATTGTTATTTGTTGCCTTAAAGGGATACTCCACTTTTTTTTTTTTTTTGGAAATAGGCTCATTTGACCACTCCCCCAGAGTTAAACAGTTTTACCGTTTTCGCATGTATTCAGCCGATTTTCTGATATTTAGAAGAATATCAGTAACCAGACTGTTTCTGGTCTCACTGACTTCTATGGTGTATTTTTTCCTACTATGGAAGTCAATGAGACCAGAAACTGTCTGGTTACTGATATTCTTCTAAATATCAGAAAATCGGCTGAATGGATTCAAAAACGGTAACACCCAACTGTTTAACTCTGGGGGAGTGGTAAAATGAGCCTATTTCAAAAAAAAAAAGAAAAAAAAGTGGAGTATCCCTTTAAGACTGTTAACACAATTTAATATGTGCTATTTTTTATATATGTTTATTAGAAGTTACACAGTTAACACAACATTAAACTTACCTTTTAAGTATTGAAAATGGCCTGAAGAAGAGTACGTGTCTTGAATCGCCACTGACATCATCAAAATGGACATCATAAGTAGCATCATTTTGAATGTGTTTTGAACCAAAGTTAGTTTCTGTAAGAAAGAAATGTAATTAGAAACTGGTACACATGGTTGTTTTCTGAATCAAGGGTATTTACAAGAAGACTCATTTAGAAGATCACACGTTTCAGTGACATTTATCTGCATACTCGTGAGCTCAGACACACACATTGCATTTTTAAATTGTCAAAACCACATAATTCAGTATGATAAGCTTGTTACCTTACTGGAAAAAAAAGTCCCATCATTGTATTGCCATTCTTGTGCATACATAATGCATAGGGTTTACAAGGACCATACACACGGCGCACAAACACTCGCACACACACTTCAAAGAGAATTTAAGTTATCAAAAGCATCAGATATCAGCCTTTCACCCCACTCCTTTTCTGTTTATTGATGTAAACGATTAAAAGTAATACAATAATATCAACTAATCAGATATTTTGTGACCAAAATGCTGCTGTGCAACAAGAAAAAGAAAAAATGAAAATTATTCTTCAAAACCGCACATGCTCAAACTGAACATGGAATTAGCCTTATCAAAATTTTGGATTAATTTACATTTTGAAAAGTATAGAAACTACAAAAAAGTGGATTCTTCATTCAGACCCTTCAATAAACTGTAATCATATTGAAAAATATGTCAAATATTCAAATGTAAACCGTCAATCAAACCATTCAAATCCTAGACTTCAAATAGACCATCACACAGAATGTATAAATGTGTGCTTACACACACTAAAGACTTCAAATAGACCATCACACCGAAATGTGTGCTTACACACGTACACTGACATGTAACTCAATGCAAACGTGGATATTTCACGGCAGTGGGAGAATAAAGTAAATGGCTTACCTTTACACCTGCTGGTATGGAGGTTGTGTTTGGTCCATCCAATGTTCAGACACAATTTATCTTTTTCATACAACATCACCTACGTCATAGCCTCCCCGGTGGGTGGGAGGCCTGCATAAGCTTCCCCTCTTTCCCTCTGATCTTGTCTTTGCCCCGGGGTGGGTCCACCACCCATCCATTTCACCGGAACATTCCAGAACCACAAAGCCTTTATACATTTGAACTCGATATCATTTGATTTTCTATTTGAGGGTAGTTCATTGAAGTTGTGGCCAGCAGACAGATGGAATAGAAACGAGATGATTGGAAAAGCACTCCTTTAAAATATATATATTCATAACTTGTAGAGTTGAGAAGCTTTTCACCAGCAATTTTATTTTTGCTTGTGTTCATCTCAAGAGGGAAATGTAAAAAGTACAGATCGAGGTATGTCTTGCGCTCATCAAACCCTGATATTGCTGCATATATATATATATATATATATATTAAATGGAAAAAAAGATATGTTTTGAACAAAAAATAACATTCTTAAGTTATTATACTGTAGTTTCAAAAAATTGACTCGTTATAAAAATTGACTCACACAATCCATCATATCCCTTAGTTATATGTATATACTATATTTAAAAAATCTAAAATTTGAACAGTGCACTGCAGCAGCACATCCATGTCCAACATCTGTCCTCACACCATTGAGGAACTACTTCCAGATAACTTGTTTAAAATCTGAAAGAGAGCAAAGAAACACTGAGGAATGTTTAGTCAACCCTGAATGTTTAATTGTATTGTAAAAAAGAAATACTTTGGTTGTGCTGGTTTTGACCCAACTATTGTTCCATACCGTATTTAAAAAGGGAATGTTCAAGACTGTTGAGAGAAATCCAAAAGCCATTGGGAAGAATGACCTACAAACAATGCCGATGTGTGTTAATTGTCAGTTTAGGAGAGGAAACGATCCAAGAATGATGCCAAATTCAAGCAGACAAACAGTGTGTATTCATTAAAAATATAAAAGGTTTCAAAATGAGATCAGGCTAAATGCATCTTGGTTGGTTTAAAGTAAGAACATCTTAACCAAATGAGGCGCCTGCCCATGTTTACTCACTTAAATAGAAGCACAAAGCCATAGGTCTCCACTAGCATGCCAATACGAGGCCATCTTAGTAGAACTAAAGCCACGCCTCCTAGAAAGAAGGCGGAGCTTCTGAGCTTCTCTCTCTGGAAAAAGAAGTAGACGGTCCTCCTCAAGCCAATGATGAAGGCCAGACCAGATAGAAACAAAATCTGATACAAGAGAAGGAAATTACACAAAACAAAGAAATAAACTTATGTATGTATGTGCACTACTGATTTTTTTAACGCTTTTGAAAGGAACATTTAAGGTGGCATTAATTACAATTCATACTTTACACGTGACGTCAAAAGTACTGGCTGGCGGGCAAGAACACTGTTCTCCAGCTACGAAACCCATAATCAAGGATCTTGCCAGGACGTAGCCAGTTTTTATACAAAAGTTGGTGTTTAGAGGTGTAAATGACATGCCAGATAGTTGTTGTGCGGTTGCACATCAGATAAACCTTCACAGTATAACGTTACACGTCTGTGCAGTGATCATTCCATCACTCAAGGTAATTTCATCATTTGTTTGAATACAATGGCTGTATGATCATGTAATTAAGTTAACCTGTAGTTTCGTCAATCAACGCCACCAGCTGGTTTGGCGAGTCAACTGTTTTTGTTATGAGGCTATAACGTAGGCTAACTGTAACTTACGTTCACACACCGCCGAACAAAATTCATTGAAAAATTAATGACTTCTGGACACTTTGATGCTATCGGACGGAGGCAGTGTAAACGGAGCGGTCATATTTTGCTCACAACAACAAAAGTGTGTGATAGGTTGTTTTGAGGTTTGTGATATGGTTTTCAATGAGAACAGAATAAATTATTACTGCTTCATTATCTAAAAAATCTTGCTTTACACAATTTAACTACCTTCAACTATAGAGTAATCCTAGTCCATAGTTATGCAGCTAGATCGCTAACAGACTTGATAGCTACAGTACTAGAAAGACCTAGAACTACAGGACTCTACGTTGGAAATACCCATTTGTTGGCCGCAGGCATCCATGGTATCACGTGACTGCAAAGTATGAATACAGTAAAAACCAACCCGATCTCACGACCAAGTCGTACGAATTTGACGAATGATTAAAAAGGGGCTAATTCGTACGAATTCATACGACCTCACTCGTACGAATTAGTATTTTGCAAAATCGTACATATTTTACGAATTGGCCAATTCGCATGAATTCGTACGAATGACCTACCCCTTACCCCGCCCCTAAACCTACCCATCACGTGGGTTTAGACAAATCATATGAATTTGTATGAGTGAGGTCGTACGAATTAGACACTTTTTAATCATTCGTCGTACGCATTGGTCGTGAGATAGGGTAGGTAAAAACTGTACAATTATGAAACGTTATTACAATTTAAATAACTTTTGTCTATTTCATGATTAAATGCTAAATGATCATCAGCATATTAAAATGATATTTAAGAAATCATTTTAATATGCTGACTTCTGATTATCAATGTTCAAAAAAAATTGTGCGGCTCAATATTTCAGTTTGAAACGTATAATAATAATAATAATAATAATAATATGCACCTAAACTTTAGAACGATATTGTACAAAAAATGATAGTGTCATTTTCTGACACACTTAAAGTGATTGTTCACCCAAAATTCATGTTTTAGTCCTTTATTGATTACCTTTTCTGGATTTAAAGTTTGAATGGAATAGATCAGCTGTGTTTAGCAAAAAAATAGCTTCATGTTTGTTAAAAGTGACATGTTGGTCAGATCTCCAATTTTTAGAACTACCCCTTTAAAAACATTCCCCATGACCAAAAATCTAGTGTGTGTCATATCTAAACAGCTCATGCTTTTGCACTTACATTACCAAACGCCAACAGGACCGAGTCAAAGTACAGCAATATTCCAAACAGCACAAAGAACATGCCGAATCCTGACAGACCCACACCGATTTCTAGAATCCAATTAGAACAGATTGTTTAGCTATATTTTTTAGTTAGTTAATCAAGCAATTATTACTGTAGTCATTTAAAAGGGAGAACATATTGTCATTCTACAAGTCAGAATGAATATACCACTGTCTTTGAGTTCAGCTGTAAGTGCGGTTCTTTTATATTCAGTGAAAGAAAGAAAGACACTCACTCTGAAACTCAGTGATTGTGATCATGGTTTCCTCTCTGTTGTCTTTCTTGGCTCAGATGTCCCAGTTTTGGTCCTTGGTTCTTACTGATTTGAATGTTTCCCATAAATCCTTGACTTTGAACCCTACCGTAGGGTGAACATTAACCAAACGTATTAGAATAATGATCCCTTTATCTTTTACACTTTATCACAGTCCATTCACTCATGCATGTGTCCACTCAACCTCTGCCCTTTATTTCCTTACCTGACATCCCACAAATTAATTAATCTTAAACGTGACCGCTAACGCTGCCAAAAGTACGCTCTGACACCTTTTTTGGTAATATCTCTTAAATAGTTGGAGAATGTAGTGTGCTTTATTGGCATGACACATAACTGTATATTCATATTAGCTGTGTTCAGAAGAAAATAGTGCAAAACAACGTGTAAAAATAATAATTTTATAAGAGACCTTACTGTAAAGAAATATTTCAAGATTTGTTATCACAACATTTTTTCTTTTGTCAAACCAACTTAAATAATTTATTTAGTTGAGATAACTTATTATTTTGAGTTTCTGACGATTAAATCAATCTCCTTCATTGTATTAACTCAGTTTTTCCAGTTCAATCAACTTAAAATTTTAAGGCAACCAGGTTACTTACTTTTTTAAGTTCAACCAACAATATTTTTTTTTACAGTACAAGATATAAACTTGCAGTTTTTACATTTTTCATACGTTTTCCTAACGTGGCAACGACTACCCAGAATGCAATACTCAATTACATTGTTTCTCCATTCACTTTTTCTATAGGAAAATTGATTTTTAACAATAACTTTAAACCTTTAAAGACAGGCATAATAACAGCAGAATTCTTAGTGAAAAACTCCATTACCCATGATGCTGCAGAGAAATTCAAAATTGTTGTTTATTAATTCGATTATTATTTTAGTTCTTTCCCTCACTAAAGCTGTTAAGTACACTGTTTCTTAGTATTTTTTTTAATATTTTCAAAAAAAAAAATTGTGATTCACCTTGTAGCTGATTGGTTCATGGCTTATAACTCTTTAATGACGACTTTTTTTTAAATCCCAGAATGGGAAAAAAATAAAAGAAGGCAGGAAAACTACGCCATTGCACATTTCATTTAGTCACCGCCATCACGTTTTAAAGCATGTTCATGACTGCAATGATGTATATAAAAAAAGTTTCATTTGACCAGCTTGGAAACAATGGTTAAAAGTGAAAGTAAAACTCAATGAAAAATTGCACTTAATTTGAGATACCAGTTTTCCACACCAGGCGTGAGATCGGCTGCAAAACACAGTAAGGGTTCACCATTCTAATGTGTAACTCTTATGAATTTTCTCATCTCCATTGACTCAGCATTATCTCTCGTGGAAGTGGGAACAAATGCATTTTGCGAACACTTTACAATAAAGTCCCATTTGTTGACATTATTGAATGTATTGCTAACATGAATTAACAATGAGCTTTTTGAAGCATTAATGTCACATATTTAATTTTTCATACTAGTTCACAGTGTGTTAACTAATGCTAACAAATACAACATTTGATTTTAAAAATGTATTCGTAATTTTTAAATTAACATTGATTAATATTAAGAAATGCTATTGTTAACAAATGAAACCTTATTGTAAAGTGTTACCAAGATCGGATCTTCAGCAAAATGTACAGCACTAAGCTTCATTACTTACAACAAGTGGCGCAGGAATGATTGTGGTCATAAATATGATGGGATTTCTATGAGAAAAGAAAAAAAAAACCTGTTGGAAAGATGCATTGACGGCGTCTTCGCTCTGCAAGATTGGCCAACAACATTGCTCAAAAAGTTGCCCAGTGTATCATCACCTTTATTCTTGTTTTGGCAGTTGGAAATGAGGCCACTACGAGTTTCATTGGGTATAGTATTCCATATCCAACTGCCAAAACAAGACTAAAGGTGATGATAGACAGTGCAAATTTTTGAGCAATATTGTTGGCCAATCTTGCAGAGCGATTGTTGCTTGGCCACTTTCCCATAGAAAATGGGGAATACATTTCCAACTGGATAATTTAGATTGGTCGTGGGCCCTGCCACATCTGGTGGCCCATTGACGGCAACAATGCCCAGCAACATTGCTCAAAATGCTGCCTGTGTATCATCACCTTAAGGCCCTGTGTCCAAAGCAAAGCGTTTGTTCAAGTGGCTGGCGTATTTTTCCCATTATTTCCAATGGGAGTGCCTTTAATATAAGTTGCAGCGACTTTCTACCTCTAGAAATACCTATATTTGCATGTTTGTGAATGAAGAAAAGAGTCATGTTTAAAGGATGGTTGTTCCATGTTTAAAGGGATACTCCACTTTTTTTTTTTTTTTTTTGGAAATAGGCTAATTTTACCACTCCACCAGAGTTAAACAGTTGGGTTTTACCGTTTTCAAATCCATTCAGCAGATTTTTTTTTTTTTATATTTACAAAAATGTAAGTCCTTATATAAGTTTATAAGTTTTTTCCTACTATGGAAGTCAATGAGACCAGAAACTGTCTGGGTACTGATATTCTTCAAAATATCAGAAAATCGGCTGAATGGATTCGAAAACGGTCAACTGTTTAACTCTGAGGGAGTGGTAAAATGAGCCTATTTCCAAAAAAAGTGGAGTATCCCTTTAAGGTTCAAAAAGTGATACTAATGTGATACGAAGTAGTAATAACAAATGAAGGTTTTAAATACATTCGCTTTATTGCATGGGGGTACTTCTAAAGCAAGCACATGAAGTATTTGTTTGATTTGCATAGCTCAAGCAGTCTTGTTTTTTTTCCCTTAAAATAGCAGTAAATATGAAGACATACAGTGTTTTGATTTAAAAATATTTACACAGAACTATGTGCTTATTTTGAATGAGATATTCCCACTTTATACGCTACATATTTTATCAAACATTAGACATATCTGCTTTGACTGTGTGTCCAACTGCGACTTTTGACCATTTTGTCCAATTACATACAAAATAACACTTAAACAAGGCCTTCAAACGGATGCTGTAAAGGTTCGGTCAATAAATTAAAAATATATCAGCCTTAATTCCCCGTAATATATCAGATCAAAACTCTCTTTAATCATTTTATAAATGTAACCAATCAAACCCTTATTTATACATCATAGAAAAATATGCAATGCACTGTTCTTGTTTTTGTCTTTCTGAAAAATAATAAAAATAGATCTCTGTCTTCCCTTTCAGGGCTGTTTTTGCTTAAAAGTTATGAGTAATCTACTTCTCTGAAACTTGACTTTCATTTCCAGATCTCATACTGTGTTTTTAGCTTGATTCAGTTTTTTTTTTTCCTTTTTTGGATAAAGAAGAAAATCCATGACTTTACCCGAGGGGAGAAATATATATTTTTTTCAAACCATTTTTCATCAAATAGCTCATAAACAAGCGAAGGCCAGTGTTTAGTCAAGAGTTAGACCTAAGACAGACTGATTTCACGTTAAAAAAAAAAGCACAAAGCACAGTATGGGCTAACAACTTGCATGGCATTTCAGAGGTTTTCGATATGGTGAAAGATCGAAAGTACAAAACAGGAGATTTATATTGTTTGGCAAATTGTTCTTTACTTTACGATACATTATAATCAAACTGCTTGATTACAGAGGTAATTACCAGTGATAGAAAAATAATCCAAAATATTGTTCCATCTAATTCCATGTCAATCTATATATTTACACAAAAACTGTGCCACAGCAGAATAAGAAAGCCAGATGAATCTCTAAATGGCACACAGATCCAACAAATAAGGGCTTTGATATTCTGTTGGGGCAACAGGTTACATAATTTAACGTCAGTACGGTATATACAGGCTGTAATGCAAGTTGCTGGCCCCGCATGAACGCGCATCGTTTCAACAAGCAAACTTACAACTCTAAGGACACTTCCAATGTTTGGGCTTCTCTTCTCATTAATCTAACATACACACACACACACACTCACAAGTATTTAGGTACCATTATTTGGTAACAACTGTCCTAGCAGTAAAAGCACTATGATGAGTCCACATGGCTTTGATGCAAAGATTAGAGTAATATATCAATATATATGCTTTCTTTATAGATACACACGGTACTTAAAGGCCTGACAATGGTTTTTGAGAGACTGCAATGTTGACGGAAAGAGGGTTCTCAAACCCTATAGTGAATTGTGGGGAAGAAGGAGGCCAGGAGGAGTCACAGTGAGTCTGGCCTAAAACTTGTCGGAGGGGAAGTGCCCAATGCAAAGTCTTCTTGAATCAACAACATCCATTGGATCAAAACAACGACGGATTCGTCCACGGTCTGCCTTTTTTCCCAAGTTCCGATCAAGGCTAGTGTTTTGAATTAACACAATTAATTTTCATTCCAAATCTCTCTCATAATGACTTGCTGATAAACTGAGCTTTGACAACTTTGCTATAGTCCTTGGTCTGGTTCTTACGACTTCCTCAAGCATGGCTATTTTCCTCTGGTCGCATCTCGTCCTCCGTCGCGCTCTTTCCTGTCACGAACGTGCTTGTGTCTGCAGAATCTGCCCTGAGCAGCTGTAGCATGAATTTGCTGTGTGCACTCCAATCACTTCATGTGACCGAGAGCAGATATGAATCTGTAAACATCGTCCACTTCCTGGCTAGTTAGTAGCTTTTTGTGATATGACTGCCATCCTCCGAAACCAAGTCAAATCAGCTGATTAATTCAATAACGTAGTTCTGCCGTGGGTATTCAGTGCGCTGAGATGTGGAGGCGATAACCTTGTGAACAGCCCTACGCAGACATCCAAACATTGAAATATTTCTCAGCTTGGTATTGTGTAAGTAATCAAAAGAAATACAATGTTTGACGAAGGCAAAACATATGTTCTTGGTGTTCAGTGGGGTTTTTCCATCTTTGTCTGCTGGACACTCAGAAGGGCTCATCGTCAAATTTGACAGCTGCAAGAGCTTGAGCTGGGAAAATGTGAGATGCGGGAGAGAAAAAGAGAAGAGGCGTATAAATGTATTGTCAGAAACTGTCATATATCTTTAGTTCAATGAACTTCAGCTGGACGTTTTTTTTTTTGTTTGTTTTTTTTTTTTTTCAAACACAGAAATTATACTAAGGCCAAATACACACACGTGAAAGTTTGTGAATGCATCTAGCTACATTTACACGGATAGTTCCCCAAAGATGGAAATTCTGTCATTGGTCCAAACCTGTATGATTTAGGGTGCGTTCACACTCTCAGTCCAAATCCGATTATTTTGTCCATCCAATTGGAAACTGATCTAAAATAACTGATTGTCCACATTGTGTATCCTTTTATACTCTTTCGTTTGTGTGGTATACGCCAAAAACAACATGGATGGGTTTGCAATACAGACATCGTCTTGTTTATAACATAATGAACTGGACTATTGCTATGAGGCAGTTGCTGAAACATGAGGCTGGTGTATGTGGCTTTTTAAAAAATATTAATGCGTGGCTTTATTCCGTGCCGTCATCACCGCTGGTTTCAAAACATGTCTGTAATATTTTCATTTTCTATTCGCCCGATTCTTTGCAACAACACAGCCTTGTTTCTGCAGCGACTTTCGGCATGTTTCCTATTACAACGACATGTACAGTTTACATGGTGTGAAAAAGTCACATAAACCACGCAAAATCCAATCAGGGGTGCTTTTCCCGTACAATGACGAATTTTGCTGTTTCACTACCATAGTACGATGCATCGTTGGAAATATCAACTAGCTAGTCATGTCTGTTTTCCGAAACCCACTGTCGCAAAGTATCGTTCAACCACGTTGGTTTCGCACGTGGTGGAGTAATAACTACCTTTAATGAAACTGTTTGAGATCCAATTAACGCTAAATTTGTTTTTATATAAATTACAGACATGTCATCTGAGGACTATTTCTAATTGTTCTCAGTTGTTTTGCTTTATTACCAGACTCGTTCTTACATAGTATGCACGTTCACACATGCGCACTCTTCAAACACGTTACTTCGAATATTTTGACAAACTAAAAGACGTAAATTCCATTTGTATGTATTCTAAATAAAAGGCACCGGTTGTACTAAATGTCAGCTTGCTTATTTTACTCAAGATAAGGATTTAATACCTCCAAATGTCATGCAATATAGAAACGATGCCTCTAACCATAGGTCGAGAGCTGTCGTTCAAACCACCCAACTTTGCGATGCTGTTTGCGAATGTCACCGACTCGTTAAACTATGCAGATAACGAGGGAACTTGCGACCATAGTTGGCTAACGATGCTTTCGGAAAATGCACCCCAGAGCAGCTGGACTGAAAAAGATTTCCAGAAATGTGATTTGAATGGGATTTCAAACCAATATAAATGTAGCATTTCATCTGATTATTTTTGCCATTCACACTTGGTAAATCTGATCAGATGTCAATCAGATATGCACAAAAAAAGAAAAAAAAAGGATTTGGAATGAGGCTTTACTTTCTTCTGCAGAACACAAAAGTTATACCTGTTATTCTATACAATAAAAGAGTCCAAAATAACACTAAATCCCATTGGCGTTCATTGTATGGACAATTTTGTGTTACGCCAAAGAAAGTCAATGAGAATTTTCAGTTTTTGGTAAGAAAATACTTATGTATCAACAATTTAAAATTAAGCACAAGTATGTGCTGCTACTAGGGGAACATTAGTGTACAGGAGCATACTCTTCTCATACGGACAATTTTTCATGTCAGTTATCGTAATGCCGGTGAAACTATTTGAAAAGAATGAGTCAGTCTAACGTGCAACCTCATCCAATGCTGTCTACACTTGGCCACACAGTGTTGGTTTGTAAAAAAAAAATGCATATTGACGATATATAGCGACTGCAAAAATGAAAAAAATCAGTGGTTCTCAGCCTTTTTGACTCTAAGGTTCCCTGTTGTCCACAACAATCTCTGAAGACCCCATGGCTTTTCCAGAATTTTTAAAACTATATTTTACTCAAAATTTCTACTCAATGAACTATTTTAGAGCTTTGCTTAACTAGAAAAAAATTATAATGTATTGTATTCATTATAAAAATGCCCATGTGAGTTATAAAATTTTATTGATGTATTTGAGGGAAAACAAATTCTTATTGTAGTACTACTTAATGGACCCTTGGTTGAGAACCATTGACTTACATTTAACACACTGTTTATGGCAGGGCCTATATAGTTAAAATGAACATATGTTTGTGTTTATAGATAGCTACTTGAATAATAAGGTCTGGCTTAATGGCACTTTTTTGTCTTTTGAGCTCTGAGGTTTGCTACCATCAGAGAAATCAAGTTAAAAACATTCAAAGGGGTTACACTTTTGCAATGCATCTGGCTAAACATTCGCATCTGCGTTCACACACTTGCATTGAGTATGTTTCTGGCCTGTCAGTTAGTAAAATTACACAACAGTTGAAGCCAAAATAACAGCATCTGGTTTCCATGTGGTTATACAAGGTAAAAAAAAATGATCCCAATGAAACTTTGCGAAAAACAGTCCACTGTAGATCATATAATCAACAGGGTCCAAATGTGCAATTTCATACACCAAGGCCTTTCAAAATTTCTTGTCATATGGTTTTTATCATCACTGGCTAATTTCATGAGCTAATTTCAGCTTTTAGGTTTACTGTAAGTCTGTTCACTTTTGGTGTCAAAACTTGGTGACATAACTGAATGAAAGCCAGTCCACACAATTGCAGGATGTGTTTGTGGAGTAGCTGGAGTCTTTCGATTAATCCTGGAATAAATAGTTAATTCAGTTAATCAGTTACTTTCTTTTAGAAAAATACCAAAACAGCATGGTGTAAACACAACATTATTCTATGTGTTTATATTTCTAGCTCTATTAAAATTAAAATAAAGCAAAAACAGTAATGAGTAGGACCCAGGAAGAGAGCTTGTGTAAGGAACTGGCAGTGAAAGGAAGGGGCGGGGATTGTTGTGCAGTGGGCGGGACTCACCTTCACACACTCATGATGTGGGAGGAGTCAGAGTAGTCAGCAGAAGGGGGAGGGACCAGGCTGGTTGGGGAGGCAGGGGGACTGGGGACGCACTGGGCTGCAATGCAGTGGAATCATGGGGGAAAAATGTCAAAAGGAATGTATGCCATGAAGCAACTGAAAAGGGATTTGTGGGACAGAGAGGTGATCATATACTGTCCTCTCATGGAGCCACAACACAGAAGGTAAAATGAATACATGCTAATTGTATTTCTGACTTAATGACAATATGGAATAAAATGAAAACAATATGGAATGAAGGAACGTCCATTGCATGGACGCCCTAAAATTAGCATGAATTTTGTCTGCTTTTAAAAATCTTAATCTAGCAATTGAGATCAAAGGCATGTTAAAATTGAATAGAAATTAAGTTTGTCCTCTCTGCCTTTGTCAATTCACATGTGTTCTGATCTTTAACGATTTAGTGAAGGTTGCAAACCTGAATATATAGTCATTAAACTCTAGAGCAGTTTCCCAGTGAATCGAAATGGAATTAGACAGTGTGCTTCAGTACAGAGGTCACACATCTAGATGTTATCTAACAGCTTCATTAATATATTGCAAATGCAGATAGTGTTAATAAAAATAAATCACATTATAAATCTAATAGTTCTAAAAATAGCTATATTAAAGTGCAACCTCAGCACTGAAGTGTGGTGAAAGTGTGCATTGAGGAGCATGTGACATTAGAAGGGCATGAGGGTCAGACAGTGATCAGACATTAGGGGTCACAGTTCGCCAGGCTCCTCAGGGCGGCAGGCTTCCTCACCGGAGAGCAGCCGGCTACGGCGGGACGCCTCGGCGGCCAGCGCACAGGAAATCTCGATGCGTTTCTCCTGCTCATGAAGCTGCTGCTCCGGGTTACTGGATCCCTCCACCGGCCCGTCCAAAACTGGCACCACGTTTTGCAGGCTGGAGAAAAGACAGATCATCCATTCATATACAGTAAGGAATGTATAGTTCAAGTTTTCCAAAAAGGAAATACTATCATGATTTACTCAGTGCTGTTCCAAACCTATCACCCATTCCATTTTCCAAAGAACATAAACGTAAAAAAAAACCTACAACAAAAAAATTGTACTTGTATTTTCACAGCTTGACCTCATTTAAAAAAAATTGACAATCCCGTGTTGTTTGGCAAGTGCTGCGTATGGTTTATGGCATTACAACAAATGAGTTTGAGACTGAACAAAAACAAAACGAAGATTACTGGGTGTGTAGTGGATTAGGACATGATGTGCATACTTTGATTTGGCAATCAGTGTCTTGATTCTTTCAACTTTCTTCTGTTTTTCCCGCTGCTCTTCTGGGCTTAGCGGTGTACTGGGCTCGATGTCCAAGTATCGTTCGGGGATCAGGACTTTATTTGGCGTTGACAACTGCAGAAACAATGACAATAGTACTTGCAAATCCTTCACATCAGCCATTAAAGGAGATCTCGGGCGCAAAACGAACCTTTGGTCTAATGAAACATCGGTACCACCGTTCTCTGAGATTTGTTTTCATGATAATCGAATCAGTTTTATCTCTAAAAACTGTTCAGCGTATAACGATAGCATATGGGGGCATATAATAAGTAAAAGTCGTTCGTGGTTCGACTTGTCGAGAATGTTTTCCAAAGACGGCTCCTGCCTGTAAACATGAAGTGGACTGTCTTTATAAAATATCTTCTTATTAAACGGTCTGTACACCTACAAAGTTCTCAATGCTTCATTTTGCATGTTGGGACCCTCATCATGCTACTGTGTTTGTGTGGGGCTATTTTGAGCCTTGTTTTTACTTATTATATGCCCCCATATACTAGCGTTATATGCTAAACAGTTTTTAGAGATAAAACTTTTGACATTCAATTATCATGAAAACAAATCCCAGAGAACGGTCGACTAGGTACCAATGTGTTACTAGACCAAAGGTTCATTTTGCGCTGGAGTTCTCCTTTAATAAACAACTGTAAAATTGCTGAATTATGTAAAAAAAAAAAATTCAAATCAGAGCTGCCATGTGTCCTCTTGTCTAACCTCTTTGTTGATATCCAGGTCATAGTGTTCAGGCTCCACGTGTCGTCGCAGGCGAGCAATTTCTTGCCTAGGTGACTCCACACCACCTCCCCTCACGGCTGCCTCAAGATCCTTAATATCAACCTCATCAGCTGTTACTCTCCTCCGCACCTGGATAACAGGAACAACAATTGGCTCAATGCTCAGCATGACTTAAAGTACATTGCAAAAAAGATCTATTGTTTCCATATCTTGACTTCATTTTATTTGTCTTACACCAGTGGCAAATCATTTCATGTTTTAAGCATATACTTCATGGAACCAATTATTATTATACATGGAATATATCAATTTACTTCATTTACTACACTCTTAAAAATAAAGGTTCTTTATTGGCATCTCAACATCTTTCTCTTGTACAAAAGTTTCTTTAGAGTTTTAAAATGTTCTTCACACTTAGACAAAAAATGGTTCTTTTAACAACCGTTCAGTGAACGGTTCTTTGGGGAACAAAAAATGGTATGCCAAGTCATTTTACTTCAGTTTGTGAAGTGCCTAAATTAACACAATTCAATATGTAATAAATCTGACCCTTATGAAAAGTGGGGGTAGGAATTCAACTCAAAAGCATGAGCTACTGGTAATAAGATAGCCTTGCATTAACTCATGATATGTTTAAGAGTATGATGCTAACCACTCTGTAGTTTGTTGAGGTTCTGAAGCCATCGATGTGCTGGTTGCTGGAGAGGTTGAGGCTGCGCCTCTTGTCTCTGACGGAGCTGCTCTGATTTCTTCGTATCCTCTCGTTCTGTTCCTCCACGCTCATTTTCGACTTCACTTCTGCTGGGAACACAGCACTCTTTGGCCTCTCCTGGGACACAAATCAAACACCATTGTAGGCTGTATTTATACAAGCCACATAGTCCCATTCATACGGAACCATAACATATAATTTGTATCTGTAACCAATTTATGTGATAAAACTAATGGGACCTGCTATATTTTATAGTTCATTACAGAACACTTTGTCATGAAATGTATATCTAATCTATTGTTGAAGAACTTTTACATTTAAACATACACAATTTACAGATTTAACCTACCCTGGAAATGTGACCGTTGGACACCTTCCCATTTCTCCGTTGGACGGCATCAGAGTTGTTTTTTTCTTCTGAAGGCGACTTGGTCCTTGGTGGAACAATTCCAACTTCGAGGAAAAACTCAGTTATACACTATATTTTAGGCACCAATGTAAGGCAATAACATTTTGTTGGTTCCCAGGTTTATCAGTTGGCCATTCTCTTTGCAATAAAAGATGTTAGATTAGTAATGTGTATATTTTATGTAATAACGCTACGGTCAATGAACAATAATAACAATATTCCAAATTTATCCCCAACTTCACAAGGTCAAGATTAAAAATGGCAGGCTTTCTTCTTACCTTTATTCTGGTTGGATAGTCGGTCTTGCTCTGTCTCAAAGTCGCAGGTCTTTTCTCCCTGTGAGTTGTGCTGAAACAGAACATAGCAAATATAACTAACCCCTGATAAAATATCCTAAAGTAATATACAGGATTGCTAATGGAATTTCTGTCATAATTGAAACCAGCCACCCCAAAGGATCCTGACAGGATAAAAATCTTCTAAGAATCAAATTGAGAATGTATAGTTGTTCAATCTTATTTGATTCTTAGCAGATGCTTAATCTGATCCATTTAGATTATGTTCATATTATGATTTAAAAAATGCCTTCCCATACCAACATTTATCAACTAAGGAACCATTTCCTACAAAACCACCCCCAATATATATCACAGCTTTTATCAATTCATTATCCTAACAGTTTTCTTAGCATAGAGGGGAAAAGTATGAAAGAAAAAAAAACAGTCAGCATGGTGCACAGTGGGAGCTTCTACAGGTCACTCAGTAGCGTGATGAATAGCATCCTGTAAATGCATGAAGATGTTGGGACGAATACGACTACACGTAAAAACAATGAAAACATTTTTTACAAACCACAGAACTGACACAAGCAAGCACACATTAAAATGGTCACTAAGGACAAAAATGGTGCAACTACACAAGTCTGTATATGAGGGAACTTGAGCTGTCTGCCAGCACACATACACACTCACATTGGAGGGAAAAATGGGAACAGTTATGGAAGACAAGCTACTCTATCCGATTCATTTATTCCAATATTTTCTATATATTACAACAGATGTTAAATTTGTGATGGCGTTTGGTTTGAGATGAAAATGACAAAATGATAAATAGTAAAAGCAAACTGAGATGATATAAAGATAAATAGTATAGCAGAAGGAACGGGGAGTTATCAAGTTAACGAGTGAGCGTGAAAAGGAGATGTTGTGGTTGCAATAATGATGATGAAATGGACACAGTGGAAGTATCATTCCTTGTTCTTGTAGTGCGGCCGCCTTCCCGAGGTACCTTTCTGCTGCGGAATTCTTCCTCGTTCTTGTAGCCTTCCTGCTGGATGCCTGAATGGGGGCCCATACTGCGCAGCCAGGTACTGCTGTCTAAGGGGAGGGGAGGGACCGAGGGGGGGAAGGACTGGGAGGACTCCAGGGGCTGGTAAGATTTAGGAAGTGGAGGTCTTGGAGGACCAACCTCCTGTAGCGGAAAGGCAGGAGGAAAAATAAAACAAGAAAAAAACAGGGAAGTTGGGAAAAGACAGTAAAGTTTACAGAAAAAAGAAAGGCAGGGAGGAGGAGAGAAGAGAAGGAATGGAGAGAGAGACCACTGCATCAAGAGCGACTAAGCCAGGTCGAGGGCGGAGAGAATCATGGGAAGCATATAGGCATGGATCCCTCACCACAAACGCTAAGCAACACTGACCTGCACACGACCCACACATGTACTTTGCATTTTGATAAATCACTGCTAGCCAAGGCAATTTGAGTGAGTTGAAAAGGTTTAGGTCATTTGTTTTAACATGGAAATCCTTTGTGACCTAAAATTTAAAGTCTTCGAATGTGCAGTTCAGTCAGGGGCTGATTTTTCTGAAGAAATGGTATGTGCTAGAAGCCAGAAAAGGCACAAAACTCTGGGTATATTTTGGTAACGTATCACTGTAGGAGTGGGTCGCCTATGAATACTAGCAAACACGCACAACCAAACGTTTAAGAGTGACTACAGCTAAGTAACAGCAAAAAACAGAATCATACAGCCAGAAAACAGGGATTAGACACAGAAACAGTTTTTGAATCCCATTTCAGGCCATGTAATCATTATTCAATTACATTAATTCAATTCCTGATTAAGCTCATTGTGCTTTATCTTATGCTAACAAGCTAATAGAGTGCAACATTTTCAGCAGCCTTGGTTCCAAGACGTTTTTCGTTAAGCAGGTATAATCAGAGGTAAAACAGAGTACACAGCTTTACTACTTGAGTAAAAGTACAGATACCCCTTGCTAAGTTTTACTCAAGTGCAAGTAAAAGTACTACAGTCAGATGTCTACTTAAGTAAAAGTACTTGTTTTTAAAAGTACTTGAGAATCAAGATATTGCATTACTACTGCCACAGTGCCTACATTTATGGACAGAAACGTCCTACATGGAGTTAGGAAAAATGTCAATGTCAATACCTTGGAGAATGTAAAAGGAATTGAAAGTAAAATCAAGTAATTTTCATCTTTTTACCATGTTCCTTTATTTAACATTTAAGAAAATTTCAGAAAATTGAAATAGTTTGAGGTGGGGCCATGGGTTGGGCACATTAGCAGGATGGACCTGCGTCTTCATCCATTGTTTCGCCCATGGTTTCGTCTCTTATCTAAATCTGACCAAAGAGCTGACTTTGGCGGAAAACTGAAGGTGATTGCTGATAGGCTGTCCCAATCAGTGGCGCCTGCCCAATCCAATCACGTTTGAGAGGGAAACAACAAATTGAGGGTTTTCGAGATTTTTCTTTTTTCCTTTTTTTTTCAGAAGTAGTTAACAGGTACTCACGGTAATGGATAGAAATGTAGTGGAGTAAAGAGTACAATATTTCCCTCAAATGTACTTCAAAGTAAAGTCATGAGTACTCCCCAAAAATGATCCTCGAGTAAAGAACAGATCCCTTCAAAATTGTACTTAAGTACTGTACTCAAGTAAATGTACTCCGTTACTGTCTGGCTCTGGTTATAAGCCATGGACCAAACCAACCAGCTGTACCTTTGTCATAGCTGCTTGGTTCGATCCATGGCTTGAGTGGACAATATTTTTGTTTTAAATGGGATTTTTACTTCAGTACACCCACTGTTGCACTCTATTATGGAATCTTTTAAAAATTAAAAACGATTCCTTCCATGGCATTGGACTATGGTTAGGGGTTTTCTTTAAAAGAGCCCAGTACAGCAAATATTAATTCTTGTGAATAAGGAACCATGCTGTCCTGAATAGCCAAAAATAGCAAATCCTTCTAATGTAAAAGGTAAGTCCTATGATCAGCCTTGATTTAATTAAGGGAAACAAAATAATTGAACATTCCCTTCTTCATTTAAATGAACGGTTTTGTCTTCAATGTCTTTCATTGAAGAATAATGGTGTGTGAAATACCTCTGTGGCCAGCTGTTTAGTGGGAGAGGCGTGAGAGCCAGGGATGGGAGAGAAGGGGCTGAGAGGACTCGTCAGACTCACTGAACTCAGGGGACTTGCAGGACTGTTTGTGCTGAAGGAGCCGGATGCTCCGCTGGCTGCTGGAGACAGAGACATATAATAGAGTTAAGGACCTATGTCAGGACGTCATAACTAACTTAATATTCTTCCCTGTAATGTGCTCCACTTTGCTGCAGTTGTATTCCAATAAAACATAATCAAATCATAAAACTAATGATGTTTTCTGTTTCCCAATTACTTAGCCAGCTTCACGATGTATGCACAAAAGGTATGAAAAGGCCTCAGGATAAAAATGTCAAATAAAGATTTCTATTCTAAAATTTCTGATTTATTGTATCGAGAATTTCCTTTTCAAGTCATCATGAAACAGGAGTAGCAATAGATTTTTCTTCTCTTTTGTGAGGTATATCCGAGTGAAACAGCTTCTCAAACAAGAAAAAATGTAGGAAGAGACAAGATTTTGCTCCATTGGGAATTGATTGAATCGTTAAAGGTTGTCTCAGGCAATTTTGTGACTCAAGCATTAAAAGTAACTTGAGATAAGTAATTAGATTACTTTTTCCAAGTAACTAGTGAAGTAACGCATCACTTGTTTTGTAATTGTTTTCTAATTTATTGACTGACAACTCTCTCTCTTTATATTCCTCAAAATAAATAAACTCAGAATATGAAACAAACCTGAAAAAATTAAATATGTTAAATAATAAACATATACTTTATGTATTTTTAACTCACTTTATTACCCAATATCTTTGCTGCTGACCTTCAATGATCCCATTTACCATACTAATAAGCAGCCAGTTAATTGTAAGAAAGGTTTGGGGTTTAAACTGACTAAATGATTGTGACGCCACCCAGTATGGAGATCATCTGACCTCTGTGTTTGGCCGTGTCTGTTCCACGAGACGGGTTGTTTTTGTGCAGCCCCTCCAAGACATCCTGAACCCTCCAGAACTCTTTCTGAATGTGCCTGTGTACCAGCTCACTCTGAGACGAGAACAGATTCTGTTAGACAAGCTATTCATTGAAATAGGACAGACACATGCATTATTGAATAGTGCCGCCAGGATCATTATACAGTACAAATGCATTTTTATTCTCATTAATAATTAAGAATCACAAGCCATTCAATTCATTTCCGTTTCAATAAATGTGAGCAGTTCTTGCATTTGCATTACTAGCAAATAAATGTAGTATACTAATTAATTCTGTATCATCAAGGTCACATTTTTTTTTTCTATGATAATGCCCACATCACACAACCCATGATGGATGAAGGTGAATCAATCATGTGAAAATGATCATGCTGAATGCATGATACAAATGAATAATTGCATGTGCCCATGAATAAATGATTTGTCTCGGCAGAAGTCATTAGTGTTCAAGGTTTTCAAGTAAACTAATGATGATGTTGAAAACATGAACGCCGCTAATGATGATGATGACAAACGTGGAAATCAATATACCTGCCCTCCAGCGTTCAGCTGCTCCCAAAGGTCACCGTGGATGCTGTTCACGTCATCCTCTAGTGCCTCGAATTCCATTCGGGTGGTGGTCAGGGCCTGTAAAGAAACATAGCATATTTAAAAAAGATCAATTTTCAAATTCATACAATTTAACATTTATCGAATCAACAACACTAGTTTTGATAATGTGCTGATGTGTTTCCATAAAACTGTTACACTGTTTTCTTACACTGGAGGCCTGAGACAGCTCTCCTCTGATGTTTATCAGCTTGTTTTGTAGACTCTCCTTCTTCAGCTGGAGTTTCTCCATAGCCAGCGGCTGGTTCCTGTACAGCTCCATCTCCTGATGTGTGGCCACCAGCACCCCCTCTAGACTATCCTGGAGATTGCAGAAGACATTCAAGTAAGGTTTGGCTTAGTATTTTTGCATTTTATGGTTTAAGTACATCATTTAATCATAATTAAATGATAAATAATTACCTTTTCCATTCGCAAACGATGAACTACAGTCTCCTGCTCTTTCACAAGACGATTCTGCTCACACAAGCGGCCAAGTAGTTTCTTTAGAGAGACAAAATGAAAGTTCATGGGTCTGTTATGCGAATGACAACGAATGTATGCAAGTTATAAATGTATGCACCAAAAAATGATGTCTTTGATCATACAAATTGACTTACACTGGTTTCAATCTCATTAAGCTTCAGTGTGGGATGTAGGTCACCGTACACGTCATGAAACTGAGGCACCTATAACCAGATAAAATAAAATGAAAATATTATTGAAAATTAGTCTTCTGAATATATACACGAGGAGTCAGATTTGGATTGGAAGAAGAAGTAACTTCTGTTCACCATTAATTCGATAAAAAAATGTAATATTGTGAAATATTATGTGAATATGTAATAAGGTGTAATTTATTCTTGTGTTCAAAGATGAATTTTTAACATCATTACTCCAGTCTTCAGTGTCACACGATCCATTCTAATATGACGATTTGATGCTCAAGAAACATTTCTCATTATTTTTAATGTTGAAAACAGTTATTTACATTTCACAAAGTTTAATAGAAAGTTTTGGGGAAAAAATAAAAGACATTATAATGTTACAAAACAGTAAAGACATATAATGTTTCAAAAGACTCAAGAAGACTTGATTCTGACTTGATAATTCTGAAAAAAAAAATACTAAAGTACACAACTGTTTTCAACATTGATGATAATAATAATGAATGTTGAGCAACAAATCATCATATTAGCAGGATTTCTGTAGAATGATGTGACTGAAGACTGTAGTAATGATGCTGAAAATTCAGCTTTGATCACAGGAATAAATTACACTTATCATTACCAACACTTTTGAAATAAATAAATAGATGGACACATTATCTATTAGCCATTGCAACGTGCTGTTAGCATTTGGGATGGCTGAACAATGCTGCCAATGATAAGCCCCACCGTGTGAAGGCTATACTGCACAATGGCTTTCTTGCTAGATGATGTGAATGGATAAGACATATACACAGAGGACCACAGCAAGACGACACGATACACAATGACTACACAATGAAGGGTATGATATTGGGCAAACAAGCATCGGAAATGTTGGGATTCTGGCACATAAATAAAGCAAAAAAGGCTGAAAACCAATCGAAAACCAAAGACAAACTGAAGATTGTGGCTTAACTTGTATCACTGAACTTGAAGTACTTGAAGCACCTAAAGCACTATCAAAACATCCAACATGCCACATCGACCAGGAAGCACAGAGAGAGGCAGGCTCCAATACAGCCTCAGAACAGCCTCGTTTGAGCCTAGCTTTGCCGGAAAGAGACTGAAATGAGGTTTGGTGGTGCAGGAATACCAGGTAGATCAGCAGCCTGCCTCTCTAGAGGACTCTCGACTCTCTTACTTGTGAGAATAGCTTTGTTCGTGGAGAGGAACGATCAACCATTCTGGTGACCATGCCGATTAGGTGATCACCATCTGTCATCTAGGGTAGAACAAACCATCATTCATCTGGCTATGGCTATACACCTGACTTTGAATATGGCCGACTTCGATGGAACCTAACCCATACTTCACAGCAGGTAGAAGAGAGACCGGGGCTAGTCGTCACAATTTTTGTACTCCAGTAAATATTTATCAAATTGGATTTTTCCCCCCCCAATTAAGTCCTATTTAATAGTAAGTAGTAATTTAGTCATTTTTCCTTTTCTATATCAGGTACACTACCGTTCAAATGTTTTCACACTACAGTTTAAGTCGGTAGGATTTTTAAAAATGTTTTTGAAAGAAGTCTCACTAGGGCTGCATTCATTTGATTAACAATAGAGTCAAGATTTGGAAATGGGAGATAAATCAGTGGTAAACAACCAATTATCGAAGAAATATTTCACAGTAGGTGTGACAATGTGCCTCAATGATCCATGGGAAAATGTGGGATCCTTCCCCAACTTGGCATTAAAAATAATCATTTCCAGAACTGACAAAAAAATAACAATTAAAGACAATTAAAAACCACTGCTAGAGTAAACACATATTTGTAGAGTTGAACTCTTGACCCGAAACCTTACAACCTTGTTACAGCTTTCCCATGTGAAAACTACAAAGAAGCTATATATAGTTGCTACTCTGAACGTAACATGCAACTGTAATGAAATTAGAAAACACTTTCGGATCAGTGTGAGAACTAACACAGGGGAGAAAGGGAGGAGAAGACAGTGAGAGCAAAATGTTTGAAAGGACCATGGCTACATTTACAATGTGGCTGTTTATGTTATCTTCAAGTGGGCTTCCAAATATTTGAAAACCTTCAGTTTATGTCTAGGTCTGAATGCCATATTTCTTGTGACGTATATCAGAGAGAAACGGCTTTTCAAACAAAAAAAAAAGTAGGGCGGGACTTGATTTGGTCATTCGAGAAATGATTGGATTGTTGCAGTTTGCTATTGCTGTGATGTCATGTGAGACAGGTTGTCCCACCCTCAAGACAGTAAACGTGTTGTCAGTCAAGAGAACAGATATTGTTTGAAAGCTATTTTGACTAAAGATTATGAGGGCACAAATATTTCATAAAAAAAAAATGTTGCCACAGTGGGCAGCTCTAGCTCGCTTGGTTTCAGGCATGTGCTCTCAGCATTGAAACTAAGTTGTGGTTTTTGGATCAAGCATCCTACCTGCTGATCTAGGTACTCCAGGTTCCTCTGAAGCTGCACGTCTAAAATGTCCTCCTGATGCGTGTCAAACCCAGCAGGAGCATACAGCACGCAAAAGCATCAGATGGAGAGATGGAGACCGAGACACAGAAGAGGACACACACATGCTGATCATGGCATTGCTAATCACAACACAGCGTGGTGCATCACCCTCATACTCATAAGAACTGACAAGTACATGCCATTGCACATACAAATGATCAGTCACACGATTTGCTGATTCTCAATTGACAAAGCTGTAATTGGCTTGCACCATGCTACATCCATTCACAAACGCTTAACAAGTGTAGACTTACCATTTTACTGTGGAGCGATGCTGGGGATGCTGGGTAGTTATAGTGGTACATTCCTTGGCTGTACGAGCGACGATCTCCAGGAAAATCGTACTAAAATAAGAATTAAATATGGTAATTCAGCGTATGCTATATATACATTTAATATACACATTTTTTTTTTAAATGCAACAAAAGATTTCTGAAAAACTACATCACAGTTTCCAAAATAATATTAATGAATATTAAGCAGCACAACTGTTTGCAACATTTATGATTTCTGAAGGATCATTTGACACTGAAACTGCAGGATTGTTTGGATAATATGTTATCTTTTTGTTGCAATAAGCTGCAAAGTACAGTTTGGCTATGGAAAACTAATAGTAGTTTGAATTAAAAAGTTTAAGAAAGTTGGTAGTCAGAATCATTCAATTAGTATTGTCACTATATAAATGCTTAGTTGGTTGACAGGTGCTTTACCTTAGGTGAGCTCAGTGACCTGCGGAGTCCGTAGACCGAGGGGTCGGCATAAATACCGTCCTCTCTAATTCGGCTGGGTGCCCGATCAAACCTGGCGCTGGGCGATCGGGCAGGAGAGGCGAAGCTGTGCGGAGAGTAGGGTCCTCCCGATGAGGAAGAAGGCGAGCGAGGGACTGAGCGTGAGCGCGGCTGTATGGAAAGCCGTCTCATAGAGTTCTGTGCTGAGTCCAGCTGGGGGTAATAGGCAGGACCTGGGGGTCCCATCATCCACTGAGGGTCTCGAGGTTGACCGTATATGGGTCCGTCTCGCAATGACCGCCGTCTCTCTTCCACGGTCCAGCGAGGAGATGGTCGGTTGTACGCAGCCGACATGGAGCAGATGCTCTCGGGTCGGACGCCGGGTGGGTAGAGGGGATATTCGTCCATAAACGGAGGCCCGCCGTACACGCTGTAACAGTCTGCTGGCATACCACGGTTCACTGTGTAGTACCTGGATGGACTGAGAAGCAGAGTGATTATAATTAATAGCACATTAATGAGAAATTAAATAAAAATAGACTACAGTTCAGAAGTTTGGGGTCAAAGTCTATTACAATAACTGGTCCCACTTTATATTAAGTGTCTTTAAGTACTATGTACTTACATTGAAAGTAATAATTTGATATTGTGTACATACAAGTTTTTACATTGTACTTACATTTAAATAAAAATACCTGCATGTAATTACAGCTGTAATTAATTTATGTAATTACATTTGTAATTACACTGTTGACCCTACCCTTTCACCTTAACCCACCCTTAAACCGACCCATACCACTACACCTGTCCCTAACCTTACCCGTATCACACCTCAATAGCAGCAAAAGTGTTTTACAATACAACAGGAAGACAATAACACGTTGTACTTATTTTTCGATGTAAGTACATACTTAAAGCCACTTAATATAAAGTGGGACCCAATAACTTGTTAATGTTGTTATTATAACTTGTTAACTTGTTTCTATGTTAATATATGTCAATTATTCTAAGTAATTTATTCATTATTTTGCAGTATCATTACTGATTTGGTGCTTAAGAAAAATTTCTTGTTATTATCAATGTTGAAAATAGTTGTGCTGCTTAATATCATTGTGAAAACCGTGAAACATTGTTTAAGGATTATTTGGTTAATAACAAGTTCAAAACAACAGGATTTATAGGAAATAGAAATATAGTGTAGCATTATGAATAATTTAATGGATCCTTGCTGAATAAAAGTATTAATTTCTTTTTAAAAAAATTGTATTGACCCCAAACATTTGAGCAGTAGTGTATATACTAGCATTACTTAAAAAAAAACTGAAACTAAACTAAAATAATTTGTTTACACTTCCAAAAAGAACTTCAATTCCCATTTTTATTTTTTGCAATCTAATTTTAGTCCTTGCAACAAAAATATCCGAGGAAAACAGCAGAGAAATTATATCGGTTTAGTCATTGTAACAGTGTGATTAAGTTAAGTTTAATATATTAATATTAAATACTTAAATACTATAACTGAAACTTAAACTTTCATACTTAAAAAACCACTAAAATTACAAACCTTAAGTAGATCTAACAAAGATAGATTGAAAAGAAAAATAACAAAAACTAAATCAAAATCCTTCACTGAAAATAAAATAAAAACTCCTTTAAAAGGTAGTGACGCCTCACCTGCGCCCGTCGTCCTGTGGCACCATGGCCCGCCGCTGGTTGACCCACTGCTGCAGCTGCGTCATGGAGCTTTTCCTCTGGGCGAGTCTCTCTGGCGCCGTCCTGGGCACAAAGCCCCTCCGCATCACCACATTCTCCTCGTGCGGCTCTCGCAAGTCCCTCACATTCTCTTGGGACTGGTATCTTGAACCGTTGGGGGGACCATAGTTACCCCAGCCGTTGGGGTGATGGGGTACCAGGCCTTCTTTCTCCCCCATCCTGCCCTCTATATTAGGGGTTACTGGTGTACTGGGTGTGGTGTCTCTGGACTCTACTCCATTTGGCTCATGTTTGACAGGCTTGTGAATGTCTGGCCTCTGCCCGTTGTTCTCGGCATGAGAGTTGGGATCCAGACGTTTGGCTACCATGTCATTTTGGTCAGCTGTAGGGATGGGCTCAGATTTATTTCTACAGGACAGCAGGAGAGTGAAAGACAAAACATCTGTGAGACACTGTTATAAAACAGAGTGATGCCTTTGATCTTCTTTATGCAATGTTGTTTTATAAGGAGTGCATATGACTGTTTGTTTCAGAGTATCAGAGTAGCAGTGCTAAGGATGCATTCCATCTCTGCAATTTTTTAGCATCTGCTGTTTTCGCTCCACAAGAATCTTGTTTTTAAGACGCTGTCCGAACCCATGACTTTTTTTCTTTCTGTGAAACCCAAAAAGTGGAAATCTACTCTACAAAGAATGTACTCTTTGTAGGCTACTCTATGAATGAAGATCCATAAAAGCAGAAACGTTTAATAAACGTATTCTATATGCCTCATGTACTTTATTTCAAGTAGTGATTGACTGATGTATCATCAAAGCTGATATTTGACATTTTTTTAGTAATTGCATCGGCCAATAAGTTATCCTGTTGTCGTGAAGTGGTTGTGAAGTGTCGCATATGGGACTTTTATTTTGACAGCGTGCAGACAAACAGGAAAAATGCATGTTACTGCATATGACTGTCTGTCTGTGCAAACTATCCAAGTGAATTGAGTTTGGCTGTCACTAGATACACACAAGTGAGCATACTATGGTGCACTATATATCTAGTTGACCATGTGGTCATATTACTTATGTCATATTATTAAATATAAATTCCCAGTAAAAACAGATTTACAGTACCAGATTACTGGTATAACAGTGTTATATTTAGTGATGTTTTTAAAAATGTCTTTATTTTTGAAAAGGCCATAATATGATTACAAAATCAAGCATTTGCTATCTAAAGTATAAACGTGTTTATTCTACATATTTTACCAAAAACGTATCTTAATACTCCACTTTTTTTGGAAATAGGCTCATTTTACCACTCCCACAGAGTTAAACTGTTTTGTTTTACCGTTTTCGAATTTATTCAGATGATTTTTTGGATATTTAGAAGAATATCAGTAACCAGACAGTTTCTGATCTCAGACTTCCATAGTATATTTTTTTCCTACTGAAGTCAATGGGACCAGAAACTGTCTGGTTACTGATATTCTTCTAAATATTAGAAAATCGGCTGAATGGTTTTGAAAACAGTAAAACCCAACTGTTTAACTCTGGGGGAGTGGTAAAATGAGCCTATTTCCAAAAAAAGTGGAGTATCCCTTTAATACAATGTGTAAACAGGGCCATGTAGAGCATTTTCATCCTCATTCACTTTATATGGAAAAAGCATGTCTCCTTTTGTATTACAGGGTTTGTAATGACAGGAGGGTGAGTAAATGCCAGAAATATCTCTAAAACCAGTTTTCCATCTTTTCAAGCTGTTTTTGTGTGAATCAGTGTGTATTATAGATATGTGTGTACCTGGGTGTGGCTGGGATGTGGACCCTGGCAGCCTCACTCATGACTTGGATCCACTCCTCTTGCTCCTTCTGGCTGTCGGCACTGAAGTAATATGTACGGGTTCCTGCGTGTTCAACCTGCAAACAGAACGCAATACTGCCCTTTAAATCCTCACTTCCCTCTTCCTCCTCCTCCTCTTCCTCTGTTTCACGCCACACCTGCAACAGAAAGAGAAAGAAAGAGAGAATATTACTGCACTGTGCTATAGCCACTCGCATTTCGAAAGAACTTAACCGTAAACCTGATACCACAGGAACACCAGAGCATGCAAAAAAAAAGACTCAATACAGCTCATGCAAAATAGTGTATTCAATTGCTCATATGTACGTGACCAGGTATACAAATAACAGCCTGCAAATGAAGGACATGCTTAAAGTTAGAAGCATAAACACAACATTATTATTTGGAGTAATACTTGACTTGGCATTTTAGACCTGGAGAGATGTGGGTAGGTGAGGTTGCAGTGCATGCAGACAAAAAAAAAAAAAAAACAGTCGTTGCACTTGTCATGCAGTTATAGAAGCAAAAAGAGGTGTTCAGAAATACCTACTAAATGGTGATCATCGACACATTGGAGAAAACTCACTCAGGGGTCCTCAGAGATAGGGGAGGATTGGGAACAGAGGAGAAAAGACTACATGAGGATGACTAGGTCAAGTATACAAATCAATTTTAGGAGCAGGTTAGATGTGGGCTAGGTGGGGCAAGGTTTATCATAATGGAGTGGATATAGTGTGCACTAATATCCTGAAAGAGATGGCGGTTAGTAGAAATAAGGCTTTGTTGTGCTATTTCAGACACAAAACATCAGCTATATGAAACACATAGACACCTGACAATGTAAAACCTTTGTGTGAATGTGCAAGTAGCATAAATTATTAGGCTACCGTTACAAAGTAAGACTAGTATAACTTATCTAAAACACTGCAGTAGACAACTTCACCACACGAGGGCACTATAGGTTTAATTGTGGACAAAATGCATTCAGTGGTCATTAAAGTGGCAAAGAGCAAAGAAAAAAGAAACAGAGAAGATTACTGAATATATTAGGTTGATTTAAAATGTAGTAAACAACTACACAGCTAAAACCAAAAATACTGAAGCTGTTATATCTATAATATCTCAAAAGAACCCAACAAAGCTCAGAATCTACAAGCTAATGCCTATGATTGAACTTATATCTAGTCTCTGTAATTACGTTTTCTTATTAAGGGACACTATTTGCCCTGGAAACCACACAAAAACACAGTGTGTTAGTCCATTTATGATAAATACTTCATTTAAGTCAATTGAGAAAAAAAGAAAGTAACTGTTGTAACAAAATTAATTACAAATAACTGTATGTATAGGATATAAAAACTATTACTATGGGGGTATTTTTTGTACACATTTTAAATATCGAAGGTCTTTTTTTTTACTTTCAGTGTCATTTTTGGTCAATTTATGATGCAAGAAGCCTGTGACACAACCTCAGGTTTCTATAACACAGGAAACAGCACATATGATGAATGGAGAGGGTGTGTTACCACTAATGAAACCTGACAATCACTGGAAGCTACAATAATCTAGCTTCCATAAAATATAATGATGTAATTCAGCATCTCTACCATTGCCAATCCTCTCGATTAGTCTTGCTTAAAACAAACACCTGAACTTTTAGTCATCCAAGGGTGTGCTATTGCTAACATCAGTTTCATACAAAGTAATAGTTATCTGCTCTACAGGACAATTATAGCTAACTGACTCTAGAGATCATTAGGGAACTAAATGCATTTCTGAATAGACAACACCTGATGAACAGGATTTGTTGTACACCCACAAACAAATTATAGTCATATACTACTGTACAGATGAACATGTTCATGTGAAATGTCTAGTAAGGGAGCTTACATGATTTCAATCGACCAGAATAACAAACCTGGAGTAAACTAAAGTAATCATTTATTTTCTTGTTCATTCTCTCTATAAGTTGTTTGCATGCCTAAAATTCTCTTGAAACTGAGACAGTCATTTGTTTCACAGGAAGTGAAGTATCAAAAAGTTTGCTGTTCGCATTGCGGAGGTTGCTCAACTTTAGAAATCTGGCACAGAAACCAGTAAGGCTGTCCCAATCTTTCGCTTACTTTTGTACCTTGCCAAAAGAATGCCTCGTTTCCTTTGATTGAACCTCTCCCTGAGGAAACCGTCAAACACTCCCGCACTATTGATTCATTTCAGGGCTTGGCAAATTTTGTGATTACTGTTCGCATATTATTTTACAGGGAAGCCACTGGCCTTTGTTTAAACCTTCATTATAGTATAACCAACCTTCTAGCACATCTTTATGTAAGGTAAACAAGTGCAAGACTAAGAGGTGTTTGGTCATTTTTATGTAAGTAAAAGATATGCGTCATTGCTTTGTGACGACGCATGACAAATGAACCATGTTAATGAAGTGACATGATTTATATGGAACTAATTTGATATGTTGTCGCTAACATAATGATTCAAAATGTAAATAATGTAAAGAGGCAATGTAAAGTTGATACTGTAGGTTTCCCAGATAAGCAGCTGTTTTGGACCCCATTGACTTTCATTGGATGCACAACTAAGATGAAACGTTCTTAATAAAAAAAAATGTATATATAAAATAACAATACAATACTAACAATAAAAATGTCTCCTTTTGTGTTACACAGAAGAAAAAGTAGTAATACAGGTTTGGCATGACACGAGGGTTAGTAAATGATAACATAACTATCGCTTTAAATAAACCTAAAACAGGTTTTTAGTGATGCTTCATTGCTTGTAAATCACTTCCTTGGAGGTGCATCCTGCAGACATATTTAGGTTCCAGATGAGACATTTGACTTTAGAGTGGCAT
>CM075879.1:20254123-20304123 GCA_038021265.1 Cyprinella venusta
ACCACTAATAAGGCTCAAAATAGCCCCACACTGACACAGTAACATAATGAAGGTCCATACATGCAAAACGAAGCATTGAGAACTTTGTAAGTGTACAGACCATTTAAGAACATACTTTATAAAGACAGTGCACTTCGTGTATACAGACAGCGCCATCTTTGGAAAACAGACTCGATAAGTCGAACCACGAACGCTGTTCAAACAGTTCAGAAGTTCACTGAACTTCATACAGTTCAGCTCAATTGGCACGTCGTTCGTGGTTCGACTTGTCGAGACTGTTTTCCAAAGATGGCGCCAAAGATAGCGTTTTCAAAGATAGCGTTATAAGCTAAACAGATTTTGGAGATAAAACTCTTTACATTCGATTACCATGAAAACAAATCTCAGAGAACGGTCGACTAGGTACCGATGTTTTATTAGACCTAAGGTTCATTTTGCGCCAGAGTTCTCCCTTAAAGAGCTAGTTCACCCAAAAACAAAAAAAATTGTCATCAATTACTCACCCGCATGTCGTTTCAAAACAGTAAGACTTTTGTTCATCTTTGGAATAATATTGTTATACTATATTTTTCCCACATGACAGCCAAGTATGTGATTTCAGGCGCAGCCAATAAGAATCCACAAGCTTTTAAAGAAACAAAACACGTTACCCTCCATTGTTATGGACAATATATTTATAATTATCTATAGTTATAGTTATTGTTCTTGGTGTGAATAGCCCCCAACTCCAAATTTAAATGGAATTTTGTCAGTTTTACTGTACTTCTGGGGTCAGTTTTGTCCACAAAGTTTATCCAAGCGTCCACACACATACTTGCGTGTGTGTGTGTGCGCGCGTAAGGCCTGAAGCCACACAGAGCAAGAGAGTATTAAACTCCCATGTGAAACTGAAGAATATCCTGTGCACAAATGCCAAACACCAGTTTTGATCCTTGCATACAGGAGAAGAATTTCATAAAAGAATTGGCAACACTTCCAGGAGAAGAGTCTGAATAAAAAGACCCAGGGCAAGATGCACTGCATCGGACATGTTTCAGGTGCTTTTGTGAAGGTAACGTGATACATTCACTGTCACCGAGCATGAGGAAGAATGGTCGACTAAACACACCTTCCTTTCTCTCTCTCACACACACACACACACGAAAAACACATTTCAATATCTTCTGGTTAATTATTAACACCAAGCTAGCACAGGTTTTTTAGAGACATAGTGTGACATATATGATGGTGTCATGATTTTTATTATGGCTGCCATAAAAATGAACCTGATCTGCGCTGACGTGGCTTCACACCGAAACTACACCATAGGGGTCTCTGTGATATGAAAAAGAAACACTGTACACCTTTGCCTACGGGTGCAGTTGTAAGAGGCTACTGGATCCCTCTGACTGTTGGTTTGCTTTGTTCTACAAACATATCTCTGGAGTATAAACTAGTCTCTCTTTTGTAGAAGACTGAACAGCTTTGGATACGTTTTCAAAAACACGTGGATAGGCAGACATGGGTTTTAGTAAAGCTGTGATGGCGGTGTGTCTAAACCTGCCATTTCCTCAGGGGATGAACATTAGAAGTATAAGTGTGACGTAAAATGCAAAAAGAGATATTTGAGAACTATAAAGAAGGCTTTAAAATAAATGAGATCTTACAGTCAAATGACTGTTAAACTCCCTGATTCTTAAAATTTTTAAATATTTTTCAATTAATGGATAATAACACTATTATACAACAGACATGTTACATATATCAGAAAGGAAAACATTTAAAACAAAGAAGATATTTTGAAGGATGTTGGTAACCAGACAGTTGATGTTAGCCATTGACTTTCATAGGAAAAATATACATATTATGGAAGTCAATGGGTGGCGTCAACTGTCTGGTTCAACAGACAATTTGTTTCAAACCTGTAATTTAAGTAAATGATGACAACATTTTTGGGGGAACCATCTCTTTAAGTCATTATTTACAATATTATTTATTTGTATTAAACACAAATAATATATTGTAAATAAACAAAATTATTAAAAGTGACAACAAAGACTTTTAATTATGCTATAAAATATTTATTTTTCAAAATAAATTAATCAAATCAAATGGTTAATCAAAGAATCCTGAAAAAATATTAAGCAGCGCAACTGTTTTCAACATTTATAATAATAAAAATAAAATTCTTGAGCAGCAAATCAGAATATTAGAATGATTAGTAATGATGCTGAAAATTCAGCTTTGCCATCAAAAATAAATGACCTTTTTAAATATATTCAAATAGAAAACAGTTATACGACTGTTATATAACTGTATTGAAAATACTGAATTATTTTTTTTACAATATTAATGTTTTTCCTGTATTTCTGATCAAAATAATGCAGCCTCTCTTAGCATAAAAGGCTTCTTTCAAAAACTTCTTACCAACCCTAAACTTCTGAATGGTAGTTATTCAAGTCAAATAAGCACAACATAAAATATATTTAAAATATAATTAATTATAAGTATTTTTCAAATACAAAATTTATACATACGAATACAACTGAGTAACAAAATTATAAAAACTTAAATCAGAAATTATTCTTAATACAGCTCTGACACAAGCAAAGCTTATTCATCCTTGCTGATTATATATATAACAAAAAGTATTGCCAAAGGTCATCAACTCCTCAGCTGTGCCACGTTTGTTGCTTGCTTATTTCCAATTGGTCAGTTTAAAAGCCAGGTGCAATACATACAAAGCAGTTTTACTAGAAACCTAACAAAACCTGCAGAGACACGACATCAGATTCTTGAACATCTCCAGCCCAGCCCTTAGGGGCCCCGTGGAGCCACAGGCAAGAGACATAAACACAGTTACCAAACACATAACGGTCTCACATTCTCCACAAGTGGAACGAGCACACCTACAGTACAACTGTATGCTATAAACACAGCTCAAAACACATCTTCACATGCTACCCAGCATGCACCCTGTCTAATCTAATATAGCCTCACACACGGGCACAATTTTATCCACTAAATTATGATAACTCACCACAACAATGTCCTCTCACAGTGCAACCAGGGGTGCATACACTGTGTGCTCTAAAGGTTTATGTACTCAAACCCAGTCGCCTGGGACCCTGATGAAAATATAATCTGGCATTATGTTTGTCCTTCTGGCACATGGTGTGCAAACATATTCGGGAACGCATGCAAAGATGCAAAGTCCACTGCATGTGCAATCAGGGTAAATATAGATTCCGTGGTTTTGACTAAAAACAGATACAGGTCATTGAATCATGATTAATTCAGAAACATCGCTTAAAGTTTCCAATCATCATATGATCTACACTGACACTGAATATCATGTTTACCTGTCACCCCTCCCATCCCTCGTCCCGACAGCATTCAAAACATTTATTAAAAATGCAAAGAGTTCACCAACCTTAAAGGCAAACTTGCGTGTGATGTTGTCCAATGCCTGAACTGGTCCAATCTTGAAGCTGAGAAGAGGAAGGCTGCCCAAGACTCCTTCTTCTTTATCGTCTGGATGGAATAAAAAAGAAAAAAAAATTATGCCAAAGACAAACATAAACAAAACATAAAATAAAACATCTGCATTATATCATTCCAACCTGGATTTAAAAATGAGAAAAGCTGATGAGAAAGTAGATTCACAATTCTGCTCTAAATCAGAAAAGTCCAACTTTCTGTTGTGTGCCTCTACACGGGCGATGATAGGCAGCGGTAATGGAAAAGCAGGTAAACGGCAGGTGAATCCCATAATAGATCCATTTTTATCCCAGCGCAAAGCAACGCTAATGACACTGAAGCAAGCAGCGGTGCACAGCCTGGGCGAGAAGCGCTCGCGCTGGTTAAATAATGGAGGACATCGTTAAATTTCAATTCGCGAGGAGGGCAATGGAGATCCTGTGTTCTGGCTCTCGATCTCCCGTACTGAGAGCTGCTGCCGGGGAAATGCAGTGAACCCACCCGCGCGCGTGTGTTTGTGTTCTGACAGCACTGTGTGTGCGTGTTTGTGTGAATGAGAGAGATAGGGAGGGGCGGAGGCACAGGGGGGGTGGAGAAGATTGTGTTTGTGCTGTATAGAAGAGAGAGAGAGAGAGAGAGAGAGAGAGAGAGAGAGAGAGAGAGAGAGAGAGAGAGAGAGAGAGAGAGAGAGAGAGAGAGAGAGAGAGAGAAAGAGAGAGAGAGCAAAAGATAGCTATCATCCCTCAGTGACTCAGTGCTGCAGGTATTCTGGCTCTCGACCAGTTGTACCTGTACTGAACAACCAATCAGAGTGTATTATGTCAACAAAAAGGCCCGGCAAAACAATTCTGAATAAGAACAATATACTGATAAGGAAAAATGTGATCTCTACGACAAACCTAACATGACACATGAAATATGAACACTGTATAAATGAGGGTTACATAACAACAATAACAACAAACAACAAACACAATCTAAACCTGTCTGTCAGTGTTGTGATCATAACAGAGATTGACAAGAAATGCCACTTTTGAGGTTTTTTCATTGGTTAATTCTTTAATTTATTAGCCATAGTCCTCTACAATCCTGAAAACTAGTTGTCTGCATAACATCTATCCTTACTTTAATTATTCACCCCCTACATATAGCATCTATGTCTTATTTTCCAGTAAAAAATATCTAAAAATGTCAGGGAATAAATTATAGTTTGCTTACCCTGTTGGGATATTACTATATCTTGTGTTAAGCATAAATCTAACAAAATAATAATAAATAAATAAATAAAATAAGTGAGAAACGTAAGATATATTCAAGTCTTACTGTCTGAAAATGTATTTTTAGATCACTATAAAAGAAGATTTTTTTTGAGCAGTCACCTATTTTTATCACTCTGAAACTATGAAACTCATATTAACTGTGTCCAAGTGCTTTGACATGCTTTTGTATACTTTGATGTCAGTCCATATTTTGTGTAACAGTTCTTGTGTAAAATATTTACATTGGGGTGAGTCTTGATACTTGTTATGCAACAATACTAATTTACAAATTCTCTCAGAATCTGTTGTTTGTCAGGAAAAAATTCTTGAAATCACAGGCTAGAGAAGATCCTTATTTCTCTTTTTAAACAGTTTATATTAAAAGCCTTGACAAAAGATGCAGTCACATTTACTGTTGTTTGGTGGATTTTCGCATGCAAAATCCAGTAATTTTAATAGGAATCCCCACAATTGGGAATTTTGCCTGTGGAATGAAAGATTTCGCAACAGGGTTGGCAATGCAGATATGCTATTGTATGTTGGCCATAAGAAAGATGCTTGGTTTAAAAGTGACACTACATTGCAATGGATAATGGAGCTTTTTGGCACCAACAATTTCACTAACTTGAGCGTACCTAAAAGTCGACATCAAACACATGAAGTTGCAATAGTATTTTCCTCCCTATTGTGAAGTATTGAGTGAATCTTGATTAGATTGAATAGATTGTGGCTTGATATCGCTGTAATCTCATTGCAAGTTGGAGGGGAAGTTATTTTGATTAATAAAGATTAAAAAGTCATATGAACTTTGAAAAGAATAATGATATTCACATATAAATCCTTTATAATATATTCTGAAATATTCCACAGAAAAAAACAAGAATTGGTGATATTTCATGGTGGACAACTCATATAGGTTTTGAGGGTGAGTAAGTACTGACAAAATGTCCATATTTGGGTGAACTATCCCTTTAAGGGGTAAACAATCATTTCATCCAAGTTCTCTTCTTGTTATCTGGCATACTGTACAGCTCTTATATCTGCAGTGACAACAACAGAGAGCCATTTTTCAATGTCCCCCCATGTTCAGAATACCAATTGAGGCATTAAATTGCTCTGTCACACATTCTCCTACTCTTTTGCACAGCACAGTTGGGTAGAGGGATGCGGGGTGATAAGAGGACGTAGGGTGTTGTGCCTCCAAACACAGTGCCGTCGCCAAGATATTAAGGGCAGCCGTGGAGACGTATGGGACACAGCCAGTTTCTGAGTGTTGCTGATTGTGATTTTTAAATAAATGACCCTCTCACCCCAGTGAGCCAATCAAGGAAGGAAAGAAACTTCCTGGTGTTCCTGGAGTGTGTTTGTTATGCCTCTGGCAGTGACTCTCACTAATATTATGTTGTTACGCGTTACATTTTTGAATATACAATGGTCTTTGTGTAAAGTAGTTGCAAAGTTTATTACAATGCAAGTGGCATTATATTTGTCGGCATACTGAAACATGAATATCGCTTTGACCTTGCATCTAATATCAGATTTCTACAGGCATTGAGGTCAAAAGTAGGAATAGTTCTATAGTTCTATCAAAAAAAAAAATCTGCTTGCTACGGTGGCCGAGAGAGCTCAAAAACATATGCAAATAGAAAAAAAAAAAAACATATGCAAATAAAAAATATAAAAAACGCGCATGCAAATATTAAGAAAACATCTTCATCAGTTTCACAACACACGTGTGCTCCGAATACTCACAACACCACAGACCACAACGGAAATGTTTCCTGGGGAACCAAATAAGTGACGGACCCGGCTGGAACGTGTGGACGTGCTGGTGCTTGCTTACAGCTTAAAGTTGTACTTTATTTATTTAATTTACAAAAAATGCACTTCCTTGCTCACTACATTTGCAAGAAGACTTTTCAGACTCAATTCATTTCAATAGTTAGCATGTTGCTAAGCTAACTAACAACATGTTACAGTAATAAATATATTATGCAATAATAATAAAAGCACAAACCTTACAACCAACGGGTAAAAAAAAAAATCATAAATTACATTTAAATTAAATTACACTGAGTGTAACAAACATTGTTATTGATGACATTCAAGATTATTCATAATCAATTTTTTTTTTGTTTTTAGTTAGAGTTTAACAAGCTAACAACACCAAAATGCTTTTTGAAATTGCTGGTGTTTCTGACATCGATAAACTACCTTGAAACCAATCACATCAACGTATGGATCTCTAAGCTGATGTGAGTGATTGGAGGTGGGGGTAATTTGCATATTCATAGAACCGCGTATACTAAATGAGGCAAGAGTGTAGAGTTACATTCATGCTATTTTAAGGCATGGATTATTATTTTTTTTTTTCAATGAAAAAAGTTTAAATATGTCATTTTGGTGATCAAAGATGAGTTTTAAGGGATAAATACTGACTACAGGGGGACTTTTTACGTTTTGATGTTGCCTTCAGTATATGAGGGTAATGGGGAGGCAGTGTGAAGTAATTAGCCACAGAGACAAGGGCAAAGTCAACAGGGTTGAATCATGCAGCCGTAGCCCCACAGGCCTTGCTGCATTCGCCGATATAATTAAACCTGCTCCACACAGAAAGCTTGATCCAGCCAAGAACCATTACTGTAGACCTCCTCCTCAGGGTAGACGCGTGCACAGATGTTCTTCAAGTTTATGATTAAATTGCAGCCTGAGCTGGGAACATTTTTATGATCTAATGTGATAGGGTAATGGAGCTCTAATGGGTCTCAAATTTGCACAACAAATAGGCATCACAGGGCCAGTGAGACATCAGGGTTTGCTCATTTGATCAGCAGGGATTAATCAATCAATCACCAAACACTGTCTCTGATCAGAAAGCACATGTGTGAATCCACTTATAAAATTAGGGAGGCTGGATGTGTGTGGACTTTATCATCTATAGGCTTTGTGGAAGAAGACAACAGCCTTTAAAGCTTTGCTTATTCTAGCCCAAACTAACTGTATGACATGTGTACCCGAGCAGAGCCAAGAGGACGTCTAGAGTCTACACACCCTTCAGAAAACCTGAGATCAAATGCATGGGAGTCCTGTCAAAGGAGGATGCTTGTATGAAGACAGTAAGGTAGTAGTTTAAAGAAGGAAGCACCACAGCCCATAACACAGGCCTGGAAGACGGAAGGGAAGAGTAAGGGAGGGGAATGATCTTCGGAAGATATTTGTGAAAGTGAAAAGACGTGTAGGTCAAGTGGTACAATTTAGTTTGGCATGGAATTTGTTCAAATCCCTTCTTAAAGAGATTGAATTACATCCAAAAATGAAAACCGTTTACAACCTGTCATTGCTTACGTCCAAACCTGTGTAACTTACTTTCTTCTGTGGACCACAAAATACATTTTGAAGAATGTTTCAATTGTTTTCATCCATAAAATCAAAGTCAATGGGGTCCAAAACAACATTAGACCCCAATGATTTCCATTGTTTGGATGAAGAAGAAAAAACATTTAAGAAAATATTTTTTTTCCTTGTTGGGTAAACTATCCTTTACATAAGCTGCATAAAAATACACAAAACATGGCAGCCAATAATCATGCATTTTTATATATCATTTCAATAATTTTTTCAAAGTTGAATTTCGAATCCATTTTGGCACCTGCCCCGTCACTTTCAATTGGCATGAGGCTTCTGAGCAAACACGATGCTAGAAAACCTTGCTGTTTTTACACGGATGATTGGCATATACACTCTCACAGAACAAGTTTGTTTCTGACACAGCACGCAAGTGTTCAGATACACAGCAACAAGAAGCCAGTGTCTGAAAACTGAGAACCAACTAAGAACAACACTGACAGCAAGTGAAGAGTGAACTTTACAGGAAGTCTGACATGTTTGGAGACGTCGAGAGACTCATACAGTATGTGCATTACCTCAGACAGTATCACTGTCAACTAAGGTCAGAGGTCAGGTGCACACATAAACACATAAAAATAGTCAATGGGTCTAAAATCAAAACTATGTGTCTGAATAGCACCATCAATGCTGCTTTTAAAACAATGCACAATGAATCACTGACAAGACCATTGCCATAAGATTACATAATAAGATGTGGAGAAAAAACCCAAAATGATTATGTAACTTAATATGTTTTGATTTATATTCTTCTAAAGGATGGAGCATTCTTTAGCAAATATGAAGACAAATCACCGACTGATATTCCCAGACAGTAAAGTATGTGGATTTTAAATCACTTTAGAAAAGCAGTGAGGGACACAGAGGAAAATATGCAGATAAATAAGAAAGAGAGTGTTAAAAAAGGAGTGAAATGAAAAATACCTTTTCTTCAGTATTTTTTTTTTCTTGTTTTCAAATTAAATTGTCTAAATATTCTAAAGATAAATTTACTGGAAAAATTTCACCCAAAAATTAAAATGATCCCATAATTTACTCACCCTCAAGCCATAGGTGTATATGACTTTCTTATTTCAGCCGAACACAATCAGAGTTATATTCAATAATATCTCTTCTCAGCTTTGTAATGGCATTGAATAGTACCTGAGTTTTTGAAGCTCCAAAAAGCGCATTCATCCATCATAAAAGTAATCCAACGTGCGTTTGGCCATTGCCGGAAGCCAGTGATTATAGTTTATACATTTTTCACTATTCAATGCCATTAAAAAGCTGGGAACAGCCAGTATATTATTCGATAAAATAAATCTGATTGTGTTCGGCTGAAAGAAGAACATCATGTACACATTAAATGACTCTTTAAGACCTTAAAGCAATAATTCACTCAAAATATTTAATCATTTACTTGTCTTCCTTCCTTTGAGAAGACTTCCTTATTCCGTAAAACACAAAAGTAGATATAATGTCATTCTTTTCCATGCAATTACAATTAATGGAGAATGAAGCTCTAAGATTTGGAAAAAAACATGCTAAAATAGCATAAAAGTATCCTAATTTGGCAAATGTATATAAAAAAATAATTTGTGAGGTTCATGCATTAAAAAAAGCTTCAAAGATACCCAATTCAAGACATTCTCTGAAGTGTATATAAGCAAATGAGAATGTTTTTACTGGATAAAATAGCAGTGAGGCAGTGTGTTGTTGCGGCTGGAGGAAAGGGACCAGGACAGATGCTGGACATGAGGTCAGCTGATGTGCATTATCCACACCTGCAGGCAACCGCACATATGCTGATGTGTCCAATGCAAACCCACTCATTTTAGAGAAAATACTATCTGCAAATGGAGTCTAAATTGAACCATTAAAGTGTGTGTGTGGGCGGGGCTTAGGTGACAGAAAGGTTTGAAGAGTTACAGTATCTTGCAAACCCAAAAATAGAATATTTGACATTCTTTTCTAGGAATTCATCTTCCTCTGAAATGATCATTTAGAGTACAAGTAAAGCATAGATATGATGTTGGTGTCTCTGAAATATAAATAAGGTCTGAGAGGGTTGAAACCCAAGATGTGACCAGAACTGAGCAAAAAGATGAGAGAAGAACATGAAGGAACATCTGGGCGAAGCTTCATCGAGTGGGGGTTCAATCTTCAACTGGCTGGCAGGAGCTGCCACTGGCAGGTCACGTGACCTGTCAGTGACTGACTGGCAGCTGCCAGTGGTTGTCTGTCAGTCTGCCTTTGGCAAGTTTCAGAAACCATTGATTTTTGTCAGTTTTTGTGTTTTGTGTTCCTCCCTTTATAGCTCATTTATTATGCATCTGTTGCAATTATTGTTATTTAGTTGTAGGATCCCAATTTAACTAGTCAAATGGCCGTGATCCGACTGGCAGCTTAAAGACGCTTGCTGGACGCTCATCCAGTCAACCGAGGCTGAGACTGCGAGTCTAACGCGTTGCCTGACACTCTCACTAAAAGGAAATAAAATGTTTTCTTGTTATGAATATAATGTAATGCCTTTATTCTTGTGTATGATTAGTGTTTTGGGTTATGTTGTCCCGATTAAACTAGTCAAATGGCCGTGATCCGACTGGCAGCTTAAAGACGCTTGCTGGACGCTCATCCAGTCAACCGAGGCTGAGACTGCGAGTCTAACGCGTTGCCTGACACTCTCGCTAAAAGGAAATAAATTGTTTTCTTATTATGAATATAATGTCATGCCTTTATTCTTGTCTATGATTAGTGTTTTGGGTACTGTTGTCCCGATTAAACCAGTCAAATGACCGTGATCCGACTGGCAGCTTAAAGACGCTTGCTGGACGCTCATCCAGTCAACCGCGCTGATCAGCGAATTACTCGCGTTGCCTGACACTCTCGCTAAAAGGAAATGAATTGTTTTCTTATTATGATGAATATAATGTCATGCCTTTATTCTTGTGTATGATTGGTATTTTGGGGCCGTTTATCCCGATTAAACCAGTCAAATGGCCGTGATCATGCACATTTGAATGGTTTAATTGGGATAACAGTCCCCAAAACATCAATCATACGCAAGAATAAATGCATGACATCATATTCGTAATAAGAAAACAATTTATTTCCTTGTAGCGAGAGTGTCAGGTGACGCGTTAGACTCGCAGTCTCAGCCGCGGCTAAGTGGATGAGCGTCTGTAAACTGCCAGTCTGATCATGGCCAATTGACTGGTTAAATTGGAATAACAGTCCACAAAATAGCAATCATAAATAAAGAACATAATTCATATCAACAGATTCATAATAAATGAGCTATAGAGGGAGGAACACAAAACACAAAAACTGTCAAAAATCAATGGTTTCTGAAACTTACCAAAGGCAGACTGACAGACAACTATAGCCAGCCACTGGCAGGTCACGTAACATGCCAGCCAGCCACTGGCAGCCGCCAGCCAGCCACTGGCAGCCGCCAGTCAGCCACTGGTAGCGACTGGCAGCCGCCAGCCAGCCACTGGCAGCTGCCAGTCAGCCACTGACAGGTCACGTGACCTGCCAGTGGCGGCTCCTGCCAGCCAGTTGAAGATTGAACCCCTACTGGCTTCATCCCAAATATCTTAACACCCTCCTCTATCCCACAATGCCTCTGGGTGATGTTGATTCTCCACGCATGAGCTGTGACTGACCTTCACGGCTGGTCTAAAGGAGACGGTCATATATTCTCGTCACGCAGATCACGGACGCCGCTTTCTGAGAGTGCGTGATTAATGTGTGGGAATAGTGTGGGAACAACTCACTACAAAATTTGCGTAACACTTAATTTTGTAACGTGTCATTCTTGCACCAAACTGAATTGCAAAAATGTCTTCCATTGGTCAAAAAACAGATAGGCAGTGGAAAATCACATCCCGAACTCACACAGCTGGTTGAGTAAACGTCGGGATGCTTAAACAGAACAATGTTCAGTGCACTTGATTTTACAATTTAATTCAGTGTATTTTAACTAAGACATTATGTATATTTATGTGAACATTTAAAATCATTTTAGGCTTCATGTAAAATTTCCTTAATCCCCAACATTACACACTCTTTAGGAATCCAGCTATACTTCATTAGTTTCCCTCCAATATGGGGAAGAGTAGCTGAATATAATGTGCAAATTGAAATGTCATATAAAAACATGTAATTACCCCAACGCAAATTAAAGATAATTACTAATGTCTTGTATATGCCTCGGTTGGAAGGAAACCACAAGTTGGATGCTTTAGGTTTATAGTATGTAAAACCATGACAACATCAGCCAGTGTGGTTGTCAAGGCAACATCACAAGCAAGTTCATGCGAGATAACACACAACAAAACAAACATGTCTAAACATGAAATCCTCTATTTATAGAAATCCTCTATTTATTTATAAGGGAAGTTTTTTAAGTTCAAGTACTACACTTTCTAAAACCAAAATTGAAATGAAAATACATTTTTGGGTGAACTAATCCTTGAATAACCCTGAATAAAAGTGTTAATTTCACTTTTATGACCCCAAACTTTTGAACGGTACTACTTCTATGCTATTTTATGGTTCTTTAAAAAAATCCGATTGATTTACAGTGCTTCCAAATATATACTCTGGTACTTTTTCTGTTGACACAACATAGATAATACAGTTTTCTAAGGCCTTCATAGAGGCTTCATACTGTATCGTGCTTGTGCTAGACTGTCATTATAGATCTACTTTTATACTTCTCTTCTTCGCTACTGGCAGCACACAGCCTGTTTGCTGAAACAATGCCATGGGACAAATTCAAATAATGTTTTATAAAACTGGTTTTAAAAAATCCATTTCAATACAACTTTTGAGCCTCTGGGGAGCTCACTAAAATGTTTAACCAAATTCACGAGACCTGAACTTATGCATAAACCAGCATTTACATACACAACCTACCTTTATAGTAGAAAAGACATCGATCTGTCAGCACAAACCAGCGCTTGTTCCACTGTTTCACACCACTGCTTGCCTACATAACAGAAAGAAAAAAAAATAAATCAAGGCCTTGAAACTGCATCACGTTTTTGAAAGAGACTTAAGTATGGATTATAGAGTTATGGCTTTAGGCTGTGAGAGCGTGTTTTTGTTTGTGTCTGTGTGGATGATGGTGAGGTTTAAGGATGAGCTACAGTACCTGCTTGTGAAGCCAACCCTGCCGGGCAACCTCAGCATTGGGGTTGCGCCGCATAGAGTTGGAACGCTTCCCAAATGTGGCGGTTCTCTTGGGTGTGCGTGTGCCCTGGTGGGAGAGTCACGGAGGAGTGTTAAAACAATAACACCAACGGCAAACGTACACAATCTGAGTTATGAATGACAGTATGAATGAATTACAATGGAAAGACATCCAGAGCAGCCAGACCATTGTTAACCAAAACATAAAGGTATCATTTTATGTTACAGTCCTGTTTCGAATGAACATACAGTTTGTACTATTACTATTGTAACATACTATGTACTTACTTATTGTAGTAAAGACACTAATTGGGTAATAACTAAGTACTAACCCTGAACCTACTGCTAAACCTAACCTTAAAAAGATACTCCATGTTTTTTGGTAATAGGCTCGTTATACAACTCCCCCAGAGTTAAACACTTGGGTTTTACCGTTTTCGAATCCATTCAGCCGATATTCTGATATTTAGAAGAATTTCAGTACCCAGAAAGGTTTCTGGTCCCATTGACTTCCATAGTAGGAAAAAATATATATTATGGAAGTCAATGGGACCAGAAATGGGACAGTCTGGTTACTGTTATTCTTCTAATAAATATCAGAAAATCGACTGAATGGATTCGAAAACCGTAAAATCCAACTGTTTAACTCTGGGGAGTTGTAAAATGAGCCTATTTCCAAAAAAAGTGGAGCACCCCTTTAACCCATGCAGTTACCTTTTATTACAGTACTTTCTTGGGTAACTACACTGTAAGTACAATTTAAGAGCATGCACTGTAAAATTAAATAAATATAAACTTTTTATTTTTATTTTAGTAAGATTCTAAGGCAAGTTTCAGTTAAGTCTTTCTAGGTTCAAGTACTAAAATTTCTACAACTAAAATTGAAATAAAAAAGAATCTCAGAATCTCAGAAACATAAAAAACTAATAAAAATTATTAAAGCACATAAAATTACAAAAATAAAAAGCTCATTTAAAATATTAATAAAAATTTTCTAACTCAAAAGTTCTATAATAACATGTAGAGAATATTAAAATAAAGACTTGTTTGTTATAAAAAGTTTAAATAAAATTGTCTCTTTGCATTTTAATAATTAATATATTATATAATAAAAATTACGTAAAATATAATATAAAGTAATATATTAATAGAACAATATAAAATATATAATATTTGTTTTAAAACTCACATTTAATAATAAAAAAAAATAAATATTGTTAATATAATAATAATGATAATAATAATAATTCTATTTTTAGAATCTATAGCAGCTGTACTGACCCGTGTGTGGTTTTGGGAGTCCGGGGGCATCTCAGAAACCATGGTGATATTGTTGGTGTTGCTGTTTGCTTCGTTGGCTTTGTTCACGGGCCCCCTGCCACCCGCCTTGCCGTTCATTTCCGAATCAGAGCTCCTGTGAGCACACACACAAAGCCATTGAACCATCTTAGCCTTTGATCGCGTAACAAACTTCTCATCTGCCGGCGTTCAACGCACCAATGCAGAGAAATCATTTTCAAACTAATACACTCGAACTGCTGGAAAACTGAGGGATTATGGGAAGGAAGCACACAGGCATTTGGGAGCAGCTATTTTTATTCCCAACTGGCACCGTCGTAAGGCCGCACCCCTGAGGTTGCAGTTTAAAAACAGGCGATGGTCCACAAAGAATGTGATTGGAGTGGCGAGTAGAGGAAAGAAAGAGAGAAAGAGTTGGTGGATGCAGGCCTGTAGTCCCAGGTCAATCGTATTGATCTCCTTACTGGGCCTCTCCAACAGCCTTCGATCCAACGACCAGCAAGGTTAATTTACAATCCCCTAGAGCCGCCCGGTGGCTGAAGCTTCCATCTTGGAAAGCTCACTGAAGTGCATGCTAACATCCGCAGTCAGTTTATAGCCATACGCAAGTCATTATGAGCCTCTGAAGCAAAGAACATTACATAAACACATATGGAACAGAGCATGCACATATAAATCAAATAAGGACATAAAAACACACACAATCATTAGCGCAAAGTGGGAACACACACACGACAGTAACAATTACTACATTAGGGCACGATACAAACATCTTTGTGCTAATTATCTAGGCTTTATTTAGCTATCGTTGCAAACAGCGGTAATGTTCAAGCGGCTTCCTGCTTCGTAAATGGAAATTAATAAAATTAAATCCTGGATGGATCTCAGCTTTAATGGCATTGCCTCTTATTAATGTGCTATTGGCTCTCGACTCATTATATTGATCCAGAGGAGAACAAGAGGTAAGTGCATTCTCCTTGTCCTGGAGGAACGTTTTACTAAATGTATAGAGGAAATCAAGGAAATTCTGACACGTTTATCCTCCACCTGTTATCTGTTGCAGCTTAAAACTAATCTCTCAGCTCTCAGCGTCATTTATCCTGACATCGCCATTTGATTGTATTTATGTTTCCGCAAGTGCACAATTATTGTATAGTGACTATTATACAAAAAGCCAGACAGAACAGGGCTGGTCTGACAAGTAACTGTTTTTCTGTCTCCTCGTCTCCTTAGGGGCGTTCACACTGACATTTTCAGAAACAACGAGCTAGATGTTATTCATTTTCAATAAGAGTTGATTATTTACACTAGTATTACATGAGTGACACTGACTGACAGTTGGGAACACCATGTTTTAAGTTAACTGACTTCTCAAAATATTTTTTTATAATACAAGATTTTTACACTTTAAAATAACTATTTTAAAATATTTTAAAATTGAATTTACTCCCATGATGTCAAAGCTAATTTTTTTAGCATCATTACTCCAGTCTTCAGTGTCACATTATCCTTCAGAAATCATTCTAATATGCTGATATGCATGGTGCTCAAGAAACATTTCTTATAATCAATGTTGAAACCAGTTTTGCATACGAATATTTTTTGTGGATTCTTTTGATGGATATAAAGTAAAAAAAAAATAGCAGCATTAATTAAAAAAGTAACAAATTTTGATCAATTGAATGTGTCCGATGAATACAAGTACTAATTTCTTAAAAAAAGAAATTTCTCAGACCCTACATTTTTTGATGTTGCATTTACAATCATGAGGATTGGTACCACGGCCGGACAAAAATGATTACATGAATGAGTTTTTGAGCCCTTTGGACTGAAGGAATGGTTGCGGTCTCTTTTGAAAGACGACCCTTGGTTAGTTTGTTATGATAAAAAACAATAAGGTATGTTTCCAAGCTGAAATGCTTTTCACAATACAAACTCTTATTCAACATGTCACAGATTTAGCAAAGGCACTATAAAACTAACAGCATATTTACAAAAGAATAAACAAAAGATCACTCACAGCAAGGGTTTCAAAGGTCCGTTATCTTCCAGGTACGTCTGGATCACTTGCTGGTGTCCAACTGTTCCGTTAGGGTCATTTTGACTAAAAATACGAAAAAAAGACACTTTTCAGACTTATTGACAAACATATTATAAAACTGTCTAGAAGAATGTCAAGCCAAAAGCAGCTGGAACTGATTTTCCATTTGTTTAAGGTGCTCCCAAACTCGTTCTTATGGCTTCAAACCTGTTTCACAGCAAGCACATCCCCTTCTTTATTAATAATTCAGCATTACAACATCATGTCCGATCAATACACGGCCACTTTCTTTGTAAGTCCACATGAGACAACTGCTGTGGCAATTAATGGCTGTCAGAGCTTGTGAAAGAGCGTGTTAAGTGTGGACAGATTTGCGCTCATGCCAAAATATCAACAAGAACAGTTTTTGAACAAAAACATGTCAGAGTTCATACACACCTATTATATTCAGTCTATATTCAGAAAAGACATGTCTTTTGTCCATATAAAACCCCATGAAGCCAGGAGTTCAACTTCCTGTCACACTTTCTCTGACCTCGGCTCGTGTGTTCTCCCTGTGGATGTGCGCTTGAAGCTTGTCTCTCGGGTGTAAATCCTACAAGTGTTTTCATTGCTGCGTGTCATTTTTCTGGCTATTGATATTATAACTGCAGAAGCGGGGGGAACAAGCAAATACATTTTCTTTGGGTTTGGTTAACCTGTTTCTCTCAGAGAACCATGAAAACACAGACATCAAATCAAAACTAGCATTTACAGTATAAAAGATCTAGGCCATAAGGTATAATTTTAGGCATGCTACAGTGAGGGTCAAATTTAGACTTGTTTTGCTTTAGGAACCACATAACAAAATGAGCTACTTCAAATAAAATGAAAACTGAAAATATAAAAATAAAAGCTCAAATTAATACTATAATTTATAATAATAAAACTGATTAAGTGGTGCCCCAACACAGTATCAAAAAGCTAAAAGTATTGGATCCACAGCCTTTGACACCAACAGTAAAATACATAGGCTTATAAACTTTTAAAAGGGAGAGGAAAATATTTCCTATTTATTTTTTTCCTATTATTAAGTTTATTCACCTATGCTTAATCACAGTATATGGCTAATTGCATTTCACCATTTGCACCATTTAGTATTGATTTTACCTGTCTGCAATGGTAAATGTAAATAAGTGAAGACAATTAATTTAATGTATGAGTTTCATATGAAGATAACTAGCTAGAGTTAAACCATATTTAAACCAGACATGATCGCTAAGCTAACATGAACCAATGACCTCTACAAGGCTTTTCACACTATGCTTAAACCGCTGTTAAATAAAAGTTAACCCAGGGTTAAGAATACTTTCAACTTTGAGTTAATACTTCACACTGAATGGGTGTTAGCACTAGAATGGGTGTTAACCCTAGATTAAGAAGCCCTGCTAAATGTTGTGCTAACTTGATTCAAAGTGCTAAATATGTGCATTTACACAACTGGGAGATGTTTTTGTCCATAACAACTTAAACTTTCATCAAGTATTGCATTTGCTAGCTACTGTTTGAGCCACAGACACAATTGTTAGGGTGCTAGCTAATATGTTACGAAGTGTCAGATAGCAACCAACAACTAATCATAAAACTAAACAATTCTTGCTAAATAATATATTCATGCCGTGTAGTTTCGCAAATGTTCATACTCTGTTTAGTTTCACTGTCTGAGAGAAAAAGTTAAAAACATTGCCATTAGTATTTATGCGGTGACATTTCCACAAAGGTACAAATCACATGCTTCACTTGTCTAATGACAATAACCTTGTAAACATGCAAATTTAACTCCTATGGTAACACATTTACAATGAGGAATATGAAAACCTGACTACGTAGAACCAATCTGCGCATTAAGATTAAGGCACAAGACAACCCAGTATTAAACATGGGCTAAAAATCAACCTTAACAATTTCAAGTGTGAAAAGCCTGAAAAAGGCCCTTATATTCATCTTCCTCTTGTCCTATCTCTTCAGTTTGATGTTTTTTTCCAACATACAGCAGACTCACCTCTTCAGTGTTGTTGCATTGTGCACTCGAACAATATGCCAAATTCAACCACTTAAGGATAACACAAGAACTCAAAGTCTGTGTAGCCTCTGTATACACGACACAGAATACATGTGGCCTGATAGGTCGGAGACAAGAAGCACAAGCCAAGAATACACTCATGCTGAAGGCATCCACCTCTTGACATCAAAAAGGTACACACACCAGAGCTCTGTGTTCCATATAACACCAGAGGACAAACATTTAAACAAATCTAGCATAACAGCCTAGCCACTGAAATCAGGTTGAGGTGTGTGAGTGCACGTGTGTGCGCTCCAATGTGGTCCTGCCACTGAGCACGGTCGCTCGTGTGTAACCTATAAACCTACATAGATGCACAAGCCATTAATCTGCTATAAACGTTGCTAATATGACCAACAATCAATGACTGAGTTGTTAGCAAACAAGAAATGATTTACCAGCATCGGAATGGAGCATGTAAACGGAACCACGCTGGAATCCAGCAAGGACACAAATGAGGTGCCAACACATGCACTGGTAACAAAACACGCAAACTTTACACAAACAAACCTCAATGTCTTGTAAAGATGGTCCATGAGAAAGCAAGCACTGCATTGCAGTCCTGCCTGACCTCCAGCTCAGAGTTTCCCCTCACACTGCTGGCTGCCGCTATAAAACTCTCTCCCAACATCCTGCCTTACCTACCTCACTCGCCGGTCCGCGCGGAACTTCAGCATTTTCCCCCGGATCAATCATATAAGTCAGTGGGATGAGGCCAGGTGGAGAGAATAGCAGGTTTGTGATGCCGACAATAGCGAGCCTTTATTGCAGGAGCTGTAGGGTGTTGGATACAATAATTGCTGTCCTCTTTTCTCTCCTTGAGCATGTGTGCTGTTGCCAGCCAGCTTCTCTCTCTCTCTCTCTCTCTCTCTCTCTCTCTCTCTCTCTCTCTCTCTCTTGCTCAACCTCTATATCTCATTCTGGCTCTCTTGCCTTCTAGATCTGCTCAGCTCAGCTTATTTGGTTTTGTCGGACTCTCTCTCTCTCTCCCTCACAGACGTGGGGCCTCCTATCACAGATCAGATTGAGATGTAGATGCTACCCCCAAGCCTACCCGAGGAGAAATTATGACCAGAACTCCCCTGGGACGGCCATGACAGCCTTGGATGTGGTGAAGGGGAGTGGCCGAGGTAAAAAATAAAAGTCGCAACCCACTCAGGTAGACGGCTTTGCATCTGCATCCGCCCCCTGCCAAGCCTTACGACACACAGATCACTGCCACACCAAATCATTAGTTCTGTATCTTACACTGAGACAAGCTCCACATTAAAAGCACCAAGTAAGAGTCTGACATATTAAAATATAATTTTGTCATATACCCAGTGATATTACCCCCACTCTAATGACTCAATCATTTATGTCTGAGTAAAGCAGGATTCCTGGCTAACTACAGAAAAGATATGGAAAAGAGGAAAGTATCACTATTACTAGTGAAGGACCCTTAAGTATTCAACTTTGACTTGCATCTCATCAAAACAGTTTTTTATGGCCAGCTCCAGGGCGGCATGCGCTCCCAAGGAGGGCAACTAAAACGCTACAAGGACGGCCTCAAAGCCAATTTAAAACTATGCAACATGGACCCAAATGCCCTTGAAGAGATGGCTGCAGACAGGACCTCATGGCGACCACAGTGCCATACTGCCATACACTCCTTTGAGCCGCATCACTAATGCAGTAGATAAACGAAGACGCAGAAAGTACCTTAACAACATCTAGCCAGTTTGTGTGCGACGCCTGTGGCCGGCCATGTGCTTCAAGGATCGGCCTCTATTCGCATCGTAGGACGCACCAACAACAACAACTGTGACGAGATCTGTCTTGTCGACAGCTCAGACCACCATCTAGAGATCAGAATAAACCCACCCTTCTTCACTTGACCTAGTAAACAATCACAACCACCTACTACAACCATCTAAATATCCCTAGCAGCCATCTAGCAACAACCCACAAGAATAACCTAGAAACCTCCTGGAGACCCCGTAGCAGGGTTCCTAAAATCCAGTGCAGAGTTTAGCTCAAACCCTGATCAAACTTACCTACCTGTGATTTTCTAGTGATCCTGAAGACCTTGATTAGGTTGTTCAGGTGTGTTTGATCAGAGTTGGAGCTAAACTCTACAGGGCATTGGCCCTCCAAGACAAGATTTGAGGAACCCTGCACTATAACAATCATTTAGATATATAACAACCCCCTGAAGACACTTATAATCATCCAGAACCCCATAGCAACCACCCATGAACCCAAGAACACATTAGCATCCCCCTAGAGACCTAAGAGTCACACAGAACATCCTAGAAACAATCCAAAACACCCTAGAAAACCCATGTGTATACCCTAGTAATTACCCAGAACAACCAAGCAATAGCTTTGGACCACCATGAACCACCTAGCAACCATCCAATCACTTAGAACACCCTAGAAGCCACCTACCCAATGGCAACTATCTAGCAACCCTCTAGAACTCAATAGCAACCTGGCAATCACCCAGAACCCCCTATCAACCACTGATAATTCATGTAGCAGCTTCCTAACATCCCCCTGGAGGACTTTGCAATGCCCTGGCAACCATCCACAACAGTCTAACATTGCGGCAGTAATTTTTATACAGGCAAGCAATTTTCTTTCAGAAAATGTCAAAATGTTGTTATATCTGTTTCGAAGTTAACTACTTCTCTGCTAAATCTGTTTAGTTATTATTTTTAATCCTTTGATATTACATAATATTTTCTCCACGGTCACTATCAAAAATAGTGTACAAAATAGATAAATATATTGCATCTGCCTATGTACTGTATATATAAAAGAAGCATCCGGCATCTGCTGAGGTCAGTGTAATGCTTTACCTCATCAAGGTATGTCAGAGCTGTCAAGTCTGCTGAAAACACATGGCGGTCATCCCAGTTCGTCTATCAGTGGGCTTCCATTATATGTGGTCTCACCAGATGGTCTCCGTACCACATCCCCCACTGTACACAGATATGACAGGGACACATACTAAGAGAAGGCGGCAGCTTACCTACCCCTCTGAGGGGATTACCTACATATTGATACCCTCTTTTTACCCTGGATTTCAAACCCAACCTCCATCTCTTGCTTGTTGTGTTTTAATTTAACTCTTGAATATTTAAACTAAGCCTACAAGCTTATTTGCATGCTAATTCATATTATGATTTGAAAGACTTAAGCATTCGTTCCTCTGCCATTATCCCTCCTTAAACCTTGGAAATAAAGAGCAAGCATTCATTTAACCATAAGACACAGAGCTGGTATGGAATGTACCATACAAGCCGGTAATGTGTCTGGTTTTAGCTGTACAGGATGAAACGTGGCATGCTGAGTCTAAACAGCACATCCATTTGCTAACAATTTACCTGCTGCGTTAGTGCTGTAAAAAAAACGTCCTTCAGTGCTGTGCTTAGTATTGAGAGCTACACACTCGAACTAAAAGCGTCCTTGTGGTGAAAGAGTGAAGGTCAGCCAGGGAGCCAGTTTGTCATCTGCGCTTGCGGGACCCAAATGGTTTGTATGACGTGGTCTCACTAACAGCACCCACTCAGAGATCATCTGGGAACACCGCAGACAATATGCGGTTTATGTTTTGTGCAGGGGTGGAATTATGATTACAGTTAGGAATGATTATGTCTACTCATTTCCGGATTGTTATTTTTGTCACTGTTGAGTCATAGCATAATCTTTGCTGTCAACACTAAGGTTTGAACATGTAAAGAAATAAATAAAATAAAATAAAATACTATTTTTTTTTACTAATTAAAAATGATAAATGATAAAATGGGTTCGAAAAATCTAAAACAAAGAAATACTTAAATACTGAATTTAAAATATTTTTGAACTGAATACAAAATAAAATAATATTTTGTAATATAATACTAAAATAATAAAATACAAAATAATATTTAAAATATAATATACATAAATAGTTCTCTAAACAATTTAAGTATTTTTCAAAAATAATATTATTAACGATTTTATGCTATTTTTGTCACGCATGGATGTAGAGAATGTGCACGACGAAGGATTACAGGAACAAAAACGGAATAAATCCACAATGGAAACGCACATATCAGGAGATAACCTTAGACAGAACCACAACAACCTTGATGATAGACAAAACACAAAGGAAAACTCAGGGCTGAAATACATGGGAAGTAATTAGTGTGAAAACGAACAGGTGTGATAGATATATGAACTATGGAAACTAACAAACAAACAGGGAATATAACTAGGAACTCAGGCAAACAGGAATAGTGAAACTAAAACTGAACATGCACGTTACAATTTCTAGGCCACTAATTAAAATTTGGACATTGACCATTCTTGGTTCCACTGAAGCAAAAAACACATCTCAAACCATGCCGATTTTTACACATCATTAAGGCAAACAAGGTTCAAACCAAATACAAAAAGCTCTGAAATCAATGTAAATGTCAATGTTTCACTAAAATTGTCCAGCTGGTAACATAATTTGCAATGAAAAACATTGCATCAAATTAAAAACATGCAAAATACAAGACTCAGCAGTCGGATGCCACTGTATTTTGTCACATTTGTAGAGTATTTAAGAGTATTATATTTGTGTGTGCTTGAGACCGTTAAACACACCCAACAACATGTTTGACAAGATACCCATGAACATCACAGCTAGTATTTCATGATGTCAGGTCTACCGTGCTCCTGTAAAAGGAACCACCGTATTTTGGCTACTGATGTTCAGCACATAAACAGGTTTTTAGGTTTCAGCTGAGAGCAAAATCCAGCATTAAACCTGACAGTCTCTTGTTCCCCTGCCATATAGAGAGAAACAAGAAGCATGGCACAGCAGGATTAAGCTTCTCATCTCCCTGTCACTGCATCAGACAGGTAAGATAAAACAAAAAAAATGAGTGCAAGGAACTGACTCACACTGGCTCGTGGACTTCCATTAAACCACAAAGGGAAGAACAATTACATTGTTAAACGTATCTGTGATGTCACACTGTTAAAAATATGTTAATTAGACAGAGGACAGTGCTGAGCGGGATGTGCTTGTAGGTGCCTGTGCATATAAATGTGTGCACGTGTGTTTTCATTCTTTCTGTCATCGTTACGAGATGATGCAATCGCAACCCAAACCTCTGACCTCATCACCACCAAGATGGTGGCGGCGAGCAACATCACAATTGCCACATCACAACGACCACATCCTCACCGCCAGCCCGCTTGCCAGAGGATGAGTGGGAAGAAAGACGAGAGTGGGTTGGAGGGACGAAGGGAGGAAAGGAGGGAGGGATGGGGGATGAATAATTACACTTGAGCGCTGCCTCCAATGAGCTTGCAGCGGCAGAACGGCACAGCGAACCACAAAGCGATGCGCTGATCACTGGCAGTTTTCTGGAGCTCACAACAGCAACATTTCCGCTGAGTCTATTTCAATGAAAAAGATGGAGCGAATGGCATCCTAATATCCGTAGAGATAATATGTACGTGAATAGAAACAGAATAATATCATTGACTAAATGAATAATGGATAATAATGATATGACACTGTCAATTACTGCTTTAAATCACTCATGGTCATTTAAAACTCAATTTGTGTTTTCTTGGAGAAGTGAGAAAGAGCAGATGTGGTTTTTCAGCCGTTTTCCTAGCAACAGCAATCCTGAGATTGCACACACGTGTTCACACTCGCATGTAATGACTCATCCTGCACTGAGGATGTCAGACACGGCCCTTAAACGTAAGCAAAATGTGTGGCACAGGATAACTAATGTCGGACGTGCAGTTACACACATCAGTCACCGACCACCACAAACCACCTTTTACAGTTCCTCCTGAACCAAAACAATGAGCTTATGCTGTGTTCACACCATAACTGCCATAATTTGGAAGATATGTAAACCTGTGACGTTATATAGACCATTTCAAAAGATGTAAACAACACTGGCCCAGAAGCACTTCCTGTTTCAGTTTTTTAACACTACATAAAAGCTGGGATAAAATACAACCAACAGAACATTTAAAACTGAATCAAAAGTTAAACAAACATCTTTAAAAAGTTTTCTTTACATGTGAAATAAAGAAAACAGTTACAAACTGAAACAGGAAGTGCTTCTGGACCAGTGTTGTTTACATCTTTTGAAATGGTCTATACGAAAATGTTTGTGACTCGAATTTGTGTTTCAACTGCAACACTATCAATGGCAAAATTAATCTGCAGCAGTCAGGTGGTACAGGTCAGTGCTCTTTAAGTAGATTATTTTCATCATTATTGTAATGTTACTTGCTTTTAGACATGAGGTAGTATAACTCATAGGTCTCTCATAAGAGTGTAACGATACCCTTATGTCACGATTCGATACATATCACGATACTGAACTCACGATACGATATTATTGCGATACACTAAGACATATGATAAAAGGTTGACAAAAAATGTACTGTTGATTAAAATGCTAAATTTGATATTACATTGTGGGTTTAAATGAATAGGCTTGGACTCGGTGCTTGTAACCCAAGGACAATGGTGACACCAGAATACAAATATTCATGATTCTGAAGCTGAAAATACAGAATTATTTTAGACGAATATGCCTGGCACTCTATGCCACTAGATATATTTTAAAATAAATATAGGCCACTTATTACTAGTAACATTAGATATTTGGCATTATCAGGACCCACACATATTCCCCCACTGCATTACTATACATTATAATCAACATTATATAAAGAAGTTTAATGCAGTACTGACACAAATTCTGAAAACTTTTTCCTCACACAGTCATTTTTATTTTGGGGGGACGGTTGCATTTTTGTATTGCGATATATTGTGGCACGATATATTGTTACACGCCTAGTCTCTTATGATGCTTTTGTTTGCTCTGGCTGTGAACATTCATGTTTTTTGGAGGAGGCGTGCTTTTTGAGACGCTCTGAAGGGAGGATGCGATCTTATGCTTTCAATGCTAGCTCGCTATTGCTAGCCTATCCAAAAAATATCTACCTTAGCTTTAACAAAAAATCTACCACCACTCCATTAGGACATAGTGGATATATATGCATATTTATTCACTGACTATAAGACTCAAGATTCGCCATATATTGTTTTAAAAACTTACATCTACTTTAATACAATATAGTATACATATGGATAAAACTAAACATGAGATCTTTATGTTGATAAAGTCAAATAAATGTATTATTGAAATTGATTTCTGGACATCATAATGTTATTTTATGTGCATTTGTTTTGATAGTCTTGTATTAGCATACTCATTTTTAAGTACTGACATCAAACTTTTGAATGGTATAGTGTAGGTTACATATATCAAAATTAAGTGAGGATAATGTTTAAAACAAGAACAACTTCAATTCAAAACATATTCTTTGAACACAGCTCGTATACGAGTTGAAAGGAACATGTTTCCTTTCAAGGTTGAGATATTATAGCAAAAAATGATACTCCTCAAGTAAATTTATCTTGGTTTAAGAATAGGAAAACGAGATTAAATGTTTTTTCTTCTCTTTTTTGCAGTAAACAAGAGTGGGTGATTCTAGAGCAGCTTATACATTTACTCTCAGTGGGCTGTCCTCAGGGGGGAGGCATCATGGGAACTGAAGGGAGTTTCCCACTACTTCCCTTCATGTCCTTCAAAGCTAAGGTTACATTTTCTGACTGCCAAGAGCTGCCCAGGGCTCCCTGCCTTCAACGAGTGTAATCTCATAGTCGAGAGAAGGAGGAAAAAAGACAGTGAGAGAACGAGGGAGAGAGAGGGGGAGGAAAGCAGCAGTACTAGAAAGAAAGAGCAGAGGTGGTGAAATTTACCTGTGTCTAATTAATGATGGGGCTGCGGTGAGTATTGATTGTTAAGACTCACCCAAATGGATCAATGCACAATGTGGAAAATGGCTGCTGACAAAGCCTTCTCTCAACACTATCCCATTGAGTAGTGCGCTCAGTGTGGCATGAGGCCGTCCATTAAACTACCTTTCTTTTCACCTAATGTAAAAGCATTTAATTCCTGACTTTAATGGAAAAGAATTCACCAGAAAATCAGTCATTATTTACTCACCCTCATGTCGTGACAAACAAATGCAGTTTGTTTTCTGTGGAACATGAAAGTAAAACATTCAGATTGATATTTACGCAACTCTTTCCATACTGACCATACCTTTCGAATTCCAAAAACACAGAGAATAAGATTTCAATTTTGGTTTGTTTCTCACACAAAACAAAATGGCGCACAAATCATACTGACCACATTTTTCGTGCATTTATGGTGTTTTTCTTTTCATTTTTTGTCCAGTTTTCATTTTCATTTCGAGATCAACTCTTCATTGCAGAAAAAAAATACTTGCATACAACATGAGGCTGACATGAGGCTAAATAAATAACCACATATTTCATTTTTAGGTGATACATCTCTTTAATGCTCAGGTAGCCCTGTTGCAATGAAAATGTTTACGCCGCAAGCTGTACAGTAATGAAATTTTAAAGTTATAAAATTTACAATAAACTCATACCTCAGGCTTTATCACCACTGTTTATTTTGTTTATTAGTTTGATTGTAAGTAGTTTCACACAGCCTGCCACAGACTCAATAAATTATGAAATATTTAACGTACACCCAATGGCGGGATAAATCACGTGGGTGAAACTTGCTCCAAGGCACAAAAACATAAAGCTTATATGACGGTTTGGTAAAATGATAGGAAGAAAAATAAAAAGGTTCCTTCCAGGATGGGACGAATAGCTATCCCTTTTATCCATCCAGCAGACAGTAAATCTGTTAGACACACCCAGATGACATCACAGCAGTGGAGAGTGTTTAGTGCCCACTGTCAGGTTTGCTGGCCGAAGCTCAAATCCATCTCTCTCTCTCTCTCTATTGGAGATATAAACACAGATGGGCACTGTGCTCTCCCTGACCAAGTCAAATACATTGCTGAGCTGTGCTTGCTTTCTTCTGTGAGATTCATAGCTCAACAGTGCTTACGATATTCCTGAAATTTCAGGTGGAACTGTGTATGTTTACATAAGAAGAGACCTGGCAAACATTATGACTCTACACTGATATACGTGCATTTATGATTCCAATAAAACACGTTGCTTTATGACACTGATCATTATGTCATTCATGATTTTAGCCAGATAATTGTGCCACATCCTGCTGCTTCATTTAAACAAACAATAGGAGCTTCATTACAAAAGGAGGATCATAGGAAGACACAGAGGCTCACACACACTTCAAAAAGGTCTGTGCGTAAATTTAGATTTGACAGAATGAATAAAGTTGGCTTTCGCTGCCCTGAATGAAGCAGAAATCAGTCAAGTGTTGATGGAGGTGCAGGTGCTACAGTAAAATCAGGAGATAAGGCTAATTTAATCCCTCTGTTGGCAAAAATACAACTCCGCTTTTATAACTGCTATATGAGAGAATACTATCATGTGTGTGGACTTACTATGTCCAAAGGTTTTTCCTTATAACATACATTTAAAAGTTTGGGATCTGTAAGATTTTTTAAAAGTATCTTATGCTCACCAAGGCTGCATTTATTTGAGCAAAAAACAGCAATATTGTAAAATATTATTACAATTCAAAATAACTGTTTTCTGTTTTAATTCATTTATTCCAGTGATGGCAACATTTTCTTTCAGCATCATTACTCCAGTCTTCAGTGTAACATGATTCTTCAGGATTCATTTTATTCTGATATGGTGCTCAAAAGAGATTTCTTATTGCTACGAATGTTAAAAACATTTGTCCAGTTGTTGTTATTTTTTACCGCCAGGGTTTTTTGATGAATAGAAAAATAACAGAATGTATTTTAAATCTTATGTAACATTATAAACGTCTTTACTGTCACTTTGCTGAATAATAGCATACATGAATAATACCTGAACCATGTCTCCTTATTGTCTATTTACAATAATATCAGCTTAAAACAATTTACAGCATAATCCTATAAATCAGAGCAAGTTTCAATTATAACATTTTTCAAGGTTGTAGTTATTATTTGTAATTCAAATAATTGAATTTGTAATTCAAACACAAGCAACATTTTAACACCATATTGTTAAAAGAAAAAATGTTATATTATCAGAATTAAGTATTATGTTGAGAGTAATGTCCAATAGGAGTTTTATAATAAAAGAGTCAAAATAAAACTGTATAATGTAACATTATAATTATTAATATTGAAAAAAAATGTGAAAAATAACAATGAATAGCCAACTGTAAGATTAGAGGAAATAGGACATTGATGTTTAGCTAATGTAACATATTTGTCTTGGAAAAATGTTCTCGTAACCTCTTGTGAGTTGCAGGATCCTTAAACTTAAGGTCCATCGAGGACCTTGTACACTTGAGACAAGAGATTAAGAGTGAGGCAATATCCTTTTAGGAACACAAGGGAGTTAGCAAATCCCCAACCACAAGACATGGCTTAAGACTGAGACTGTGGTTAAGGCAAAAAAATGTAAGTACACACACGCCAACACAACTACATACGAAGAATGTGTCCTTTGACCTGCGTCTCAGAGAGAAAAAAACAATTACAACTTCAGACAAATCCAGATTTCAACATCACAATTTTTCTATCTGCAAAACAACAGTGCACTACATGGAGAGTCCGAAGTGAACATAAAGAGCTTAACAAGCTAGTTAATACCAGGTTTGCATGAGATTTGTAAACCTGAAACATACTTCCAAAGGCAGTGTGAACTCGTTGGAGATGGCGTCACACCTACACCGGAAAGTCGCTCGTCTCATACAGTGAAGTCACAAATGGCTGTGGAGTGAAGAGCAACTCTTGGCTTCGAAACGAAAAACATATCTGCATATTGCCGGAGTCTTCCTTTTATACCCATGAGGTGGGGCGGAGTTGAGCCATGCAAATTCCGCAAACCAATGGCATTTCTTTGCCGTTGGCTCATTTTGTCGATAAGCTTTCTAAGCGAAACTCCATTTGTCATCATCCGACGTAACTTGGAGTGACAACGTTTACCATGGTACTTATTTCTATGCAAGTTAAAGTGGGATAAGTGAGTTGCAAAAAACAAAGCACCAGTTCTATTTACAAACTAATGTTCAAAACTCCCTGGGTGATGACATCAATCAAACAGAGCTAATACTGGAAACAAGTGCTAATTAAAAGTTTCCATAACCTAAGCAAGAATAAATTAACACATTTAGATGCATTTTAGGTTTGAACAAATTTTTCATTCAATTACTTGCAATTCTGGACTAAGCTAAGTAATTAACATGCTCCCAGTGTATAGCACATATCAAACGTTGAAAAAACAAGAACTCAATTAGCTATCAGAGGAAGTCTATTGGGACCTGTGTGAAATAAGATATGACAAGAGTTGTAAGTGCTTCTTAGAGGACACTTGCAATGAAATGACTAGTTGGTGGGTTGCCTGAATGACTAGTCAGCTAAGGAGTCCCTGTATAATTAGGCTGGTTTCGGGTACACCTTACACCTTCACCAGAAAGGTTTCCCAAGAGAGATTTACAAAAGATGCATTATTGCATTTAAAAACAGTGAATCAATTTTAAGTTTTAATATGGCAGGGGATAAATTTACTCGACCACTCACATTGTAACTACAATCTGTTGGTATAAGATTTGTCCTTTCCTTTAATTATAGCAGAAAAAGGTAAAATTACTCACAGGCAAGTGACATGGCAGCCTAGATCACTTACAAGCCAATGAGATTGGTCTTGGGCCATACAGCAGAAGTCCTATTTGTGCATCTGTTCCCTTGTCAGGTCAGAGAAGAAATAGGCCAAGCTACAACAGAGACAACAGATGCCCCTCCTTGATAACCTACTATAGTAAGATGAGAGATGATGACACACTTGGACTCAACAAATATGCATTACTTTTGTTTTAAACTGGGTAAGGACGTGCATGTCTACATTTCACAAGAGATATGTTGATAAGACTGAAATGCCTGTCAAGCACCTAGTGGGTAATGGCTTTCAGACACGTACAATTCATTGAAATGATACGTTCTTGACACTCCTGAAGCCTCAAGCAGCACTTTAAACCACCTGAATGTAGTCTTGTTTTTTCCACTGACAAATCCTTATTGATGGATGAGACCTAGTCACTCACACACACTCACACCAGCTGGAGAGGGCATTCCCAGAACATTCAAGAGCATAATACCACCTCCAGTGGGCAAAACACACTTCTTTCCTTGGATACTTGCTATTTGGTGAGGGTTGAGGACACAAAACAGGGGTGCGTTTCCCGAAAGCATCGTTAGCCAACTATGGTTGCAAGTTGGTCGAAATTTCCATTGAACTCTATTGGTAACGACGGAACTTGCGACCATAGTTGGCTAACGGTGCTTTCGGGAAACGCACCCCAGGCTAGCAGGCTCCAATCTTTCAAAAAAATACAATAAAATAATAATAATTCCAGACAATACCTCTAAGGTCTTGCTGAACACCGAGCCTAAGGGAATGCTGGTCTTTCCATCTTTACAAACATTGTCAGCATACTTTTATTTAACTATAAGAGAACTGGTAGCCTGGGTAGTTGTCAATAGATAGGTTCCACTCATGGCATGATGAAAAAAAATCACGTTTAGCAGATACAAATACCTTGGGATAGTTATAGCACAGGGCTAACCAATGCTGCTGGAGAAGAGCTACTATCCTGTACATTTCATCTCTAATTCAAATCAAACACACCGGCGCCAGCTAATCAATGTCTTTGGGGTTGCTTGAAACTTCCAGGCAAATTTGTTTTGAGCAGATTGAAGCTAAACTCTCCATGACATTGACCCTCCAGGAGCAAGATTGGACACCCCTTGTTTAGCATTCTGAACCTTGGAAGTTACAGAACTTTAAAATCTGAGTACTTTAAAGTACTTGGTTTTATTTCTACACCACCAGACTGATTGTTTTATTCGCCAAGTTATTGTTCTTGCCTGGCAGCAATTTCACGCTTTGAACTTTACTGCAAGCAAACTGTTTAAGTGAGAGAGGTTCTTCAAGTCAAAATAGTCAAGCCTGCCCTGTGTTTCCCAAGAGTAATCAAGACTTGGAGGTTCACCTTCAATATGCAAGCAAACTCCCACTCAACACAAATTTCCTATCTGGGAACTATAATAAGGAAAAACTCCATTCCCACTTTGTTCACTAATCCTTGCAACCAGACATTTTATTGAAGCTACACCTTTAGTAAACAGATTTGAGCCATTATTGATAATGTTTTACAAGCAGGTGAAGGGTTAAGGATAGGAGGTGGTTCTTAAACCTGATAACCTTCCTGGTATGAAACATTTGAAACCAATTGTGAGTGTACAACTTCTACCAGTTTTAGTATAAAGATACAGCTTAAGCTGGTAGCTGTGTTTTAAAAGCATGCTAGCTGGTCCAAGCTGGTTATTAGTTGGTTGAAGCCGGTTGACCAGCCACCATGCTCTAAAATCCACCTTAAATACCTCAAGGTGACATGATGACTGATGAGCTGGTTTGTTCTTGGTCAAAGATGGCCAAAGGGAGAGTCCAGGCGACACAAATAATCTCCTCAGTAAAAAAACTACCACAGTAAAAGAAAAGGTATTAAAAGAAAGCTACTCAGGTGATTAATCGCTTGACAAATTCGCTGAGCAAATAAACCATGGGGCACATTCAGAATTTAACTGGTTATCCAAGAACAAAGAGACCAATGCAAAGTTTACTCCTGAATGAAAAGTGAAGGGAAGTCACGGAAGTAAAGCACACATATGAAAGTTTACAAGAATCAAAAGAGTTCAAACTTAAGATATGATACGATGCCGCACAATCTTTGTTGTGGTGCTATATTCCAGGCTTCTGGATCCTGCAGAAGCCCCACGCCCCCATCTATCCATCGATTCAAACACATACACAACACATGGTCTCCTCTTGCTTCCTATCCAGAAGTAGTCCAAACAGCCCAGCACAAAGTACTACCTCTGCACCTAAACCACCATTAACTAAAAACAAAACTTTAGATGACCTACCTCTCTACGCCTTCTTCCTGTGTGTCCTCTTTCATTCTTCTTTCGGTTCCCTAATCTGTTCCTTTTGCCTTTGTTTTTATCCACTCCAACTTTCTTTCAACTCTCGCTTTGTCCTTCTCCACACTATATCTCGCTTTTTGTGTCAGCTGCTGAACCAGAGCCAGGGTCCAGAATGCGTGGAATTTAAACAAGAAAAGCAGAAACAATCGCTTCTTTGCGGGTAATATCTTTTCTTTCTCCTGCAGCTGAACTCGTGCTCACATATGGATTACATTCCCAGGGAGGCAACCAGCTGGATTTAAGCACAGTGGCTCTCTCTCTCTCTCTCTCTCTCTCTCTCTCTCTCTCTCTCTCTCATACTCCCCTACGAATCCCCCCACAGCACAGCCTCTGCCCGCTCCTTCATTTCTGCGGTGCTGTTTCTACTCTAATCATTAACTCTGATTGGGGCGGCACTACGTCCTTTAACCCTTTCGGTGGCCTCCTGTCACTCATTCCTCATGGCTTATAAAAACAAAGACTGTTCTTACTCCTGCAATACTTTGTAACATCAACTACTGTAGTGGAAGTGAACATGAGGGCCACTGTTTCAGTGCTAATGGGCTGCAGAATGTTACATAACATGGTGAAGTAGGGCAATTCATCTGAGGTTTGGATGGACTATGATGCTAGGGCTTCCCTGTAATCTGTTGTAATGGGTTTGTGGGAGTGTAATCATGTCCTGTCCAAACTGCCCAGACTGTCCGCAAAAGGTTGAAGGGAACAAGCAATTAGACACACTAACGTTTGCTAGTTTGGATGTTACAGTTGCACCACTTTCAGCACCAAAGAAATTGTGCGAAGATGCAGCGTACAATATATAATTGAAATTATTCTCATTATTTTTAGTGCAAACATGCAATCTCAGTGCTATTTGCCTGAAATTAACACCACACTAAATGACAGTAAAATTTCATTTAAAAGCAGCACTATTTGGCTGCAGCAGTAAACAATATTTCCCTAATGAAATTAACACTGCACTAAGTAACAGTTAACATTTTTTAAAAAAAAAAACTTTTGCTTTGTGCAATTAATTTCTCACTAAACGACACAAACGCAGTGCTATTTATCCAGTGAAATGTCACACTAAACAACGGTAAAACATTGCAAAATGCGGTACTCTACGTTTTCCTCCACAACATAGTGCTCAGAACCAGTGTTTGCCGTGTTTACACCATTACCTTATTTTCTATAATTCCATTCATGTATCAGCCCTAGTTTAAATGATTGTTTACTAATGAAAATAAAAAATCTGACAATATCAACTCACTTCAACTCGTTCCAAGTCCACTTTTCCTTCTGTGGAACAAAAAGGGAGATGACAGTACCAACAATTACAAAAAGCATAAAAGTAGTCTAAATAATGTGCACTATATTCCAGATTGCTTGTTCCATTGCTCCTGATTTTGCATAAATAAAAACAAAAAAAACGTCATACAAACAAACAGCGCTATAAATGAGCACAATTCATTTTTAGTGATTTTCCCCAAATTCAACTTTGCTTAATGACAGCTTTAAGCCTCTATAATAGCTTCCATCTCTGTGCTTTCTGCAAAGTGAGACAAGCCACATTGTTGTCATGTGCATTGAGATCGTTGTAGTCAGAGTAGAATGATAATGTCAGAGAAAAAAGTATGTGGAATGACATGGGGATTGTAATGCTATTTCTTTCTCTTTTTTTTTTTTGGGCCTGCAATGTTCAGTTTTTAATCCTATTCATTAATTTGTAATTACAGGACCAGAATGGGCTGATTTGTGCGTAACAGGATGTAATGTTCTTGAGGATGCTCCATAACTTCAAGCCATTACCAGCTACAGTTTATACAATTTATAACTAATGAGGGCTCTTGGCAACAAGCATTCTGGCCTTTCAAGAATTCCAAGGCCAAAGCAGTTTATTTACACCCGTGTAGATAGCTACATTGGTTGATGATACCATTTTATTCGTCTTGTATTGGTTTATCAGCTTTGTACAAAGCAGTTCTACAAAATGTATCTACCCCTGCTCCTCCAGTTAAAGAGATATTTCTCCCAAAAATGAACATTCTGTCATCATTTACTCATCCTCAGGAGTCTTATGGACAACTTTCATGGTTGTTTTTGAACCTTGACAGCCCCTGGTTAGCAATCACTTCAAAAATATGGAAAAGAGCATCATGAACATCCTATTATCTCTATGCAACAAGTTCTACAAAATCATTTGGATTTAGAACAACATGAGGATTTTTAGGTGAACTGTCACTTTAAGTCCATCTCTGATTCCTGTAAGTAGTTGCAACTTTCACACACAAGGCCTCTGTCCCAGCTATTCACTGCCAAAACAAACTTCTAATGAAGACTGTTCTCATAACTTATCCTGGCGTCTGATGGCCATGCATGTCCTATTAGTCCTACTTGCCACTTGTTTTCCAAAATTCTAACACTGATCTATAAACATAGCTTTCCCAGTGTCAATGCTGTATCATTGCACATTCTTCAGGGATGCTCCTTCCCTCTTATCAGACACTCTGGCAGCCTTCTCACAAACACTTCAGGTTCAAGACCTGGGAGCCAGGCAAAACACCAAAACATCCCAAAACCCAGCTGGCTATCAACAGGATAAATGTGTATAAAGGCGTATTTTGTTTTTTAAAGGATTCTTCTCATGAAAAACACATCTGACTGTAATTTTTAAAAGCATAGGAATATGAACGATGAAAAAAAGAATAAACAAAGAAACGATAAATAATATTGATTCTGTATTTTTAAATTGCCAGGGTTAACACTTGAGTTAGGCAAATGTACTACTCAATAATAACATAGACATGAGACACAATTTACAAAACAATATGCAAGATATCTGTTTACTGGCTTGATCTATACCTTTATGCCCATGAGGTTTGCTTCAAAGTAAGATATTAGGCATTTATTCAGACCCCCTTGAAATCTTAGTAATATATCAAGTGGTGACATGATGCAAAGTCATATGCATTTCCTGTTCCATTACCACCTCATTCACACATCATTGTAAACCAGACTGGTAGTACACAAATGGACCCATGGGTAAAGTGTGCTCTGAGTTATGGCTCAAACATCTTTTTCTATACAATAAGATGGTTCCACTTTCATGTTAAAAAATTGTCTTCAAATTTATGGCTTAGAGAATGGGAATCTTCATGATGTAACGGCATTTAAATATAGTACAAGCAATGGCAACAAATGAATGCCCAAATGGAACCACAAAGCACAGACCTGATGCAAATAAGAACTATAATAAAAAATAAACATTCATCATAACTTACTCTTATATTGTTCCAAACCTCTAAGACTTCTGAGAAGGAGAAACACAAAAACTTTTTAAGAATATCAAGACCAGTATTTTTGATATTAATGCAAGTGAATAAGGATGTTTAGCTTCAATATTACAAAAAGTACCATAAAATTGTCCATATGAATTGAATGACATCCATATGACAGTCCAATTTGTGAACAAATCATTGGTTTGAATTGGATTCTTGCAATTAATCAGTCTCAATGATTCGATCATGAATCAAACTGATCCAGTTCTCAAATTCAACTGGTTTAATAACCCGATCTTACATATTATCACAGATGAGATGTGGACGATTTACAATAAAAAAGCAACTTAAATTTTGGTGTTTATCACACAAAGCTATTGTATGACTTTATAACAACCGGAATATAGTTCACATGTCATATGGTTTGTATGGCGCTTTAGCATAACTTTAAAGAGCTTAAAAAGCATCACTTCTCTATTTATTATACTCACAAGGAAAACAGCAACCAGCACAGTCATTAAACAATCTTCATTTGTATTCCACAGAAGAAATAGCGTAATATGGGTTTGGATCAACATGAGGATGAGTAAATAATGACAGAACTTTTTGTTGTTGTTGTTGTTGTGTGAACGCTCTCATTGTCTTTTACTCTACGTGTGAGAGTCCACACAGACTGCACTTTGTCACATGCTCTACAGAGCTTTTAGACAGGTGGCTTTTTTATGCTTCCCTGGTCACCATGGAGTTAGTGCCAGCTCTCTAGCCTTGCACAAACACACACATTTATACTGGAAATGGACAGTGTGTGTATGTGAGTGGGTGGATAAGGGGTGCGAGGGAAACCAACAGAGGGACAGAGCAACAGTGCGAGGACACTTTGTTTGCTCTGTCTGGTTACATAAACATAACCACATGCAAATGTCCACACACACATTCAACATACAATCTGCTCATAAAGAAGAAAAGTAGCTGGACAGGATCAAACACAAAGGACTTGAATTGGCTCGAGCATACAACTGAAACCCTGCAGATCTACAGTACAACCAGAGGCAAATATTTGAGGACAGCAGGGGGAGGTTTCACTGAATTGATGTGGTCTGGTATTCCAGTCCACTTCTTGTCTGCGATGTCTCAGATGGAGGAGTCTAGAATGCTTTCAACTTCGACACTAACCAAGGTCAGCCTTCAACCTGGTATGGCTCTCGGACATAAAATCCAGCGCCTTTATCAAGAGCGAGTTAACACAGATGGCCGGCCTACCGAACACACAAACAATCACACACACGTTGAGTCCTTTCAACACGTCCAGATAATCTGAGGCACACGCATGCTCGGGCGAGGTCCGCTGGGGAATGTTATTTATCGCAATTTGTCCGACCACACAGCAGCTTGATTCATTGCCTGGGGTCCAATGACTCGTAAGACCCACAAATCTCCCCCTTCTTGGGGCAATTAAAACATTCCAGCAGCAGAATCCCTTGTTTTCATTGAAGACTATTAACTTGTAATTCACCACTAATCTGTAAACCAACACAACCACAAGCATCTCTTCTTAAACCACAGGGTCCTACATTTTAAAAAAACACCTGCTCTTTTTCAGTTATGGTTGTTGTGTTGACGACAACCATAAAACAAGAACAGTCTAATGACTTTTGTGACAAGTTTGGTTTCCATTAACCATTTGAGACCGCACTTTGATAGGATGGAGGGATGAAACGGGCCACAGAAAGACCCATTATTCCAAGCCTAAGTGAGACTAAGATGGAACAGGTACTGACAGGTTCCTTGAGCAATAATTTAGGTTATTTGTGGCTGTATGCCACTTACCCTGAATGGACTAACCCACTAGGCAAAGAACATTAAACCTTTTATCTTGTCTTGGTGGTGCTAATTTTGGAATCCCTAGTGAGGTGCGTTTAAATGCTGATAACAAGCTAGTGATTTAAAGAGCATGAGAGAACAGAATGTTACTGACCTGCAATAAAATTTCATATTGGTTCTCTTCAGCTTATCTAGACTTAGTTTGGACACACAAATGGCCATCGAGTGACCAGTCTGCATAGAAACTCCAACAATAATGGTCTAGAAGGATCCCAGGAATAAAACCTAAATTCCTTTTAATATCCACCTGGTTTCAAATGCATTTCTACTGTAAAAAAAAAATTCAGGATTTGTTATCACAACATTTTTTCTTTTGTCAAATCAACTTAAAAAATTGATTTAGTTCAGGTAACTTATTATTTTGAGTTCCTGATGATTAAATCAATCTCCTTCATTGTATTAACTCACTTTTTCCAGTTCAATCAACTTAAAAATTTAAGGCAAACAGGTTACTTAATTTTTTTAAGTTAAACCAACAATATTTTTTTTTACAGTGTATGAACGTACACTTGCTCCTTACGCTTAACATCGACACCCTGTGGCCATATTGCAAGAATAACTCAACTGTCTCTCTTGATAAATAGAGATTACATTAATTAGATTCTGTTTTCATGAGGGAAAAACATTCCTTGGCAACGATTCAGTAACAACATGGGCTGAGATAAAAAAAAAAAATAATAATAAAAATAATGAGCTCTCTGTAACTTTAAATCCAGAACTCTTTACAGTGACCAGGTCAGGTTAGTAGCAGGTCATAGGAAATGTCCTATGTCCTAAACAGTCATGTCCAGATGGATGAGGTTTCATCTCGGGGTGTAGGTTTGTTTTGGCAAGCGCGTGTTTGTCTGTGTGTATTAGTGGCTTGCATGAGTCTTGTGTGCAATTTAAAAAGATGTCAACACCTCTCTCCTGATGACATCCGACCATGTTTAGACAAAGGTGCATTCTACATCTCATCAGAGAGGTATTTAACTCTGTCCTGTTCCTCCTCTTGCCTGAGGCGAAATACTGGAGGTGTGATGAACAGGTCTCTACAAGCAACAACTATATTCTTCCAGAAACATGTCATCTTTGTTTTCTAGGACCAGGTTCCACACTAAACGTTACTATAAACTCTAATTAAAGAGCTGACTGCAGATCAGTGGAAATGATTGGCTCCAAGTTGGCCAGACACAAAAAATTACTTTCAGTAATGCAGAAAAGAAAACAGTATAGAGTTGTATTCGTCATCTGGATACGTTTTTTGACTGTTTTATGGACTATAAATTTGGATATAATTACTCTTTTCGCATACTGTTTTATTTGCCTACTTTATAGTAGACAACTATGACTTTTTGAATTCAGCACTGTAAAATTATTGTAATTTCAATGGTAAAAGACTAAAAATGCTACAGTAAAAACAGTAAGTTTCCTTCTTGTGAAAAAAAAAAAACACATACATTTTCAAGTAATCCATGTCACCCAAGTGGTTTATCCTCAATTTTATGAAGCACAAGTGCTTAATTTGCGCAAAAAAAAACAAGAACCAATAACTAACCACTTTATTTACAAATTATTAATCTCCAACACACGTTCATGCAACGTCTGCTCTTACGTCAACACAACACACATGCGTAGTGGTGCTCTCGTGAACACGCCTTAGATATAAATATTTAATAAATTAAGTGGTAAATTATTTATTTATTTATTTATTTGCGTAAACAAGGATGCATGTCGCATCGCTTCAAAAATTGAGGAAACCACTGGAATCACATGGATTACTTTCATGATGTCTTTACTACCTTTCTGGGGCTTGAAAGTGGCAGTTGCGTACACTGTCAATGGAGTGACAAAACTATACTTTTAATAATTATTGCATTATTTTAATATCATGTTTGTTACATTAATGGTGTTTATGTATTTGTGTGTATGAAGCCGTGCACCTTCTATATATTAGTATTTACATTGTAGAAAAGCAACCTGTGATGAACTTTGATTGGTATTACAAAAGGTACAAAACATATTTTAGTACTTCAGTACGTTGTTATATTAGCAATTTCAATTAACGAGGTATGTTTTTTACTGCAACTTTAAGTTCAATTTATAAAACCTAAAAAAAAAAAAACTTTGTCAGTGTTATTGTACAATAACCAAGCATTCATTCACAGGCACAGCTACGCTCTGTGTAACACAATAGTCATAACAGCTCCCCCACTGGACACCACACAAAAATATCTCTGTGCCAGAAAAGCAGCCCAGCAGAGAACGAGTGCAGGACCACTCAACGAACAATTCAATTGGCCAAAGTGGTTCAGAGAACAAAGGAACCATTTCACTAAAGCACCATGTCAACCCGCTCTCCTGAATCCATGTCCGATATGACTTCCTGCGCCCCACCTCGTCTTCTGCTCTCTCTCTCTCTCTCATATTAGCCATCTAAATGATACTCCAGGGACAGAGGTGGGAGGAAGTGACTTGTGCAGACAGCGATAGATACTAAAGCCTTTAATTTACACTAGGTGTGTGTATGTTTGGTGGGTTGGTGGTGGGGGGGGGGGATGTTAAATGGAAACTGGCTATTGCTAATAATGCTGTGGCTAATTAGAACCCCAGATGGCCTTTCACAGTAAATCAAGAACAGACCATAAAGATTGCCGTTTCATCTCACATCGTCAGCCCTTTATCAGGATTGTGTAGTTTGTTGAAAAAAGAATTTTGCCTTGTTATTTTGTCCTGGCTTTTTTTAAGGATCTCTGTCTGGAATCTTTATGACTCATAACCCTTGCAAACAAATACTGTGGTAGTGGTACATTGGAAAAGTAATGGTGATACTTGGTTACTTTTAAATGTACTGCATGTGTTCATTCATCTACTATGGCATTACATGGTACTTCAAAAAATACTATGGCATTTTTCCACCAACATTCTCCTCCTTAATTTGTAAGAACATCCATCAACAGTTGTTAAATATCTGTGCATTTCATGAATAAATGGTTTATAATAATAATCGTTTAAATATATCACAATAGTGAAAGTGTTCACTATTGTTCACTAATAATAATCATAATAGTGAAAGTGTTGTAGCGTTAAGAGTTTAGGAAATTTGTTAAAAATATTGAAAAAAAAATTGTCATAGGGGTTGCAAAAAACTGTAAATATATTACTGTCACCTCAAAATAAAAATAAATAAAAAATATTATTATTAATAGTACTATTATCATTATTATTATAAATAATTTATTCTATTACTTTAGTATATTTATCCTTATTCTTACTGTATTATTATGTTGTGGATATAATTAATAATTTAAATTTGTGTAGGCTTGTTAAAAAAATGTTTCTTAAATACATTGCATTTTATAATTATTTTTAGGATGAATTTCTGCGGGAAAAAAAAAGTTATTACCATTATGCATTTTTAAAACCGCAATAAATTCAGCACAACAAAAAACTTAAGTACTTTTAATTTCAACATTTATTTATTTTTTTGAATTAATGATTAATAAGCATTAATTGCTTAAACGTGGAAATTTCTTTGACAGGTTTTTTTTTATTTTTATACTCACCAAATTAGGGAGAAAGACTTTTCTTAAAATGTAGAGACTATCCTCAAACATGATGTGCTGCAAGGGTATTTTGGGGGAAAGGTGTGTCTAAATGAGCTTTTATCTCAGCACAAACTCAGATAAACATCACACTCCCACACTGAACACTGAAGAGCTCCTTAGACACTGGACACAAGTAGGGTATTCTTCCCCTCTCCCGTCTGTCATCTCACAGCTTTTTGTTCACCTCTCCTGATCCGTCGACCAGTGCCAAGACTGTCCATCCAGACACCGAGGCAACTATTCACCCTGTGCTAGTCACGTCGAGGGACGCCAGCCCGGTCCAGAGAGCGGCCAATCTGACGACTGCCAAACCAACTTCTGCCAACTGACTTCTGCCATAGCAACAACGCTAAAAAAATCGTATATTAACATGCAACAACAGCATGGGTGGATCTTTGAAATTTATGCTGTTGTTTAGCTATTCATTGAATGTGGCATCTGCATTGCAACTGCAGTCATAACTTTTAGCACCGTTCTCAATGTTTAATGTGTTTTCTGCAGATGATGACAGCCTGCCGATCACAAATGAGCATCTTTGCATTTCCCCTGAAATCCAAATATAGCGTAGAAATTAGCAAGTCTGAAATTCGCACCAGCACCGCAGTTCCACCGCATGCCACTGAGCTCCAGATTTCAAACTCTCTAAAATTAAGCCCAGGAGTTTACGGTCTCCCATTAAAAATGTTAAACTGCCTCATGGCTTATGCTAATCAGAGGTTTAAACACAGTATGGTGGGATGTATATCAACAGGCTACAGCAGCTTCAACCAACTGCCGTCTTCAAATCAGTTTGTTTTCCCGATTTTGGTATATACCGCAAGCGCGGGTATGCAGGTCCTCTGTCCTTGCCGGAAACAGTAAATCAAGAAGCAGGGGATGGTGAAAGACCCTTCAGGAATGATCCACGTCTATAATTATCTGTTTTTGCTTGGTTTGAGGTGATGAGGGCATATTCCTGTTGAACGCTATACACCTGGGCATCTGGATAACCTCAGACAACATCTGTCTTAACGTGTGTTCATCTGTTTTTTCTGCCTTTAATCTAACGTGATGAATCATAACTTCGTCAGTTCATCTACTCATGTGTCGGAGGGTTATTGTCGTTCACTAAAAACTTTTTTTGTGATTAGAAATAAAGAAGGAATTGAATAAAATGTAAACATTAGATCAAAAAAGTTAAACTAAACAAAAGTTGAAGCCATAAAATGACTAACCGTAAATTAAAAAACTAAAACTGAACAAAAAACTAAAACTAAAATGAAGACTAAATATGTTTTTAAAAAATATGTTAAAAATTACAAAAGCACATTTAAAACAAATGTTAAAAATTAATATCAGTTAACATAAACTAACTACATGTTTGAACAATATATTTTTATAGCATAAACCTTCGTTGATGTTAGTTAATAAACATCTAATTGTTCATTGTTTGTTCATGTTGATTCACAGTGCATGAACTAATGTTAACATACAAATTCTGATTTGAATGAATGTAGGAATTATCATTATCTAAGATCAAAATCATATGTGTTGTTTATCATTAGTTCAATGTTAACTAATGTAGTATTAACTAATGTTAACATATGAAACCTTCTTGTAAAGTGTTACCAATATTACTAAAATGAAAATATAACAATAAATGCCAATTCAAAATTCAATTCAATTTCGTTTTCTCATCTAAACTTGATCTAAATCATTCAGATCACTCCTAAAATGAGCCCACATCTTTCATATTTACCCTAAATCTACAAGATATGCTATCTCTAAGACAGGAAACATTTGGTCTAGCGTCTCCTGCTCTGGACAATGTATCAAAACCCCCTTCTCTGTCTAGACACCTTGTATCACATATCGAACACACACACACACAAGCTCATGCATCCATTGATTACTTCACATCTGTCCTGGAGCTAGCAACAGAGAAATGACAGAACAGTAACCAGCGGTTTGGATGTAAAAAGGAGGACTTTCTTTCTCTTTTCTCACCCATCTAGATTCCCCAATAGAAAAGAAGTGATCCTACCTTGCTGAGAGTGGTTTAGTGTCTGAGAATGGCCTCGGTTAAGTCCTCGCGATGCGCTTCCTTCACTGCCTCCCTCTCTTCTCCCTGTTACTGTGCTCCTGAAGCGTGGTGGTGTGGTATGAGGGGGGTGGCTGGTGAAGAGAAAGAAAGGCAGAGGGTGAGTGAGCGAGAGAGAAAGGGAGAGCAAAGAATCAAAAGCTCCAGGGTAAAGACGGCGAAACTTGAAACCACCGTTGGTTCTCAGACAATCATTTCCCCCTCTCCTTTCTCTCTACTCCACTCATCAACCTCGAAGTAAATCCCTTCCTGGTGCGTAAGAACAGCTATTTTTTTTCTCTCCAATCCAGATTCAATAAAGAAAATGAATAGGAGAATTGTACATCCAGCTGGGCCGTACCTAAAAATACAACCTGTCAGTCGACTTCCTTCTTTAAACCACACACTCGCATACAGAAATGCAGCGGTTTTCATTTTCCCACACTCGGGTTCAGCTCTTAAAAGTATTTTTCTTCCAGAGAGGAGCAGCCATGGCAACATTTTCTAATAAAAGGAAAGGGCTGAGGTCAGGTGCACTGTGGCCGGCCATGAGAGGGTCTGACTGAGCATTTGGGGAAGGCTAACTACTGTACTAGAGACAGTGGTCTCTGGAGAGGCACAATTTTCATCTTCTTCTTATTGCTCTCCCAGCGTGCTTTTCATTGTTCCTCACGTGCCTGTGCATGTACACAAAGACGTACTGAGTACATAGACACATATTTATGATGTCATACAGGCCCTTGTGAAACACCCAATCAGATCTGTGTGTGCGTGTGAGAATGTGCACAGCCAAAATATAACAGAAAAAAAGCATAAATATATAAATATAGCATAAAAATAAATATAGAATAAATATAAATATCCCTTTATGCTGGATAAATATTTTATCCACCATAAAGGGAATCCCAAAAACAGGGAAATTTTAATCTACATTTAAAATAAATTAATAACAATTTAGACAGAAATTCAGCAATATTCTGGGTGATAATGATAAGCTGGCAATTATTTGAATGTTACAGCCAATAACTGATAAATGTCTGATATTAAAATAAAAATTCATTTTGTAAAATAAAATAATAATAATAATCAGTAATTTTAAATGCAACAAGTGAGTTTAGGTATAACAGACAAAATGACAGACAGATTGAATGATAGACAGATAAAATGACGGATGGATGGATGGATGGATGGATGGATGGATGGATGGATGGACGGATGGATGGACGGACAAACAGATAGATTTAAAAATAATAATAATAATAATCAGTCATTTTAAATGCAACAAGTGAGTTTATGTATATCAGACAAAATGACAGACAGACCAACAGACAGACAGATTGAATGATTAGACAGATAAAATTACAGATGGATGGATGGATAGAGATGGACAGACAGACAGACTAGATAGATAATATTACTGTACAAAGTCTTGTATAACATTATCAGTAGCCGTCCTGTTTGTTTTTCCGAAATTGTCCCTTAAAAAAAAAATCAGCATGTGTCAGTGCGCCTGTGAGTAATTACTGGAATGCTCTGAGTCTTTCTATTTCCCTATAATCACACACACCCACAAGACTTCCCGACACCCTCCACGCTTGTGCTCGTGTTTAACGTTTCGGTTTTCGGCAAGGTCGGAGGTTAAGTGTTGTCAGACCCTCTACTGTAGAGTGGCCGTGTTTGCGGGAAAGTGTCTGTAATGGCCAACATACACAACGAGATACTGCAGGCCAGCTGGGAGTGCCGTAACACTTTTTCATATTTTATGAAGCTGTTTTTCAGATCACTGTGGCAAACGGCACAATATATGAAGATACAACAAAAACCTCTCAGCTATTTCTCTGTCGCAATAAACTGGGCTTTGGCTTTTGCTGTTTTTTTGTATGTAAAAAGGATATCGCTGCTCTGAATACAGTTCACTATCACTGGGAACAAACAAAGCTTCACCTACACAACACATCTGCATATGGTATTACTCTGCTTTGTAACTAAATCAGTATGTTCAGCCCAAGAGAGAATGGTGGGAAAATACCATAACTTCTTTGTTCAAGTAAAATAAGTCTATTGTTACCGCATCTTCGCGGCTCTGCGGAGGTCGCACGTTCCCCCAGCTGCCGCTCCTATAATTATCTCTTTCTCATCTACTTTTTACCTGGTTTAACAGAACAAAAAGACCTCTTTCTCCCACAGCAGATGACCAGGTCAACCATACCGCAGAGTGTTGACATTTAGCGCCCTTACGTGGGTGTAAAACTTAACATAAAAACAACCACGTGTCTCTAGTTGGAGAGAAAACAGAGCAAGAGAGATTACGGTGTCCTCTGCTTTGACAGTATTATGACCCATAAAGTTTAGACAGTGTCCAGATGCTGTCACTAACAGCACACGTGATCCAGAGAGGTTAGAAAACTGACCTTTTGGATTGTCCAGTGATCATTAACCAGGTCATACAGGGAACAGGCTGTACATGGCCATGATCAACATTGCAACATGGCAAAGTTTAAAAGTTTATCAATCATAACAGCTTATAGTCTTGACCTGACAGAGACACAGAATTAATATTACCACCTATATAAGTGTAATATAAAAGGGCGACATCTATCAATTTTATCAACAGTTATAAAATACAATGTTAATCTAGATAAGAGAGAGTGGTTTCGTTGGAAAAATACAGAGGCAATGACATTACGTTGGAAATTTGTCTATATTAGGAAGCCATCCATTGACTTTAATGTCTCCGAAGACATGAGAGCAGGCTCTTTTCCCATGCCCTATCACCAGAGCTGTGCTAAATCAGGACAGATGAGCAGAGACCATTCAGTGCCTGACAGAGATGAGTCTGTAAGCGAGAAGGACATGGGCTGCAGGACATGTGCTAACTGCATGCTAATAAAGCTGACCGTCAATGTCCGTCACTGGACTGCAGTGCTGTGACTACTGCTGGCCCCAGGAATGAGGGTAATGTCAAGGGCAAGAGATCTCGGAGTGGACAGAAAACACTGACATATAAAAAAAAGCAAAAAGCATAACCAGTACAAATATCTCATTGCAGATTTTTTAGAACAACATAATACCCAACCGAGGAGCCATATTAGCAATGGAAGTCATATATGCCACAGAAGTAGTAAACAACTGTACAAATGGGGACAGATGAAGCTGGAGGCCAAAGCAAAGAACGATTAAGCAAATTAGCTCTTGAAATAGTTCTTTAGTTCACTGCTGCCTCAGACATTTGGTTAGTCTGATTATTTCCAGTTGAAGACAGATACACACTGCGTGATTTTTTTCTGTCCTTTACAATATTTGGTGCTTTTCCACTACATTGTGCCAACTCAACTTTGTTTGGTTTTCCACTGTGTAAAAGTTGTACTTGTACCTGCTTTCGGTTACTTTTTTTGTATCACTTCTGGCGAGGTACTAAGCGAGCTAAGACGAGCTGAGCCGATACTAAAATGTGACATGAAAACGACGCCGACTGCTGATTGGTCAGAGAGAATAGTCACCATTCACTGCGTCATCATTGCACGCGCCTGATGAAGTATCCAGAATAACCCCGCCATTTTTAAATAACTTCGCCAGAGATTGTTTCTAAACGTACTACTATTATGGCAACTCGGAAGAATACGCCATGGTCAAACGAGGAGTCGCAGACTTTCCTTTGTTTGGTTGCCGAAGAGAGGATCCAGATAGAGCTTGATAGGGCAATGAGGAACGAAAGGCGTCACTATATGATGACCGGGTACTATTTGTGGTGGTACTGTTTGCAATGGAAAATGGAGCGAAAAGTGAGCTGAGAAGTACATTTTTTAAAAAGCAAAACATTTTAATTCACACTTTAGTTTAGGGTCCAATTCTCACTAATAACTACGACTTTTGCCTCAATTAACTCATAATTACTGCTTATTAACAGTTAGACAGGTATTCAGTGATGTAAGCAACTAGAGAGTGAGAATTGGACTCTAAACTATAGTGTTACCAAATTTCCTATTGTAAAACACTAGGGCTTAAAAGCTATTGCAAAATTCATGCCATCATTTCTCTCGTTTCTTTAGAAGAATAATAAATTCTAAATAATATTATTGTGTGAAAAAAAAACCCAGCACTCATTTGCATCCCCCTGTTGGATTGTGAACCTCAGTTAAAAAAAAACACTGCCCTAAACGGCATATGAAATCTTCTATAGGTCCTTAAATCTGTTTCACACAGCAAAATTGTGTCTTAAACCGTACAGCATACACTCGGTTTGAACCTATGGCTCATTCTTTCCCCCAGAGGATGCCATCATGGGAGGCTGTTTGGCTGTGGTTGTGCCCGATGGGATGAAGCTCCAGTGGTTCCAGTTCTATACTTAGCACTGCCTCGCTGAACCCCCCGTCACCCCCCTTGCCTTCCTCTCTGGGCTGTGAAACAGTGAGGATGACTCTTGTTTATCATTCTCTCCATCACAGTGTACTGCCTACCCTCTCTAAGGAGTGCACATATCCTCATTTATGAACTCCATTTCCCAGAATCCTCCCAATGACAAGCAACAATTATCTTCCCCATATACAGTAGCATGTATGACTCACTTCTCATGCTTTTCATTTTCTTCAGTTCCTTCAGTTAATTTGTTCTTTAAAATGACAAACGACAGTAAGTGCAGATTTTTCTGGAGCAATTAAAGAACTATCGAAAGTAGGCCAGCAGTAATACATGAAAGACACATGTCCTCTTTTCCATTAAAGTCCATCTAAATCCTCTTTGTGCCATAGACTGCTCCTCAAACTTGGAGTGTTGACTGAAAAAAGGCTTAAGATTGGCTCATAATAGTGGAAGACTCACTCAGTCACACACACACACACTCACTATATAGTCATATATAATGTCATTCAGCATTCTTTATATTAGACATTTTGGCAAATGCATACAGGACATTCACACACTGTATATGGTAGCAACCCACACAGCCCCAATCTATGGCCTAAGATACTGTCATTGGCTAAATCCCTCTGAAAGATAACCAGAGACCAAATCTACTGAATCATCAGTCAGAGAGCCACAGTTATATAACAGTCCCGCAGTGAGGAAGAACAGCGGTGTCAAACAGAAAAGGTGGGAGGTCGGGAGTGAGGGCACAAAATTTCACAACCTCAAACACACAAAACTGATACGACCTGGCTCCATATCCGTAGTTTAGCATGCAAGACCAAACCTCTCAAAAAGCCTCAAGAAACAAGAATCGTCAGTTTTCAGCTGTTCAACAAAGTAGAACAGGGTGTTAAAAATAAAGCGGAAGCCTTTTCTTGCTTTTCATCAGCAAAGACAGGCAACTGTTTTATACAGCGGATGGAAAAGCTAATCTAATTAGCCAGCGTATTTTCAGGGATCTTTGATGATTAGACCTCATGCTGGCCCTTATCAAAGAGGGCTTCTAAATTCATTAGCTAGGACCGTGGCAAATACACACCCTGTCTATTGACTATACTCGCCCTTGTCCTTGCTGTGAGCAGCGTCTTAACGTTACGGAAAGATCCATTTAGAGATGTGTTCCTTGCCTGTCACTTTTAATTAAACTGACTTTATTTTTTTTCGGGTCATTAGCTCAATCTATAGTCTTTAGATTAAAATGAAATTAAGCAAATACATAATCTCGCCTTCTGTGCACATCAAACTCAAAACAGGTTTCGAGCCATTGCATAGTCATGTCGAGGAAGCAAGGCAAAGATTAGAGCAGATTGTGTCAGACATCTGCCGTGACGAAAACACTTGGCACGTGGCAAGGAGGCTGCCATAGAGAGAAAAAAAAAGAGCTTAACAAAAGGAGGCAATCACAGCATGGGGCTTTGTGTGGAAGTGGAGGAAGGGAAGGCGCTTCTATTCAAGTCAATTATGTTTTAGCGGCTGCTATTGGTGCCGTCCTCTAATGACAGCCACTCCCAAATCTCTTTGCCCCACCCACTTATCAACTGAACACAAAAGGGAGAGACACAGAGGACAAAGAACGGATGCTTCATTCCTATTCATGCGTAATTGGTAATTATTTTAGCACAACATGCTATAATTGTAAAATTGTTATTTTCATGCAATTGTTAAAAGTCTTGGATTTTCCTAGTGGTGATCAATTTATATAGTAATTTTAATCAAAAATGCATTGCAGTGAATTTAACAGATGACCTTGGGGGAAATAAAATAAAATATGATAAAAAAAAATAAATAAAATAAAACAGCCAACATATGATTTACATGCATTAAAAGTTTTAATTTATTATTGGCTATTATTTGTGCATAAGAATTGAACCCATGTCATTGGCTTTTCCATGCTATACCAGCTGGTAAGGTAAAATAAATAAATAATAATAATACTGTACATACAATAACAAATAAATGACAAAAAAAAAAACAATTTGTTTAAATAAATGTAAAAAAATATATAT